>CM037023.1:18147840-18748203 GCA_020875875.1 Dioscorea alata
GCAAAGAATAAAAAATGATTGACGCATAATGGTTGGATAATTCTCTAAATTTTCTAAAGCTTCATTTGATATAGTTTCACTAGCGCAGAAAAATGAATAAACAATTGCAGGAGGGTCACTAATTGAAATCCATGCATTCTCCAAATACTCTTTTATTTTTGGTGTATAATCATTGTGCGCCCATTTTGCCTCCACAATGTAAGCTTTGCACAATTCAACCCACTGCAATAATAGAACAAAAGGCCATTCATCTTATATAATAAATACTAAGAACTAGGTTATAGCATGTAAAATATAATTGATATAATGATATACATTAAATTGAATATTAAGAAAAGTAAACAATAAAAATATTGTGCTTAAGTTGAGAAGAGTACTGATTTCTTTAGATATGGAATGCAGTTCACATTCTTCATTTTCAACACCTCATAAGCAGTTTCATTGGTTGAGTTGAAGAGTCCTAGAAAACATATTTTCATGTACTTTGGTAGGTGATCTATGTCATTAGCATCCCATCTGAATGATATATATATATATATATATATATATAGTATGCCTTCCATTAAAAATTGATATTTTCTTTCAAATTATAGATTAGATGATCACCTATCAACGGCAGCAGTAAATAGCTCAAGCTCATCAAGAGTGCCATAGACATCAAAAATGTCATCTATGGTTGTTATCAAACAATGAACTTGGGTAAGTATCATGCGATAAAAGGAAAATTTTGGTCCGGATGCAAATCCCATAGCGTAAAGGTAGTGGAAGTCTTTATCAACAAGGCCAAGATTAGCCCACCACCTACAAAAAATATATATAGCTTCAGATTAATCATTCATTAAACATGCATATAAAGCATCTAGGTCATTAACTATTTCCTTGTATCTATAAACTAAGTGGTCTTCTATAATTAATCATTATTTTATATAATTATATCTTACAATAGACTTAGTATTACCTCTTAAACTCCCTATGCATTTAATTAGGGTCTTTCTTCTTGTAACTATAGTTTATATAATTTTAAGTTACGTTTATTACAATCATTTCTCATTCATATGAGCTATCTAGGATATGTAGTCTTACCGTGAACATTGCTTGAGTTATCTTTTGTATATGTTTTGGACCATGTTGAAGTCTAACTTGGCAAACTCTAACAAATTAATGTTCATGTTGTCTTCCTTCTCATACATTCTGATAAACCAATGAGTGTGCAACCTTGGCATCCTCCAATGCATCGGCATCTCTAAAGCTTGTTGTACACGCTCCTTGAGTATGGGATCTATGTCTTTATCCTTAATGATAGTCTTAAGGTGTTTGATTGTAAAAATGCGAGCTTCATCCAATGTATTCTCTCCTTCCATGACAAGATGAGAGGCCTTGTACAAGCTTAGCATTCCTTCTATGTTGTTGCAATGACTTAATTGGAAGTTGCCGTTTTCATTTTTGAATCTATCAAAAACTCCTATCCACAAGAAAAGCAAAACTATCATAATTAAAAACAATACCAACCAAGACAATTTATCGTTCAATTAGAATTAAAACTGCATTTCTCATGGCTAAGGTTTTTTCTTTTTTGGTGCACTTTTTAACTAGTTTTCATATAAAATGATATAATAAATCTGTTAGTGCAAATGCACTTTAAGGTTGGCATAATTTGACACCTAGTCAAGGTGACGTGGCAAGCATGATGACATGGCATGGAGAATGATGTGGAATGAAGGATGACATGGCAAACAATCTTGGCTAGGTGGAAAATATCATGGGAGATCTTGGAGAAGTTATTTTTGGCAAGAAATTGCAACTCTCATGAAGATTAAATGAAGATCTTGTTGAAGTTATTTTAGGCAAGAAGATCAAGCAAGCAACAAGATGATATCAAGATCTCATCAAGACCATATTTAGAAGATGTGATTGAAGACTAAATATGGGTGAAGCTAAATGAAGAAACAACCTATCAATGGTATGATTTTGAAGACTATTGAAGGCAAGATTTGAAGAAACCTAATAGAGATGATATGAAGTCTATTAAGGGTATGTATGAAGATGCGCCTATAGGTGGCAAGATTCAGCTGATTGAATGAAGATCTTTGTTGAAGATTTGAAGACCAAACTTGGGTGAAGTGAAGACTTAGTTTGGCAAGTTTCATGAAGACGCACATAGGAGGTTAGTTGCTTGTAGGTCAGATCAGGTGATCGGGCTACATCAACTCAGATGGGGTGTCTTGAGGTCGCTTAGCAATGGAGCCAGAATTCAGCCAAGCCAACAGTCAGGGTCATATCGCAACATTTGTTATAACATAAGTTGCGACATCTAATTTCGGAAGGTTCTAAAGTTAGAAGCTACGGAGATTCTAAAAAGGGTATGCGCTATATTTGGGACGTTGAGGCGTCTATATATACTACCTTGGTCTAGGATTGGGTACGACTCTTGAAAGAGGGAGTAGGGAGGTACCGGACAATCTAGAGAGGGTAGTATTCTTTGTATGTGAGAGAGTGACAAGTGTGTTTGTACTCTTCTATCTTTTACCCCTTTTTAGTGGATTGTTGATCTCCGGGCATGGCCCCCCAGATGTAGGCAAGTGGATGCCGAACTGGGTAACCAACGTCTTGTGTCTCTTCTTATGTGGTTTGTGTTTGCTTTTCTTGAGTGCTTAAGTGAGTGAGTGTTCCTCTAAGTTCACAAACCCTAACCGGCGGAACCAACAAGAATCAATTAATAGTCCTCATCAATAGTTTATCTGTTTTAAAACTTATTCATAGTTTTTTTTAGAAACAATACTTCTTCAAAACATCGCTATGTCAAAAACATTAAATAAGAGAGTAATGTTGAAGTGGCAAATGGTAAAATACCATATATAGATTATTATGATATATTACATGGCTTACCTTGTGAAACCTTGTAACCATACTCTCTTACAAATCTAAAGAAGAGTGAGGTGGCAAATAAATCACTCTTTATGAAATTTATGTTCATCGAACTATTTATGGTTCCAATGGCTTCCTTGATATCTTTCTCAAAGTGATATGCGACTCCAAACTGTCGTAGAGTGTCAAGGAGCTTTAATTGATGGATGACATCTTTGTTTTTAAGAAGCAAATGCTTTGTAGAATATTTCAAATTTTCAAACCTTGATGTAAATTTCTCCTCCTATATATATATATAGCCCATAAAAATAAGTACTCAAAACAAGGACCTAGAGATAAAATGTAAAAACAAACATTAACATGATAATAAGGTTTTTCTAACCCTAGAGCAAATCAAAATTACTTAATAGCCCCCATTAAGTTTTAATTTGAGTACATAATTACTTAAAATTTTTAATTGAATTTATTTTATTTCTTGTGCTTCTTACATTTAGGGGGCATTTGGATGAGAGGATTGGGCACTATTAGCATGTGATTGATTGCTAATAGAGATATATACCCATGTTTGGATATTTTACTATTAACTTGGTAATGGATACTGTAGGTAATTGTATGGTGTATAGTAAAGGAATTTAACTACCCCCCAAATTGGGGGGCATGGAGGGGAATAAACACTATTATAGCGAAATGACATTTTTGCCCCTAGTTGAGATTTAATTAAATAATAATTATTAGTTTAAATAATTAATTATAATAATTAAAGTAAAAAATAATTAACATAAATTGAGTCGTTTAAATATTATAATAATTAAAATGAGTAATAGTTATTTATATACATATTACCTTATAATAATTGAAGTGAAATGCCAGTTTTGCCTACACATAGATTTAATTCAGTAAAATAATTAATAAAAATATTTAATTATGATAATTAAAGTGAAATGATATTTTTAATCATTAAATATTTCATTAAATAAAATAAATAATTTAAATAATTAGAACAAATTTACTTTTTTTTAAATAATTAGGAGGATAATTAAAATAAATTATTTAATTATTTTACATATTAACATGTCATTACTTATATTAAGGGCATTAAAGTAATTTTATACAATTTTCTATCCCATTTTTCCATTCTCATTATTTATTCTTTCCAACTAAACACATTTTTCATTCCCATTACCATTATCATTACTATTACATTTCCCATTACCATTATCATTACCATTACTTTTTTCCATTCTTATTCCATGATCCAAACGGACCCTTTAATCCATAATAAATCATTGGTCAATGCTGGGGCTAGATCTAGACTCATCTAGTCACTAGGGAATTAAGATGATTCCTGATACCCTTTTGTGGGGTTCAACTTGCCTAGTCTGAGAACCAGGCAACTCCCTAGTTCTGGCCTATTACAGACTGCCACATGTCCATTTACTTTTTTCTGTTGTAATTAATTTTTTCATGTGGACATGTGGCATCATATGATAGGCTAGAACTAGGGATTTACCTTGTTTTCAAACCAGACAAGTTGAGCTCCCTTTTGTGCATATAAAGAATGACAACTTCTTCAATATTTAAAAAAAAATCATTTAAAATTCTTAAATTTATAAGCATCTAGAACCCATATTTAAATGCTTAAACCTGACCAATACTTTCAGTTAAAAAAATTAGGTAAAATTAAATCATAAGCATAAATACCCAACTTTAATAAATTTTACTTCCAATTAAAAAATATTAAAATAAATGTCTTGGATAAAAATTCATTAAGTTGTTATTAACTTATTATTATATAAATTCATATAAATTAATTATCAATTTGAATAAACATAATCTTTTAAACTGTGCAACTTATGATTACAAAAGTTATTGACATAACACTTCTGCGTGTATAACTTTAGAAACTAATATGTCTTGTCAACAAACATTTAAAAATTTAATATAATAAAATGATATTTTAAATTCAACGAACTTCACGTGCTAGACAGGGACGACTCTATATCAGACAGCTATTGGTGTGATGACCCACACAAAAATTTTAAAATTATAAATAATAATTATATATTATGCATGTATATTTTAAAAATTTATTAAATTGATCTCATTAAATTAGAAAATTGAGTCAATATACATATTAAACGCGAGTCATTTATAAAATTAAAATTTTAAATAACCTATATTCTTTGGTTTTGTGTTTTTAGTTTCTTTGACAATTTTAAAAAATATATAAAAATTCAATCATGTTTTTTTGGACAATAGACAATAAACACCTCTATTTAAGATTTATATTCAAGAACTTATACCAATATAGAACGCATCCGCAAGCTCAACAGTATTATAACCTAAACTTACAGAAAAGTTTCAATTCTGTGTCACCCTGAAATAAAAACCTTACTCAAGGAACCAGATGTTAGTAAGTCAAGAGACCGTTGATCAATCATGTGTCTTTTCACTTTTAATATTTTCTAGTTATTCACATGTATATATTTTTTTTTGCTCAAATAGCTGAAGAGGACCACAATGACTCCTTACTCTCTTTTTATTTAAAAATTAAAAATCCAAGTAGGCAGTATCTACATCAAAAGTTACTACTTAAGCTCTTAAATCAATTTAGACATTCAACCGGTTGAGGTAATTTTTTAAATTATAAAAGTCTTTAATAATTTTTTTTGGTTTGATAAATTTTAATTAATTATTCATATTATTGGAACTTTTATATATACATATATATTAGATTTTGTTTTTTTTTAACATTCTAAATGATACATATCTATCGACTCTACTAAGGAAATCTTCAAGCTCAATTGCTGCAAAAACACCATCAAATTAAAAAAATATTAAGGTATTTATAAAAAGGTATGGTATAAAAGAATATGTTGAACAATAAAGATAAATGAAAGAATTTATATATGCCAATTTTTACATACCAACTTAGAATAAATTAAGTTTTTTATTATATAATCTTACAAGATATATATATATATATCACTGCATTTTATAACATGGCTAGATTTTTTTTTTTTTTAAATCTTCGTATTCAGTTCTTTTAATGTGTATCAAGCAATAAAATCTAAAACAAATAGTACAAGAAAAACACTCTATAGCGGCGGAAAAATCCGCCGCTATACGTGGTAAATCAGCCGCTAGAAACCCATACCAGCGCTTCTTAGATTTGCCACTAAATCCTCCGTCGGAATAGAGGTTGCGGCGGAAATGTACACTTTTAGATGCTATTTTTAGAGCGGGTGAACAATATTTTGGCGGCGGTAAAATCCGGCGCTATATGACTTATAGCAGTGGATTTTTCCGCCGCTGTAGGTCCAATATCTGCCTAATAAATTTAAATATATATTTTTCCGACAGCTTAAAATACAATAATAATTTAATTTTTACTAATAGTTGTTATGCATACCATTACAAATCAACATCTAATTGTAATATTCATAACAACTAAAAATTTGTAAATAAAGTCAAAATTAAAATTAATAATATTTATATCTACAAAGTATACAAACTCATAACTTGTATTTAAGAATACATATTTACAAAGTGAGCAAGTAGACACCAGAATTTAATTGTGATTTTACACAAAGGATGGATTTTGATGAATTCCTTGTGCATAGAAATGAGTAACAATACTATGTTAATAAATTGAATTGCAAAACTATTTATATGCAACATTAAACAAGAAATGTGGATTTTATTTTTTGTTTTTGATAGTAATGAGAAACAGTATGCATGTACCGTTTTTTCTTCCTGGCATATTGGAACTAGCCAGTATCTCAGCAACCTTTTCAAGCAAATGTCTTTCTTCATATGCAGCACATTCCTGCAACCACAGTATGGTGTGAATAAAAAATCCTCAACATGACACATATATTGTCCTGGCCAGTTCACTTCATAAGTTAAAAGAGAATTACCTCAAACTTCTTCTCTAGCTGAGAGAGTTGCTGGTCTTGAACTGCTTGTGTTTCTTTCAATATCTTGCTCAATTTAGAAGCACGCACATCAAGGGTGTGGAAGAAATCAATTGTAATCTTTGAAATAGACCTTGTTGTCTCTACAGCTCTGAGATGTCCCTGTTTTTTTCCCCATAAAAATAAGCAAATTTATCCAAAGAAAGCCTAGAGAATTAATACAATAGAAGCATCTAGTGTTTAGCTGCTACTGAGCACTAACCCTATGCTGCTGCTGTGCAAATGCAGCCAACTTGTCCTCTTGCTTATGAAGGCTGCCTTGAATTTTATTAAGTAACTGATCTGTTTCTTGATAAGTGCTCATGTATAACTAATACGAAGTATTCTTTTTTTTACATTGAGCATTACTTTTGTTAGGTTTTATCATTAATTAGTGTGTATTTGTGTTCTTTTGTGCATGTAGGGTTGTGGAGACGAATTGAGGAGAAAAAAAGCAAGAATATGTCATGAACGCGATTGTTGAGGGAGTTCTTGGACCAGGCAAGGAACAAGGAGCAAGTTGTGTTCAAAGACATGTGAGTGTGTGCCAACCTCCAATTGGGCTCGAGTGAATATGTGAATTGGAGGGGCACAAAGGCAATCACACTCACATGTTCCGGCTTGTGCAACATTATCAAGAGCTTCGTCAATGTGTTTAAATTGAAGATACGACGTGATCTACCGCACGATTGTGTGCCCAATTTGGCGGCCTTGATGAAAAAGATGAATTCGGGAGCATTTTGGTGAAGTACTGTAGCAGTTACTATAGCAAAACTCTGTAGTAAGTTACTGTTCACAGTTCGTCGAAAATCAGAAAAGCAGAGAATTCACAGGCCCGTGTGGAAATTCCACAGGGCTGTGTGGAACCCCGATTTCAGCCTATAAATACACCGTTTTTAGATCTATTTGGGGGACCCCCCTACTATCTCTTTCCTATCTTTTGGTGGGCTTGAGGCTAGGGTTTGGAGAGGTTCTTGGAGGTCTTTGGAAGCGATTCTATGGCATCGGCATCGACATCCGTTGGAAGATAGCTATTGGAGGAGCTTTCGTCGGCATTGATTCGGCGAGGTGTGCCCTAGGCTTTACAAGGGATTCTTTGAAGAAGCTAAGGCGGCTCCACAAGAACATCGATACGGACTATAAGGGAGTTTTTATTTATGCTTTTTATGCATATGTTCTTAAACTCTTTATTGATTTTGTATTGCTCCATGGAGAGCTAAACCCCTAGTAGGTATTCAGACTTGCAAACCCTAGGATGATATTATTTCTATGACTTTTATTATGCTCTCTTAATTGATGCTTTTAATTGAGTTCCAATCTTGCATGTTAATTGTATTGATTTTCCCTTACCCGTGACACCAGGGTTGAGGATAATTGACACGACCCCTTGCGTGTATCCCACAAGTGCACGGGTTTGTCGAATTAATAAAATTTACCCTAGTGAGAGGGTAGTCGAATCCACAGTGAATAGAAATTTAGAATATGAGATTTCACTAATTAAGTTATGCGGTGTATGGAAAAGCAATATCTGGATCAATGAGTGAATGTAGAAGCAAACAGAATAAAAGACAAGAAATTAAATAGAAAGATGGAAGATCAGAAAATGCAAGTAAAAGAGAATAGAGAGGACTAGCAATGAATGAAATAGGGTATCCGGACAAGCTACCTCTAGGATCTATGCTTCTAGTGCAGGACTATGCTATTATACTTCCCTATTGATGTTAATTGAGTCGAGGATATCCTAAAACTCACGGTCCCAAACCTAAGGACAACCGTGACTAACCCCAACATTATGCCCCGGTATTAGGATTCACGTCACCCTTCACTCTGTCGCTCGCACGACTAAGCCCTAGGGGAGTATATCTACCTAAACCTCACACTACGTGGGATTGCTTTAAGCTCTAGGGATTCCTAGTGGTAAAACCTATTCCTATGTGTAGTTCTAAAACTTTGGTCCAGGTGGAAGAACCTTAGTTGAGGATCTATGCTTCTAGTGCAGGACTATGCTATTATACTTCTCTATTAATGTTAATTAAGTCGAGGATATCCTAAAACTAACGGTCCCAAACCTAAGGACAACCGTGACTAACCCCAATATTATGCCCCGGTATTAGGATTCACGTCACCCTTCACTCTGTCGCTCGCACGACTAAGCCCCAGGGGAGTATATCTTCCTAAACCTCACACTACGTGGAATTGCTTTAAGCTTTAGGGATTCCTAGTGGTAAAACCTGTTCCTATGTGTAGTTCTAAAACTTTGGTCCAGGTGGAAGAACCTTAGTCTAGATTAAGCCCCAGTGTGTAGGATTCACTTCAACCCTTCACTCTGTTACTTGCGTAACTAAGCCCAGGGGAGTTTATCTGCCTAGCACTTCACTCTATTTCTACCGCTATGAAATCAAGGAAACGGAGGCAGGGAGAAACCATGTCGGAGGGGAAAGGGGTACATTGCTACCTCACAACTCTCCCTCTCAACCTTCTTCAATCTTAAGTAGTCTAACCCTAAAGGAGTTGTCACACCTCCAAAGGGTAACCTAAATTGTTCTCAATCCTAGTGTCACATCTAAGAGAAAACATTAGCAAGATGAAATTAAGATTAAAACTCAATTTTTATTCATCAATAATGGAAAAGCATAACAATGTCAAAGAAACATAATAACCCTAGAGTTTATAAGTCCGAATACCCTCAAGGGGTTTAGCTCGTCATGGAGCTATACATGTTCATCAAAATAGAAAAGAAAGTACAAATCAAAGACATTGATGAAAATCCCCTTATATATGGTGTGGCCGTGGTCTTGTGCGGCCGTCGAACGTCGGTGACGATGCCGATGACGCGCGCTAAACCTCCAGGAAATCTTCTCCAAAACCCTAGCCGCACTCCCCAAAGTTGAGGAGAAAGATAGGTCAAAAGATATCCCAAAAGGTCTCCAAAATACCTGTCTTGCTGAAAAATCAATTCACACGGCCGTGTGAATCCTCTGAAACCCTGATTTTCGGCAGAAAATGAACAATAGCTTGCTACAGTGTATTGCTACAGTACTCACCGAAACGCTCCCGAATCCGTTGTTCTTCATCGAGGCCGTTGATTGGGCACACAAACAATGATAGGTCGTGCCGATTGCTTCAAGTCTCCTTCTTGGTGAAGTTCTTCTAAGCTACACGAGTTAGACTTGTTGTGAATGTGACTGCCTTTGTACCCCTCCAAAGGAGGTTGGCACACACTCACAAGTCCAAGCTCGTGCCTTGTTCCGTACTTGGTCCGAAAACCTCCCAACATCGGCGAACACGACCTAATTTCGTTCTTCTTCTCCAATTTAGCTCCAAAAACCTTCAATGCACAAGAATACACAAATGCACGCCATTTAGTGATAAAACCTGATAAAAGATATGCTCAATGTAAGATAATAACGCTTCGCGGTACTATAACACAAGCACTTATCAATCATCTAGGTTATCCTTTGAAGGTGTGACAACTTCTATAGGATTAGACTACCCGAGATTGGAGAGGATCGAGAGGGTGAGTCGTCAGGTAGCGAAATGTCCCCTTTCCCATTAGGCATGATTTTCCCTACCTCCATGTTCCAAGAGTTCTTTGTGGTTGAAGTAGAGCGAAATGCTAGGAGATGAACTCCCCCGGGGCTTAGCTGCGCGACCAACAGAGTGAAGGGTTGTACTGAATCCTAGTGCTGGGGCTTAGCTGAGACTAGGGTTCTTTCGCCTGGACCAAAGGGTTAGAACTATACTTAGGGACAGGGTCTATCACTTGGAATCCATAGAACCCCAAGCAGTTCCACGTAGTGTGACGCTTAGGATGATGGACTCCCCTAGGGCTTAGTTGAGAGATCGACAGAACGAAAGGTTGTTGTGAAACCTAATGCCAGTGCATAATGTTGGAACTAGTCACGGCTGACCTTAGGTTTGGGACCGTGTGCTTAAGGATTTCCACGACTCATTAAACATCAATAAGGGAGTATTGTCCTGGTACCCCATCTTCATATCGATTACCTCTCCTATCCTTATTGCTCTTCTTGCACTCCTGTAATTTTTTTTACATTTATACATATATATTTCTCTCACTATCGACTTCTTACATAGCTAAATAGTGATAACTTTTATTTCTAAACACTATTCCCTGTGGATACGACTACTCACTCACCAGGGTACTTTATTATTTCGACAACCCATGCACTTGCGGTACACACACGCAAAGGGTGTGTCACTTCCCCAGCAATTGCTTTAAAACTCTGTGCAACAGGGAAAACATTATAAAAAAAAAATTACTACTAATAATAAGAGTCATTCTAAGAAACATCCAACAATACTTACTGCATCAAGTGCGGAAGAGTGCATCAATACTTGTAAGTTCAATTTCCCATAAGTTGATTGAGAGTTCTTATCCAATTCACCAGTTAAATCATCCAATGCTCTGATGCCAGAGCCATACATATCTTGTAGTTTATTGACCTATCCACGAAGTTCTTCTGTAGGCTGAGTACAAAGGAGACAAGTAAATAACAGTTCTTATCTGCTATTAATCTGTATTAATGTATATACAATTTAAGTAGACCAACTGTCATCATTGATTATTGTCTGAAAGAATAAATTAGAATGCAAAAAATATCTCAGCCTTTGTAGATACAAAGTATTACATGTCTTCTTCCATTTCATTTAGTTGATTCTCTTGTTGCGTTATAGAATCTAAGATAGTCTTATGCAAGATATCTAGCTGCTGAGTCAATTGAGACAGAATTTCTGGACAAGAACCCTATTGAGTCAAATAAATAACTGACCAATTTTAGAAAACAAGCCAGAAACATCTGCTGTTGTATTCTTTAGTTCTGATCGAAGCTCATAAGTATGTTCAACGAGTGTTTTTTCTAAAAGTACAGTAACCAAACATCTGCATCCAAGAATTACAGAAAGTACTTGTAGAAATAAACATTTCAGAAAAGATAATTTAGAATCAAATTAGATGATTGAACTTATAGACACCTTATTGACAGTTTAAAAAATCTGGCCTCGCCACAAATACAAAACATGCTCTAGGTTACAATGGATAATTACTAAGACACAACATACATTAAAGAGATAGATCTTAAATGAAATCCATAAAAGTACAGTTTCACCTCACTCACCAGATTTTAGGAGGTTAGATATCAAATATTCTTTTTCTTTAATTGTGGCATTTGCCTTCCTATATCTTTCTTCCAAGTCAAATAATGTATGTTCAGTATCCTCCAGCCTTTTTTGTGGTTAGAGCATATATTTAGAATTATTACAAAGCGGTTACCATGCAGTTTAATGGAACAAAGGAGGAATCTTTACCTGGATCTTTTCTAGTTTGTCACTTAAGTTTGCAGTTAATAATAACTGAGAATTATAGAGATCATGAAGCTCGACTAATTATTGCTTAGATCACATAATAACTCTATCATACCAAAAACTAAAGCGAACGTATGAACAAGAACAACTTACCAAAATTATCTTATCTTTGGATTCCATATCTAGCTCTAAGTGCACAATTTTCTCTGTCATGGCCTGACATATATATAACATGAAATGATTAACAAACACAAGCACACATCCGCACAAGGGCATAGACACACATGCGAGCGCTCACACACATACAGAGAGAGAGAGATAAAGAGAGAGGGAGAACCTTTTCTCAGCTTCTTCATGTAGGTATCGATCCCGTGGGATGTATATTCCATTCTTCTCTCTGGCAGCAAAAACCTCTGGAGACAATTAAGTATGGTAAACAATCATCTAACAAGAAGAAACATCCACATACAAATCTATGGCAACTGGCACTACTGGAGTGCCAAAAAAAGGGTTGTTTTCCAACTTATCAATGTGGAACTCTAAAACTTGACAAGCTTTATTATTTTGCAGTTCTCAAATATTTCAATCAATGCAGAAAAGGTACATGAATTTAGTGATGAATTATTAGAATCCATAAAGAGAATGTAAAACAAAAGAATATCATTATTCTATAGGTTTGCAATGCGCTATGTAAGGAGTACTTACCTCTGGCTTATTCTTGATATTCTTAGCACGATGCGCATAACCTAAGGTGCTCAGTGTCTCTTCCAAACAGTGCATGGAAGGTGAAATAGTGGCAATTATGCAAGTCTTAGTTTTGCCTCCCAAAGAAATAAAAATAAAAAATATATAAATAATAATAACAATAAAATAAAAATAAATAAATAAAAAGCACAATTACAAAAATTGATGCTTCCAGGTAAAACTCATTCCAAAGATGATCGTATCATTCCAATACATGAAAAAAAAGGTATTCTGAAACCAATTAGAAGATATAAGAATTGTGACTGAAAGATGTTTATCTTGTTCATGGTAATCACATGTTCAGTTCGAATTACAAGCAATAAATGAGATAACATAGAGAAACGTTTTATAATAATGCTTTAACTCAGCAGATCTAAGCTTCCAATGCATATCGCGATACAAATTCTGATAAGACAAACAGAAAAAAAGTCAGATTAATTGCCATGCATCATTCATCACTGCTAGTTGAAGCAATAAAAATCTGATAGGCAAATATAATAACAAATAAGCAGGTAGAGAATAACTAATGCGCAACAGATATGAATCAGTTAAATACATGAGAACATCTCATGCCCAATAATAACTTAATCAGTAATCTGTAACTAGAAAATTATAAATGCAGAATTCAGCAGAAAATACGATATATGTTTACAAAAAATTGACATATCAATTGTAATTTTACAACTGGGTAGCAATTAACACTTGAACTTCATCAATCTGGTCTATTCTAGAGTGTAATGCAATAGTTATACAATATATATGACCTTGAGGAGTTCAGAGGGCTTGAAACCACCCAACCAAAGGAAGCAACGTTCTGCAGGAGTTATATACCCACATTCCGGTGATGAGATGGAATACATCGGCTTTTGTCGCAATGCCTTTTAATTGTTGTTGAGTGGTTACTAGAACTTGTGGTTGAGTTCTGGTGATAGCTGCACCTATTGAGTAATATCACTTGTGCATCAAATGCAAACATCACAACATTGTTGTTGAGTGGTTACCAGAACTCATGGTTGCACTTGCACTTGCACTTTCACCAACTCATCCTAAGAATAGACCCTAAAAAAACAAAATAAATAAAGAAATATGGTTTACTTCTTTATCTTATAATTCAAAGACCAAAGTTTGATTAAGACCTGAGATCTAGCTCTACGGAGATCAAGTTCTAGTTGAGCGAGTTTAACCCTGTTGTTCTCCAATTGTTGCACATAAGCCTTCTTTCTAAGACTGCTCTTTTTTGCTGCTTCTCTATATTGTGCTAAATGTCTGAAGATCTTTTCATGAATGATGATTTTAGTAGCTCTTGTTAAGGGAGTATAATACATGGTAAAAAGTATGCATGCATTGAGAGAGAGAGAAAGAAAAAAATTATAAAAATAAAAAATAAAGTAACCTTTGCATCAAGAGGCCTTCCATCTCTCTCACTAATCAGCCTTTTCTACACCATTGAGTTGAAGATATTGGTTTGAGAGAAAGATAATAAAGCAACTCTAGATAGAAGCTTAATTAAATAAACAAAAAAATTTTATGATAACATTACATGTTTTTAATTGTAAGTGGGGATTTAACAAGGTAACAAGACAAAAGTTTTAATCAAAGGAGATGTCTGTGTTTGTGTGGATATACCAAACAAAACTTTTATTTTAGAGGATTAATGTGCTTTGCTTTATGGTCTTGGGATTTCTGTGGAGACTGTAATGAGTTTTTAACATTTAAATGATCAGCAAATGAACAAGGGGAAAACCATATATTTAAGAAACAAGACCATTTCTTGGGATTTGGGTTGATAGTTTTCTGCATCTCCAGTTGTGGACATGATCATCATGTGTTGTTGCTCAGTAGACTGGTTTGGAGAAATTGACACGACCCCTTGCGTGTATCTCGCAAGTGCACGGGCTTGTCGAAGTAATAAAATTACCCTGGTGAGTGGGTAGTCGAATCCACAGGGAATAGAGATTTAAAACACAAGATTTTGCTATTTAGTTGTGTGGTGTACAAAAAGTGATAATAGAATTGATGAGTGAATTATGGAAGCAATTACAATAAAAGACAAGAAATTAAATAGAGAGATGGAAGACAAGAAAGTGCAAGTAGAAGTGAAAAGAGAAAGACTAGTAATGGATGAAATAGGGTATCCGGACAAGCTACCTCTAGGACTTATGCTTCTAGTGCAAGACTATGCTATTATACTTTCCTATTGATGTTAATTGAGTCGAGGATATCCTTAAACTCACGGTCCTAAACCTAAGGTCAACCGTGACTAACCCCAACACTATGCCCCGGTATTAGGATTCACGTCAACCCTTCACTTTGTCGCTCACGCAACTAAGCCCCAGGGGAGTTTATCTACCTAAGCCTAACACTACGTGGGATTGCTTTAAGCACTAGGGATTCCTAGTGATAAAACATGTTCCTATGTGTAGTTCTAACCTTTTAGTCCAGGTGGAAGAACTCTAGTCAAGATTAAGCCCCAGTGCTTAGGATTCACGTCAACCCTTCACTCTGTTGCTTGTGCAACTAAGCCCTACGGGAGTTTATCTACCTAGCACTTAACTCTATCTCGACAGCTAAGAAATCAAGAAAAACGGAGGTAGGGAGAAATCACACCGGAGGGGAAAGGGGACGCTTCGCTATCTCACGACTCATCTTCTCAACCCTCTTCAATCTTAAGTAGTCTAATCCTATAGGAGTTGTCACACCTCCAAAGGACAACCTAGATTGTTCTCAACCCTAGTGTCATGGCTAAGAGAAAACAATTGCAAAAGATAATTAAAATTGAAACTCGAATATATTCATCAATAATGGAACATAATAACAATGTCATAGAAACATAATAATCCTAGGGTTTACAAGTCCGAATACCCACGAGAGCTTTAGCTCCTCATGGAGCTATACATGTTCATCAAAATATAAAAGAAAGCACAAATTAAAGGCATTGATGAAAACCCCCTTGCGTATGGTGTGGCCGTGGTCTTGTGCGGCCGCTGAACGTCGATGATGATGCCGATGACGTGCTCTAAACCTCCACGAAGTCCTCTCCGAAACCGTAGCCGCACTCTCCAGAAGTTGGGGAGAAAGTTAGGTCAAAAGATATGTAAAATGTCTCCAAATTGGGCTTTTATAATGTTGAGTCGCGGCTTTAAAATTGGACTTATCAGGACTTCACACGGCCATGTGGAATTTCCACACGCCAGTGTGAAGTTTCTGGGTTGCTAAAAAATTAATTCACACGGCCGTGTGGAATTTCCACACGCTCATGTGAACTCTCTAGAATCCTGATTTTCGGCAGAAAGTGAACAGTAGCTCGCTACAGTGTTTTGCTGCGGTGCCTGCTGCAGTGCTGCTACAGTGACTCACCGAAATGCTCCCGAATCCGTTGTTCTTCATCGAGGCCATTGAATTGGGCACACAATCAATGGTAGATCGTGCCGATCGCTTCAAGTTTCCTTCTTGGTGAAGTTCTCCTAAGCTACACGAGTTAGACTTGTTATGAATGTGACTGCCTTTGTGCCCCTCCAAAGGAGGTTGGCACACACTCACAAGTCTAGGCTCGTGCCTTGTTCCTTACTCGGTCCGAAAACTTCCCAACAATGGCGAACACGATCTAACTTCGTTCTTCTTCTCCAAACTAGCTCCACAAACCTACAATGCATAAGAATACACAAATGCACACCATTTAGTGATAAAATCTGATAAAAGATATGTTCATTGTAAGATAATAACGCTTCGCGTTACTATAACACAAGCACTTATCAAACTCCCCCACACTTAAGCTTTTGTTTGTCCTCAAGTAAAAAATAAAACGTGAATGTACTTGGGAAGAACAATTGAAAGTGCTCGGCCTTAGGTTCACCAAAAGTATGCAAAGGAAGCATTCTACAAGTAAGGGGAAATCAAAACATCGCATAAAGATATCATTGCTCTAGCTAAAAACATGAATCAAAAAGGTTAATCAACTCAAAAATGTGTAAGTATGCAAAGTACTCCTCAAACTTTTGTTAGCAAGGACTTATTTAAATACGAAAAGCAAGAAAGGAAGTAGTAGCTTCACACAACCTCGAAGGTAGCCCTTTCCTAGGCGGCCGCCAAAGGTGGCTTTCACTCTTTCGAGAAGGTAGCTCTTTCTACCAGAGTAGTAGCTTTCACGCATCCCATAAGATAGCTCTTTCTCTCATTAGGGCATAACTTGTATCCGACTTATGGGAGTAGCTACATACTTGATAGGTGGTAGCTCTTTCCACCCCAAATACATAATTAAAACAAAGCAAATATTCAGAACTCATTTTTTTTTCATATTTTTTTTTCATTATTATTTTTTAATATGCATTTTCAAAAGTAAAACTAAGAACGACGATAAACTTGTCCTTATAAACTTCAAGATAGAGTTTCCAAAAGATTCCAAGAGTAAGTTGTGCAATATAAGGTAATCGAGCCAAAATTCCCTAAAAATTCAATTAAAAACTAGAGCATGATAGAATACAATGTTAAAAATTCTCCTAAACTGTAAGAATACAAACGTTGCAACTAAGGTGAACCGCCATAGGCTACATGAGCATGAGCAATTGAATGCACAAGTAAATGTGTGTGCAATGTGAATCCCCCTCCCATACTTAAGATATACATTGTCCCCAATGTATGCATGCAACAAAAAGTAAAACAATTCACAGAATTAATGTAGGGATAGGCAATTGAAACATTACTACCCTTAACTCCAAGTGTTGCGTTTGACGGAGCTAGGTACATTGAGAGTTGAGTCTCAATGGTTTTGTGGAGCACACACGGTCCCATGACCGTACCTATGACTATTCGTCAAATTCCTTAAATCCAAGACCATCTGCACACGTACGCAAGGGTTCAGTATAGCTAAAAAAAAAACCAAAATAAAGCTCGAGTATATAAAGATATGAAACTGAAATACAACTCGAGACGAAATAAAGCAAAATAAAGATAAACTCAGAAGGAAGATCTTTTCTGAGTACTACAAGTCCAAAATATAAAAGA
This sequence comes from Dioscorea alata, assembly GCA_020875875.1. Lineage (NCBI taxonomy): Eukaryota > Viridiplantae > Streptophyta > Magnoliopsida > Dioscoreales > Dioscoreaceae > Dioscorea > Dioscorea alata. The sequence goes on from CM037023.1 coordinate 18,165,729, forward strand.
AAAAGTACAACTGAAGTAAAATAAAAATAAAAATAAAACTATAACGCCTCAGCGTTGGTGTCCTATGTCGATGACTCAGGTGCTGCTGCTGCTGCTGGCTTTGTAGGTGGATCTGCTGCTGATGGAGCTGGAGAAGATAGAGATGGAATCCATCGGGGCCACACCACAGATCGCTCGAAGAACTGTATAACAGTGGCGAGCTCTGCCGATATGTGCGCGAAATGCGCCGCCTATGTGGCCCTTATCTCGGTGAACTCTGCTGCCTATGTGGCCCTCATCTCGGCCAACTCTGCCTGCATGATACCCACAGCACTCTCGAGGCGCTCGAATCTGTCTTGGCCTCGAGATGGAGAGAAGATCCGCACTGGAGATGGCTCCGATGCCGTGGGTGGTGCCTCGGCCTCTGTCTGCCCTGAGGGTGGCTCTAATGCTGCCTGGGATCCCTCGACCTGCTCAGGGTCGGGCCAATTCAACGCATAGGTTTGATAACGTTTCTTGGCCATTCCCATCTGTCTCAACATCTCCAAGTTGATAGGATAGGGTATGATAGTCTTCTCTATCCCTCTAATTGCCTCACGAAGGCCCATCCCCTTGATAAGTCTTGTAACATATGGTCCTGCAAAGATAGCTCCCAGTCTAGGGTATTCGCCTTGATGACGCATGTAATCTGCGAGAATATAACCAAGATGGAGAGGCTCTTTTTTGTACCATTGAATATAGGTACAGGAGCTCCTGTCGACTAAGGACCCCTGTACTATCACCTCGGCCGCTCAATGATCTACTTAGTATAGCATGAATGTATCTATACGCTAGCCGTGATAGACAAGTAGCCTTCGATATCCCTGGCTCATAATGCCCCTGTTCACACAACATTCGGTAAACTCCTTGAGGAGTCAAATTACCGGGGTAATCAGTTGGAAGGCTCTCATATTCCTCTGTCTCAGTAAATGCTTCATCATACAACCCCATGTGAACAGAAAATTGCGCTACTGACATACTGTAATCCTACCCAAAAGCCATGAACTGTATAGCGTCTGCAGTTGTCAAACCTTTACTTGATCTGTCAAACTCAAAGGATGCGAGCACCTCCAAAGAAAGTAAGCGGTTGGCTGGATCTCGAATAGTCAGCAAGCTCTTCCAATTCCCCATTTCTATGAGCTCTTCAATCTCATCCGCCATATCATTAACCCAATAAGCTGACCTTAAGCAGCTCAACTCTCTGTATCGAGACTGTCCGAACTTGAGTTTTGTCAACCTTGTATATCTTATCCGGTGTTCTGCTATGGCGAAACTCAACTGTTCGGTAAAGGGTTCAAGGGGCCTCTTACCAGTTACTTGCTTCTTTCTAAGTGTCATTCCTGCAAAATGGAAAAACTAGTCAAAACATTGTTGGAGAGTTGTTTTGCAGGATTCCACACAGCCGAGTGGAATTTCCACACACCCGTGTCGATCCTCGGGACGTCGAAAACAGATGGTCGTGAAACCAAAATCTCGAATAGAATACACCCAAGTTGTTTTGAAACTTTCCAGAACTTTTGTAGAAGTAAATGCGCAAGTAAAACTTATGTAAATAGATCTAATCAACTAATAATTTCGGATTGACGAAGTGGAAAGGTCAAGAACGATTTACCGGTGATGAATAAATCTAAAACTCAAAATCCGCCCGGAAAACCTTCTTAACCCAGTAAAAATCACCAGAGAAGTGATTACGATTGCAGAGAAGAGTGTTCTTTCGCGTGTAAAGAAGTTTAGAACCGCAGAGCCAGAAGGATCTGAACAAAGGTTTCGGCCCTATTTAATTCTGCGCACTCACACGGCCGTGTGGATTTGTCACACAGCCGTGTTCCTCTACTAGGAGAGTTCACAGGGGCCGACACACGCCCTTGTGCGCACTCTTGTTACTCTCGAGAATACCCCCACACGGGCATGTGAGAACGCCCACACGGCCGTGTTCCTCCACAGGGGAACTCACAGGGGCAGTAACATGCCCCTGTGGACTCTCTGGAAAACTCTGAGGTCTCTGAAAATTAGCACACGTCCGTGTGAAAATTCCACACGCCCGTGTACCCAACCTGGCCCAGAACACAAGGCCGGCCACAGGGTACACACACGCCCCTGTGACTTCTCTGCTTTAACCCGAGAAACTCTAAGTGTTCCACACGGCCATGTGCCTTTCACAAGCGCACCCACGGGGTCAGCCACACGCCCCTGTGGTTTCTCAGGAAAGAAGGGGATTCTTCTGCAGAATTTCACACAGCCGTGTGCCTCAAGACTTGGGCACTCACAGGGGCAATCACACGCCCCTGTGGATTCTCTGGAATGAGAGTTTAAGTTCTACAGGATATCACACGGCCGTGTGGAAATTTCACACTGCCGTGTGCCCCTTCTAAGGTTTTCACAGGGGCAAGGTCATGCACCTGTGCCCTCTCTGGTCGAGCCATAAATGGTAACACATGCCCGTGTGTTAATTCTACACGGTCGTGTGTGTTCTTTGGTTAACTTAGAAAAATTCACAGACTTACAGAAAAACTCAGAAACATAAATACAATGCTTGGAGCCTATGAAAACCCTGAAAACATGACCAGATACCATGGAAAACATGCTCAACTGACTCAAACTTCGTCAATTATCATTTAGGCACACAAAAACATCAACAAGCCACAATAAAATCGCAGCATATGCATTAACAATTTAGGACACCAAAACTAATGCTTTTATTCATGCTAAAACTAAACTAGATCCAGTTGAAAGGTGGACCTGTACATTTTCGTTGTATGTATCCAGTTGAAAGGTAATCTAATTAGATAAATTATTTATGATATATTTAAAATACATGTCTTAAACATATATAGGCTAATACATTTAGTTTAATTTTAGGTTCTTATGCACTTTAGGGCCATATGTTCGCAATAAAAATCGACCTGAAGGATCAATTACAGAATGATACTTAGCAGAAGAATGTGTGACATTTTGTTCAAGATACTTGCAAGGAGTTGAAACAAGGCTCAATCGGCCAATAAGAAATGATGATGTGCTTGAAAGTTATAAAGAAAGGTCTAGTGCAAAAGGATCGTCTATTTTTTTTAAGGCAAGGTCGTCCTTTGGGAAAAGGAGAAATCATCACAATAGAACATGATACTTTGCTAAAGGCTCATCAATATGTTTTGAATAATTGTGATATCGTCACATCATTCATTGAGTAAGACATTACAAATTAGCTAGTTTTAAAATTTTTTATTTTCTCAAACAATTGTTTTGTTTCTTTATTTATATGCATACATGTTGTAGGAGACATATTACCTTGCTCAAACGCCAATATCCACGTGCTACACCTCATTTTATTACACGGATTCACAATAAAACATTTCATGCGTGGTTCTCAAACCAAGTTATCAATGTATCATATTAATTAGAATTTTGATAATACGTTTGAGCTACTTTATTTAACTTTCCCTTTATGCTTGTAGGTTTGACAAGAAAATAATTCAAGTAATGAAGAAATTATAGAAGATCTCAAATATTTGGCAAGGTTTACAAATAATGTTGGTAGAAAGTTTAAAGGTTTTATTATCAATGGATTTCGGTTTCATACTAGAGAACTTGAGAATAAGAGAAAAAGTCAAAACAGTGGGGTAGTTGTAATTGCGAAGACTCAAAGTTTTACCAGTGCTAAAGATAAACATCCTATTAGTGTAATGTGACATATTATTGAGTTTTGAAGGAGATTATAGAATTAGATTATTGGATTGGAAAAAAAAGTCATACTATATAAGGTGACTGGGTATCAAATGGGAGGGGTCAAAAAATAGATGATCTTGGGTTTACATTAGTTAATTTTGAAAGACTAATAGATGAAAAGGAACCATTTATAATGGCAACTTAGGCTGAACAAGTTTTTTATGTGCAAGTCCCTATTGATATTGATTGGTATGCTGTTATTAAGATAACTCCAAGAGACTATTACGACATGAATGAAGAAGAATGTTCTGAAAAAATAGAGTCACATCTACAAGGTGAAATTTCAACAACTGGGCTACTTGATGGTGCTTTGGGTGATATTGATGAGAATATTGGTTGGGCGAGATCAAACACATGTGGCACAATTATTGAAGTTCCTCTAGCATCTACGTGGAACTCAAATGAAATTCTTGATAATGAAGAGAATGGAGAAGCTGACAAGACACAAAATATGGAAATGGATGATTAGTTTCATTATTGATGTATATGTGAATATCGTTGATATGTTTCTCATGAAATATGACTTTATCTTTTCATTTGTATCTTTTCCTTCTAGCATCACTATTTTAGTATTTTCATTTATTCAAATGCAATTTAAATGTTTAAGAAACTCTAAGTTATTTATTATTTGGAATTTTGCAGATTAGATTATGGCTAGCAACAAGCGTAAATTCAGAGAAAGTCCAGCAACATAGAGTCATCAAATGCAAGGTGATTTGGTAATAGGTTTGCCACTAGTTCAATTGCGACAGTTCTAGTATAATCAAACTAATTATAAAAATCAAGACTGTGACACAAATCAAAATTACTCAGGTATTTACATAATTATAATCTCCATGTTTTAAAAAGGTTTAGTATCACTAATAAATTATTTATCAAGATAATATTGACAATATTTAACAGAAACAAACAATGCAAGAAAAAGAAGTAGAGGCCCGACCATGTGCAATGACATTGGGAGTCAATCTGAAGGAAGACGCATACATATAATTGTAAACAATGAAGGCCAACCCATCAAAGATAATGCATATAAGTTAAGTACTTTCTTTGGAACATTGGCACAAAATGGTGTCTACGCACCATTGAATTATGATGATTGGTGGTTAATGCCAAATGATCACAAAGAGGATATGTGGAAAATGATTGAGGTATTTAATTTTTTTTCTACATGTAGAAGTTTGTTCTATTACAACTATTATGACACATTTGAAATTATTTCAAACTATTTAATATTCAGTATTTATAAACTTCAGGCTAAAATTGACATTGATCCCTTAGCTAAGGATTGGATAATGATGTCTCTTACTAAAACATGGAAGGACATTATGTCAAAGGCAAAAGATCATTGGTTCAAGACAAGGCAACGTGATAATAGGGTACTAGAGGACCAATTTGATTGGCTATTGAAATTTTGGGAATCAACTAAAGCAAAGGTACACAGTATAAAACAAAAAAGACTTTTTTCTTTACTAAAGAACTAATACTGTCTTTCTTTCATGTGAGAAATTGTATTTTTCTTTGTTTTCTATATTTATAGAAAAGGGAGGTTGTTGGTAAAAGAAACAGACTCAAATTAAAGTCTGTTCATACTTCAGGCACTAAAAGTTTTGCAAGAAAATGAGAGGAAATGGTAATTTATTCATTTAATGTAAATTATAATTAATTGTATTTATTTATTATAATCATTATTCTTTTATTAAAAATTAGTAGAAGGCAGCAAAACCAGAAGGGTTTGAGCCATCTCGAGCTGATGTTTAGATTGCTACTCACACACGTAAAGATGGAAGGCCTATTGATCATGAAATTGCAATAACAATTGTAAGTTAAAGAATTTTATTGAATTTATTTTTGTATGCACATATTAAACATTTTTTTTATAAAATTATAAATGTTTGTTGTGTGAATATTTATTTGTATTGGACAAGCTACAAGAAGCTGTTCAAAATCAAGGTCTAGAATTTATAGATTCCTCTGGTATAATGATATTTTTTCTCGAGTTATGGGAGAAGATAAAAGAAACTACGTGAGCACATATGGTTTAGGTCCTTCTCCTATAGATTTGTGGGGTCACAAGGATACTCGTTTAATGCTAAGGAAAATTGTCTCCAATACTAAAAAATCATCTGAAGAAAGGATGAGCCAGATGGAGAAACAGATTGATACATTAACAAGTTGTGTTGTTAGAATGTCCTCTTTGCTATAAACTAAGTGCCTAGATGTAAATGTAAATGATATAACAAGGCAATTAGATAGGGTAAGTTTGTGTAGGAATAAATCTTTAGAGTTTTTCTTATATAGTTTTGATTATGTAGTGCAAATATATTGATTGTGTAGGAATAATTTCTTTAGTAACATTTTCCTGTGAATGCTTTTGTTATCTTTAACAAACATATCCATAATTTAGCTGTTCTACTAATAAGTTAAGCACTCAATCATTCTTATTCATCAATTTTAATTATTTATTAACAAAATATTAGTACTTTATTATTACTTTTATTGCTTCAGGACCAGGCAGATAATATCCAAAATTTCTCATCTCAAACGTCTATACAAGGTTCAGATCTTGTCAATGATGTTCTACACTCATTCCTACCATTTCTTCATTCTTCAACACCAATGCATAAGCCACAAACCAATGATGTAAGTTCTCCAATAAAATCTTTAGTCACTTACATCCTGAGAACTTCATTATTCACTCACATAAATTGTTTTAATTTAATGAATATTTAGCGCCAAATGGTTGCAATTGATAGAATTGGCAGTAACAATTTAAATGAGGTGATTTATAGATTTTCCAAACCTCTGATTCTTGTCTATCAATTTTAATTAGTACTTAACAAAAATATTAATATTTCATCATTACCTTTATTATTGCTAGATAAAACAAAAAATATTCAAAATTCCTCATTTCAAACATCTAAGCAAGGTTCAAATCCCATCAATGATGTTCAACACTCACTATCACCAATTCTTCATTCTTCAACATCGGTGCATAAACATCAAACCATTGATGTATGATACATAATAAAAACTTTAGCTTCTTTTATCTTGTTAGCTTTTTCATTTACTCACGTAAATTGCTAATATTAAATAAATATTACCTCTCTTCATTTTCATTGTTGTTTGTAGATGGGGGCTCTTTTGGTCACTCGTGAATTAATTATTCAACCCGACTTTCTAGCTTGTGAAGAGAGGCTTGCACAGTCAAAAGGGTTGCATCAATGGCCTCAAATCATGCATTATATTTGGCATCAAGGGCCTGCAGTTCAGTGGTGATGGCTTTAAGTTTGGTATTGATGACTTGAAATCTACTTTCAGTATTCATCATGAATTTTGCCAATACATCCTCAGTAGTAAATCTTTTTACTTGTGGTGTTTAATGCTGAGGACCTTGAGGGGGGGGGGGGGGGGGGGGGGGGGGGGGGGGGGGGGGGGACTTTTTGTTGTTGTTGCCCTTGATTCCCAGAAAAGTTTGGGTGGTATTTCCACTCCGGATTGTAAGTTGGGTCGTAAAGATTTCCTTATGGTCTTGGCCTCCCTATATAATAAACATTTTTTATTAGTGCAACGGAGGAGCTAGCACCTTGCATTTACCAAGAGGATTGTACCTCACAAAAGAGAATACAAAGAACAAAGTCAAAATAAAAGAGTATAAAATAAAAGTGATATGAACAAGAAGAAAAATATCTACAAAGAGTATAATGTACAAAGAAAAGAAAAATGGTTAGAGCAATAGACTACAAGCTTTCCTAATATTCGTTAGAGTTCCCCGGCAACGGCGCCAAAAACTCGATTGTGCTTCCCTGCAAGTGTATGGGATCGCCAAGTAATACCCTATGAGTGACACAGGGGTCATATTCCACTTGGGCCAAGGAAGTACTATTACTCACCCTTCGTCTATTATCCAGCCTACAATTCAATATAAGTGGAGAAAAAAAATAAAAACAAAATAACTAACCTAAACTAATCCTATGGCCTGGTAACTAGCACATGGATGTAAACAAACAAAGGAGTATCAACCATGAGAAGGGTGTGTTTGGACAAGGAATCCACCTATGGTTGTCATTTACTCTCAAACTAGGATGATATAAAGATGCATTGACGGTGATCTCTCGGCAACTAACCCCTAATCCCATACGAATGTTAATCAGACTCTCTCCGTATTAGCGCACCTATGATCACAATGAGCTATGTGAAATCTCTAATAGGACCTACTATCCTTTGACTTAAAGCTAATGATGGAGGGCTACCGGCACCCGATCTCTCAGCGTGTCGGCACAAGAATCCCCTTTCAATCTCTCCTAGATGTAGCACACATGAGTAGGTCACATCTACGTGCACAACTCATAAAAGAATTATGGATTTCTCCACAATTGTAATTCTAAACATGAAAGCATGAAAGATTGAATCTCAAACAACTGTCAAAGTAGATTAATAACAACATCCAAAGTTCACACACAAGATGAACTCTAAGGTTCATCCAAATCCAAACACAACAATAAATTAATCCCTCATGACAAGGGACACTTATAGATCATACAAGGAAGACAAAAACATAAAAGAAGTAATGAAAACTCCCTTAAGGTCGTGATCCCCTTGAATGGATGAAACTTCACAAGTTTTGTCGATGATGGCTTAGATCTTCACTCCAACTCCTTCTCCTTTGCTCCTCTCTCTCTTGATGATGATGTGTGCTTGTTTCCCACAAAGATCACCCCAAAAGGTGGTCGGAAAGCCTCAAGAAGGTGTGGTGGCGGCGGCCTCAAAGGCCAAGAAGAAGTCCCCTTGAAAAGCCCTAGAAATGTTCATTTATAGCCCCGAAGCGATACGGGCCGTATGGGGGCCGCATGGATGTAAAAAAGAGTTCAAAACCCCCAAATCCCGAGCTATACCACCCCCAAAACGGGGTCAGTAAGCGTGGCAGTGGGGGTTGGTATGGCTTAGGCAAACTATTCTGCCTTTCTTGGGGCAGACGGCCTCCCATACAACCTCCTTGAAGCCGTATGCCTTGAATTGGATTCCAGCCACGAAAAATACCCCGGTGCTATAGTGACTGCTACAATATTCCAGCTACAACACTTCAATCTACAGTAAATAACGCTACAGTGCTGCGACCTGGTTTTCTTCTCTTTTCTGCCCAAATTATGTTCCCATGTTCTCTGTGGCTCCCACATGCCCTGTAAAGCAAATAGCACTCGATTAAGCATAAAACGGGCATCAAAACGTAACAAGATACATGCTAAGTGTATAAAATATGTACAATAAAGTATATACATTTAGACACTTATCAAATATATAATACCAAAGTTCAACGTTCAAATGTTTTAAATGACAAGAAAAATAACCATAAAACATGTTTTAAATGTACATATCCAAATGTTATTCAACAAAGTACCTCCATGCTAGATAACATTACTATTCTTTATTTAAATCACCATCATCATATGCAAATTAATCTTTTACTCCATCCACCTGATTTTGAAACCATAAGCAAATAAAACAAAAATTAATCATAGTATATTATATAAATAATCAAATAGTTATTTAATAGATAATATTATCAATCTAATTAGTACTATATATTAATTTCCAATGTAAAAAATTTTAATTTAATATACTCTTTAGCTTACCAAATGAGAAGGCCATGCAATGACTCTTCCGATAGCATCCCTAATTGTTTTGTAACTCCCATACGATTTTATTAAAGGCTCATCCTTCTTGATAGCTACCTCAACATATACCTCAAAGAAACCAGGTTCTAATTCCTCACCTTCCACACTTACATCAAGATTCTTACTAATTAATATCCCTTTTGCTACATGAATAGTGTGATCTTTAATACTTTCTAATGCAATAGATAACATATCATGTTCCACAAACAAGTGAATTTAAATAAATGGTATAGAGCCTCATATATGCCAAAACACATTCTATTATATGCATTATTAAAAGAAATCTTAAAGTAAAAAAGAAATATTAATCCAACATTTTAACTAATTTTCTTGAGATATTGATGGTTGATTCTGTACAGATATAGAGATCTAAAGTTAGTAAAATATCTACATTTCAATTTGAAATACAAACAAACCATTGAAAAAAGCCTATCACTTACTTCCCTAGACTGCAACTAATTTCTTGATGCTGAAGTACCTATCTCTAAAAATAGATGTTTAATAATTGAAATAGTCCTATCATCCCACTTTAAACAATGGATTGTGTAAGGCAAATAGATAAAGAAGTATGCATTAAAAGCAAGATATAGCATAAAATTTACCTCATTTAAATAGTCGCATCCAATTGTTTCCATTGTAGCCATTTGACCCTAAGTGTTAATTATATTTAAGAAATTAATATAAGTAAATTTAGAAGCTAATAAGATGAAATAAGCGAAAGTTTTTATTTGAGATCTTACACCAATGATTTGATGCCTATGCATTGGTGTTGAAGAGTGAAGATTTGGTAACAATGAGTGTAGAACATCATTGACAGGATCCGAACCTTGCCTAGATGTTTAAGATGTGGAATTATGGATATTTTCTATCTTCCCCTAATGCAATAAAAGTAATAACAAATCATAAATATTCTAGTATTAAGCAAGAAAATTTATGGATTACAATGGTTGTTTACTCTATCTAGTATTAGAAAATTTGAAATTAAGCGTTTTATTTGTCAAAAACAACGAAAACATTCACAAGAGAAGGCTACTGTAGTGATTGTAAAACACAAGCAAGTAGAACTAGAAATTGTATGAAATACCTAAATCATAAATAGATAAGTCAAGCGTGTAAATAGTATCAAACTTCATATTAATGTGACTACTAACCAAATAATTAATTAACACATACTATTTTAAATAAAAAATTACTTTTTATTAAACAATCTACTTAGTTGATGAACTTCAAAGTAATTAGGTAAAGGATGAATTTGTTGTTGTGAATCAAATGTTGTATGTTCCTAGTTAAAAGAAGAGAAAACAAATATATATATATTAAAATCATATCAAAATATTTGAACCAAATTGACAAGGAGAGGTGGGTGAGGACTTTGGTGTCTTGTTTGTTAAAAAGGAAGAAAAAGTGGCATCAATATCACTTGAGCAAGCCCTTAGCATAGAAGTAACTCAAGACACTAAGCACAAAAGAGAATTATTTAGGACGACTGAAGATGTGGGTAGAAGGTTGAAGCCACCCAATGACCCACTAATGCCGATGTTAGACACGTCCCAACCAAAACTGTTTCCTTGGAGACCCAAACGATTTTTATGGGTGATCAAAGGAAGATTGACATTGGTTGAAGAAGGAGATGTGGGTAGGAGGTTTACACCACCGAAGGACCCACCCATGCTGAGTTTGAAAAGCCTTCAACCTTATCTATTTCCTTGGAGGCCAAAACAATTTGTACGTAAGCTCCAAGGAAATTCAGCCGGGACTAAAGTTGAAGCGAGGAGGATGCTCAAATCAATAAAGGATCCGCCCAAGTTCAAATTGCACAACTCCTGGCCCAAGCCTTTTCCATGGAGACCAAAAGGTGACTCATGCTTGACCTCCAAATTTTCATCATCCCGTAAGGTATGTTTCATATTTCTTGGTAGTTCTAATGCCACTTCTAGCTGGGATGAACACACCATTTTCAAGCCTCCTTAGGTAAGAAAGAGGTACGTCGAGCTAATGACGTTAAACAAGTGCTTCTTGGGAGACAACCCAAGCTTTAATTTCTTCATTTTCATCTTATTGTGTTTTTAGTTGAGTGTGATTTGTGTATTTGTTATGTATGCTTGTGTTTCTTTCATGTCTTCATTTGTTTGAATAAGTCCATACTTGCTTGCCTTGTGTATTTCTCTCATCATCTTCCTTGTGTTTTAATCAATAACCATCTTGAGAAACACATGTTTCTGATGTTATGTCATGCATTAGATTGAGTTTTTAAGCATTACTTTCAAGTTGGAGGTGTTCTAAGCCACTTCAAAGCCTTACTTATTGACTTGGAGAAGCAATTTTTGGCATAAGAATAATTACCACGTTCATACGGCCTCCATAGGGCCGTTTGGGAGGCCATTTTGCCAATTCTAGCAAGGTTTGCCTAGGACAAACGACCTCAATCCGGCCGTTTTGGAGGCAGTATGGATCCTGTCGCACATTAACTTCTTGCCACCTTCTCTCTCTCTTCATTTCTCCTTCTTCCCACACGATTTTCTCTTTTCTTTCTCCACCAAATCTTTGCCAAATCTTCTCATTTCATCTCCTAGATCACCTCCTAAACACTTTGAGAAGTCGATCTAATGGTTTTCTTCAAGCTTAACTCTAGTTTTCTCAAGTTTTTGTCGGTAAGCTCTTTGGTGCCCTAACTTTATGTTTTTCATTTTCCTTGCATTCTTGGAGCTTTTGTGTTGATGTTTTCAAGAATTTTGCTCGATTTAGGTGGTGTGATGGTTATGGATGAGTTTTCCATTGATTTTATGTAAAACATTTTGGATTTTCATGTTTTTGGGGAGGTTCTTTCGGAGTGAACAGTACTCATACGGCTGTATAGTTACTATTCATCATTTTACCCAATTTTCTCCATATTTTACACCACATTTTCGTTTGTCTTGGATTCCTCTAGGCTTGATTAGGTTTTTCATGATTTGTAGGAATGTGGAGGATGAAGGAATCGACAAGCAATCATGGAGTTATGTTTATACCACACGGATGACCACATTTTCGACAAACCCAATTCCAATGACAAGGGCTAGCATGGATACTTTATTTTGTTGTTTTAGACTTTATTTTCTAGATTTTGTGTTCTTTTTGTGTTTTATTTTAGTTCTTGCATGATTACTCCCTATCTCTTCTTTGTGAGTTTTTGTGGAATGATGATGTGCCCTTTTTGCCTTGCAGGGCATTAAGGGAAGTTTGGTGAGCTTCTCCGTATTCAATCGAGATTGGACCCAACATGTATAGCTTGTTGTACCCTATGTTTGGGTCACACATCTCTAGTTGCACAAGAAGTTCATTTTCACCCTCCTTTATTGTTTTATTGCTTATATTGCCATGTTATCCATGATTAGTGTACATTAAGGGCAATGTACAACACTAGGTGTGGAGATGGGCGTATTACATGTATTGGGGTCATTTTTACATGCTAGTGTTATCAATGATGGCTTTATTCATTCTTGTTAGATTCTTCAAGCATGGACTAATGATTAATTTGAGTTACACACTTTTTGTGCTCTATTGAATCCTATTTCACCTCTAGTATTTTTATGTGCACTGAGTCTTTTGTTGATGCCCTAGGAATAGCCAACTTGACTACTTTAACTCTCTTGTATGCTTAACACACAACCTTGAGTACTTGGCCTTAGAAGACTAAGTTCTATCCTTCAATGAACTCTTAAGAACTTCTAAACCTTGTTGAGCTAGTCCTAGTTTTGTGACTTGTAGTGCAGTCTGAAGACACGATCTAGGGTGAATGTTTCAAAAAAAAAAAAGTCTATGTCAGTATTCCTCTGCTAATGAAGCATGAATTCATCTATGTAGACTGTAATTGAGTAGTTGGGTGGCTCTTGTGCCTAACCAGCATGTGCACCCTCCAGAAAGACTTTTGTGCAGTCTACGTTAGTCGGACTCGAAAAAAATAATGCATGTATATATAAATAAAAAAAAACCTAGTGATCACTTAGAATGCCTACTTGATGTTTTGAGAAAAAAAGGGATTTAGTTTCAAATTGAGGAGTTAGAAGGATCTTACTTGTTCATTGAAGTAGCAGTTAGCATTTTAAGGCCCAGTATTCTTGTATGTGGAGTGATTAGCATCTAGAGCTGTACTGATTGAAGTCATTAGGCTACACTAGATCAGGGTAAATGAGACAGAAGATTCACTTACACAGCATAGATATATAAGAGGTGAGACAGGATCTTTATGCTGTACTTATTGACTGTAACTCATCATCTGTGTATCAATTGTTCATTGCTTGTAGATTTTTATACTTACTTGAGCCGGAGATAATACATTTAGCCACTTATTTGTCTCCTTATTTTTCATGATTTGTTTGCTTGGGGACAAGCAAACGCTTAGGTGTGGGGATGTTTGATAAATGTCTAAATGTATATACTTTATTGTATATATTTTATGCACTTAGCATGTATTTTCTTAGGTTTTGATGCACGTTTTATACTTAATCGAGTGCTATTTGCTTTAAAGGGCATGTAGGAGCCACGGAGAATACGGGAACATAATTTGTGCAGAAAAGAGAAGAAAACCAAGTCGCAGTACTGTAGCATATTTACTGTAGATGTAGTATTGTAGCAGAGTTATTGTGAATGCAATAATTTAGCATAATCACTATAGCAGATGGGGATTTTTTGTGGCTGGAATCCAATTTTAGGCATATGGCCTCAAGGAGGCTGTATGCCCCAAGAAAGACAGAATAGTTTGTCTGAGCCATGTCACCGCCCACACCACCCTCACTGACCCCGTTTTGGGGGTGGTATGGCTCGGGATTTGGGGGTTTTGAACTCTTTCTGACATCCATACGGCCCCCATATGCCCCGTATGGCTTCGAGGGTATAAAAGAACATTTCTAGGGCTTTCCAAGAGGACTTCTTCTTGGCTTTTGAGGCCACCACAACCACACCTTCTTGAGGCTTTCCGGCAACCTTTTGGTGGTGATATTTGTGCGAAACAAGCACACATCATCATCAAGAGGGAGAGGAGCAAAGGAGAAGGAGTTGGCATCATTGACAAAACTTGTGAAGCTTCATCCATTCAAGTGGATCACGACCTTGAGGAAGTTTTCATTACTTCTTTTATGTTTTTGTCTTCCTTGTATGTTGTATAAGTGTCCCTTGTCATAAGGGATTAACTTATTGTTGTGTTTGGATTAGGATGAACCCTAGGGTTCATCTTGTGTGTAAACTTTGGATGTTGTTATTAATCTAGTTTGATGGTTGTTTGAGATTCAATCTTTCATGCTTTCATGTCTAGAATTACAATTGTGGAGAAATCCATAATTCTTTTATGAGTTGTGCACGTAGATGCGACCTACTTACGTGTGCTAAATCTAGGAAAGATTGAAAGGGGATTATTGTGCCGACACGGCGAGAGATCGGGTGCCGGTAGCCCTCCATCACTAGGTTTAAGCCAAAGGATAGTAGGTTTACTCCTATTAGAGATTTCACGGAGCTCATTGCGATCGTAATAGGGTTAATACAGAGAGAGTCCGATTAACAATCATATGGGATTAGGGGTTATTTGACGAGAGATCGGGGCTAATCTACTCACGAGGTCTCTAGGTCTCAACTACCGTCAATGCATCTTTATATCATCCTAGTTTGAGAGTAAATGACAACCCTAGGTGGATTCCTTGTCCAAACACAACCTTCTCATGCTTGATACTCCCTTATTTGTTTACATCCATGTGCTAGTTACAAGGCCATAGGATTAGTTTAGGTTAGTTTGTTTGTTTTTATTTCTTCTCCACTTATATTGAATTGTAGGCTGGATAATAGATGAAGGGTGAGTAATAGTACTTCCTTGGCCCCAGTGGAATACGACCCCTGCGTCACTCACAGGGTATTACTTGGCGATCCTGTACACTTGTGGGGAAGCATAATCAATGTTGGATTGGTGCAGACTATTTAATTAAATTATATTTAATTTGTAACAGGTACACATTGGAAAAAAAATATAACATTTTGTTTTTGTTATTAATTATATTTTATTTTATGCAAGTCAACTATCTATACGTGCAATATGTGTAATTTATGCCTATTATATAGTCAAATTAATAAATTAAAAAAACTTAATATGTTTAGAGGCAAATATAATAATGTTTGTAATCTATAATATTAAAGACACACATGTGTCTCTAAAAGCAATGATTAAGGACATATATAGTTATTTTCAAAAGGTTGAATAAAGGCTAATGAATTTTTCCTATACGCTATATTTAAAGACTTTTGAATTTGCCTCTATTTATGCACTATTAGAGACACTCATATCTGTATCAAAAGTGTTAATTAAAGGAGACAATATTTGTTTATATTTCTACTATTTATGCAATATTAGAGGCACAAAAATATACCTCTAAAAAGGTAATTAAAGGCAAATATATTTGCTTTCAAATGGTTGTATAAAGGCAAATAAATTGTTGCTATAGAGTATATGTAAAGGCATTTGTATTTGCCCCTTATTATGTAATATTAGAAGCATATTTATTTGTCTCTAAATGAGGTGATTAAAGACAAATATATTTGTTTTAAAAGGGTTGTATAAAAGCAAATAAATTGTTGCTATAGAGTATATTAAAAGACATTTGAATTTGCCTCTATTTATGTAATATTAGAGGCATGCATATTTGTCTCTAAATGATCTGATTAAAGGCAAATATATTTGTTTTGAAAGGGTTATATAGAGGCCAATAAATGGTCTCTATAG
Organism: Dioscorea alata; assembly: GCA_020875875.1. Lineage (NCBI taxonomy): Eukaryota > Viridiplantae > Streptophyta > Magnoliopsida > Dioscoreales > Dioscoreaceae > Dioscorea > Dioscorea alata. The sequence goes on from CM037023.1 coordinate 18,181,881, forward strand.
ACCACTTTTAAAAACCTTTGAATTAGCCTCTATTTATACAATTAGAGGCAATTATTTAATTGCCTCTAATGTGCCGCTAAATACATTTAGTGACTGGACTATTCAAGATAGATATTTTAAGTGCCTCAAAATCTTTTAGAGACAAATAATTAACTTTTGAGACAAATATATATGCCACTATATCTTCTTTGTGTTGTAGTGATAGCTAACATTTTTTTTGTAGAACCTCTTGGAAAATTTCCTTTTACTTCAAAACCTCCTAAACATAAATGTCATCTAGTAGCTCATGGTGAATGCCAATAGTTCTATTGACATGGCTTTCGAATTGCGTATGTATACCACAAGTGTACGGATGTTGAAGTAATAATATACCCCGGTGAGTGGGTAGTTGAATCCACAGGGAATAGTTGTTAAGAGACAAAAGAAGTCACTACTTAGCTAATGTGAAAACAATGGTAGTGAGTGAAAGCAATATGTGTAGAATAAAGGAAAGAAAAGTGAAAAGAGAGAAAAGTGCAAGCAAAAGGTAAGGAGAGAACAATTAATGTAAAGATGGGGCATTCGGACAATGCTCGCCCTAGGACTAATGTTTCTAGTGCAAGACTAATATTAAACCTCCCTATTGGTGTTTAATGAGTCGTGGATATCCTAAAGCACACGGTCCCAAACATAAGGTCAACTGTGACTAGCCCTATACATTATGCCCCGGTAGAGAGGATGCTCTCGATGCCTCACACTATGTTGGACTGCTTGGGGTTCTAGGGATTCCAAGTGATAAACCCTGTTCCTAACTATAGTTCTAACCTTTTCATCTAGTCGAAAGAACCCTAGTCTCTATTAAGCCCCAGCACTAAGATTCACTACAACCCTTCACTCTGATTGCTTGTGCAACTAAGCTCCAATAGAGTTCATCTCTTAGCACTTCGCTATACTTCGACCACAAAGAACTCTTGGAACGTAGAGGTAGGATAGATCACGTCGGAAAGAAAAGGGGAGGTTCTGCTATCTTTTGACTCACCTTCCCAACTTTCTCCAATGTTGTGTAGTCTAATCTTATAGAAGTTGTCACACCTTCAAATAATAACATAGATGACTCTTAACCCTAGTGTCACATCTAAGGGAAAATCAATGCAATTAACAATCAAGATTGGAACTCAATTAAAAGCATCAATTAAGAAATCATAATAAAAGTCATAGAAACAATGTCATTCTAAGGTTTACAAGTCCGAATACCAACTAGGGGTTTAGCCCTCCATGGGGCTATACAAAATTAACAAAGAGTTTTTATCAATAAGCATAGAAAACATGAATAAAACCCGCTTATGGCCCATGTCGATGGTCTTGTGAAGCCATTTCGTCTTCTCCAACGAATCCCTTATCAAGCCTAGGGCAGACATCGCCGAATCGATGCCGATGAAAGCTTCTCCAATAGCTATCTTCCAAAGGATGTATGCCGTAGACTCACTCCAAAAGCCTCGCAAAATCCTCTCCAAACCCTAGCCGCAAGCTCTCCCAAGGTTCAACCAAAGATAGGTCAAAAGTCTCCCAAATAAATCTGAAGTCGCGGTATTTAAAGGGCTGAAATCGGGCATCCACACGGCCATGTGGATTTTCTGGAAATCTGATTTTCAGCGCGTATTAAATAGTAACTTGCTATAGTACCTACTACAGATGATAAGTACTGTAATGTTTTGATATAGTAACTACTACAGTACTCGCACCAATGTTGCTCCCGATTTCATTTTCTTCATCGAGTCCACTAGGTTGGGCGCACAACCACGCGGTGGATCATATTGTTTCTTCTTTTCCCCGCATTGATGAAGTTGTTCAATGTTACACAAGCTAGACTTTATGGGCATGACTGTCTTTGTGCCCCTCCAACTTATAGAATAATTTGAGCACATTGGAGGTTGGCACACACCCACAAATCTACAACCCATGCCTTGGTTCTTGCTTGGTTCAAAAAACTCCTCAATAATCGCGGACATGACCCAATTTTGCTCCTTTTTCTTAAACTCTTCTCCACAAGCCTACATGCACAAAAGAACACAAATACACATGAATTAATGACAAAACCTGAGAAAAGTAATGCTCAATGTAAGAAAAGAATACTTCGTATTACTTATACACGAGCACTTATCATCTATATATTTTTATGTTTAAACAATCATGTTTTTGCATGAATTATTTTAATTTCTATTTATTTTAATCATTCTATCGCCCTGCTCGAATTGACTGCAAAAGCATCCACAACTTAATTAGCAAACAAGTCAAGCAAGTTGGATGTATGAAATGGCATTTCCACCAGCTTTTCAAAAGATATTGTAGCCCAATAATTCCTATCATGAGGATCTTTGACACTAGCAAACAAAATTAAAATTTTAATGGAGTAGCCCTAAAAAGGAGGCACATGCAAAACCTTAAAAATATTATAATTCATTTCTCAGCTTTCTCAACATGATTGAATTAATTCTTTGAGTGCCCGAAAACAGTGGAAGAAATTTGTGTACCAATAGAATAAGGTTAACCTAGAGTAGTAGGCAGACTAATCTAAACATCAAACAATGCCACGTCAAGATCTAGGAGATAAGAAGAATTCCACCACTTTGCCCTAGATCCTACTAAGAGAATGCTTACCTCAACAATGAAAGTGACACAAAACTCTTGACGATGAGACCTTTCTCCCTCCTCGCCACCAGCACCACACACAAAAAGTGAGAAAAAAAAATTGAGGCTAGATCTCTCCCTCTTTCTATTTCTGAACGGGGATCTAAAACGGAATAAACGAAGAGATGGCTAGGGTTTTGTAAACATAAAAAAATAAAATATAAATATAAATGGTGTTTTTTCCTTTAACGTAACCGCCAAGCATGCAAAAATTTTAAAAACCTATTCATTGGGTGGGGCCCACAACTCATTCCTCATAAAAACAAGTTTAGTCCTCTAAACTCTTACCTGATTAGATGAAAAGATATGGTTATTTCTCTCTCATCTTTGATTCTAACTTCCATGTGGAATGATCCACTAAACCTTTCCATATGGGTATTGCTCTGAATGATTGCTCCATTGAGCCTTTTCATATGGAATGATCCCTTTTCTTAAAGCTTGCTCTTTGAAATCCACGATCTTCACATGTTGCTCCTCATATGTCATATCATTGTTAAGTTCAAAGTTTGAAAACTGTATCACATGATCAGGATTCGTAATGAATATTTTCAAAATAGAAACATAGAACACATTATGCACACTGAAAAGAGCTAGTGGTAGTGCAAGCCGGTATGCGACCTCACCAATGCGCTCCAAAATCTCAAATGGGCATATAAATCGAGGACTGAGCTTTACTTTAACTCCAAAGTGAATTACTACTTTGGTTAGAACTACCCTCAAGAAAATATGATCTCTAATCTAAAAGTTCAAAATTCTTCTTTTGTTGTCTGTATAACTCTTTTGTCTACTCTGAGCTGCTCGTAAAAGATCTCTGGCCCTAACAATCTTCTCTCTCCCACGTCATCCCAGCAAATAGGTGATTTGCATCTCCTGCCATATAATGCCTCATAGGGATCCATCTGGATGTTTCCGTGATAGCTATTGTTATAAGCAAACTCAATCAAAGGCAAGTGTTGATCCCATGAGCCCCAAAATCATGCATACTAGTCCGAAGCATATCCTCCACAATTTGGATTTTCCTTTCAGACTGGCCATCAGTTTGCCGGTGAAAGGCTGTGCTAAATGTTAACTTGTTTCCCAAAGCCTTGTGCAAACTTTTCCAAACGTGTGCCACAAATTGGGTGTCCGGATCTAACACAATTGACATTGGAACACCATGTAGCCTCATGATCTTATCAATATATAACTCTGCTAGCTTCTCCAAAGACATGCCAGTCTTCATATCCAAAAAATGTGTAGACTTGGTTAATCTGTCAACCACTACGCACACACTATCCAGACACAAAATTCATCGCAATATTCTCCCACTTCCACGCAAAAATCAAAAGCTTTTAAAGAAGTCCTGATAGTCTCTGATGCTCCAACTTAACCTACTGATAGGTTAAACATTGTGCCACAAAATGAGCAATCTCTCGCTTCATGTTATTCCATCAGAAAGTACTCTTCAGATCCTTGTACATTTTAGTGTTGCTAGGATGAACTGAATAACTGGTGTAGTGAGCTTCTTCCATGATTTCCTTCTTTAACTCTGAGTTATTAATATGATCTCCAAACCTCACTGAACCATCCTGCTAGATTCTGAATTAAACCTAAGTGCGAGCCTTTATCTCCTGTCAAATCTTCTGGGAATAGTTATCTTTTGCTTATGCAGCTTTAATTCTCTCCAAAAGCATAAGCCATATAAGTAAACTTTCCAAAGAATGATATGTAGCTCCATCCTCATATCCTCAAGGATTAGCCTTTAGGAAGTAATCAGCGCAACTATACTGCCAAAAAGACTTCCTGCTAAGTGCATTAACTACTACATTTGCCTTCCCAAGATGATAACTGATAATTAGATCATAATCCTTTAGTAACTCCGGCCATCTCCTTTGTCTAACATTCAGTTCCTTCTGAGTGAAAATATATTTATGTCTCTCGTGATTTGTGAAAACTTCACAAGCTTCTCCATACAAGTAACGCTTCCGAATTTTCAAAGCAAAAATTACTACAGCTAGCTCCAAATCATGAGTTGGATAATTTACATCAAAATGCTTTAATTTACTTTTCACTTATGCTACTAGATGTTCATTCTACATTAGAGTACACACCAAGCCAGTCTTGCAAGCATCACTATATATGATAAACCCTTCACCCGGAGATGGGAGTGTAAGAATGGGTACAAACACTAATCAACATTTCAAATCTTGGAAACTACACTCACATTGATCTGGCCACTGAAAAATTGCTCATTTCATGGTGAGTTTAGTTAATGGTGCTGCTAACACTGAAAATCCTTCCATAAACCCTTTGTAATAACCGGCTAGCCCCAGAAAACTTTGAATCATTGCCACATTGGTAGGCCTTTTCCACTTAACAACTTCCTTTATCTTCTTGGGATCAATAGAAATCCCATCCTTGGTTATCTCATGGCCAAGGAAAGCTACCTTTTCCAACAAGAACTGACACTTAGAGAATTTTGCAAATATTTTCTTCTATCTCAAAATGCCTTGTACAATCTTCAAATGTTCTTCATGCTCTTTCCATCTCTTCGAATACACCAGAATATCATTAATAAACACCACAACAAACATATCCAATAAAGGAAGGAAAGTTTGATTCATCAAATACATAAAAGCCATCGGGGCATTCGCCAACCCGAAAGGTATCACAAGAAACTCATAATGCCTATAACGAGTGCGAAATACAGATTTAGGCACATCTTCTGTCTTAATCTTCAACTGGTGGTATCATGATCGAAGATCAATCTTTGAAAATATTTGTGAACCTTGTAACTAGTCAAAAAGATCATCTATCCGTGGTAGTGGATACCTGTTCTTCACTATCATCTTGTTTAGCTCTCTATAATTGATACACAACCGCAAACTACCATCCTTATTATTGACAAATAACACTAGAGCACCCCACGGAGAAACACCGGGATGTATAAATCCCTTGTTAAGCAATTCCTTAAGTTTCTTCTTTAACTCCTTTGGTTCAACAGGTACCATCTTGTAAGGAGCCTTAGATATGTGGTTTGTTCTTGGAACCAAATCAATAACAAATTTAACTTCTCTGTCTAGACGGAAGCCAGGAAGATCTTCAGGGAAAACATCAGAAAACTCTCTGACCACCTAATTATCCTCTAACACTAGCCCTTCTAATTTGCTTCCACCACTGTTGCAAGAAATCCCAAGCACAGACCCAAAAGTAATTTCCAATCTTGTAAGGCAGAAATCACACAAGGCGGTGATGCAGGATCACTCCCATAAAAGGTGAACTCTACTTCTCCAGAAATTTTAAAAACTACTCTTTCTACATAACAATCAACTACGACATGGAATTTAGACAAAAAGTCCATTTCTGAGATAACATCATAGTCAGTCATACTCATAACATGTAGGTGAATTAGCAACTCATGATTAACAATAATAATGGGACAATTCTCTCAACTCCCAAATTGGTGGCAACACACAAATCATAATCCATAGCTATAATAGACAAAGCATGCTTACGAATAAATACAAATGAGATAAACAAATGCATAGCTCCAGAATCAAATAATGCACAAGCATATGTGGAATAAACTGCTAATGTACCTGATACCACTGCATTAGAGGCATGTGCATCCTCCTGAGTTATCGCATAAACATGCCCCTAGGTCTTTAACCTTCCTACCTTCTGGTGAGTTGAGAAAATCAGTTGCTTACTGGCACCTCTTTCCTGGCAAGCTGTCCTGAAGATGCTTGAGGCTTAAGCACTGACACTTGCCTCAAATCCTGCACACTAGATGTCCTCTGTGCCTCAGAAGACCATTGTGGACACTCGGCAATATGATGCCCAAAACTGCCACACCTGAAACAAGCCCTAGTAGTACGTTTACAATCTGTAGTCGCATGTACACCTCCACAAGTAGCACATCTCTAGCTAGAATGAGACAAAATAAGTGCAAACCCACGAGATCACTGTGCTAAGGGGCCATTGATAGTCTGAGATTCATCTTGTCTCGCCTCTAACCTAGGTTTTCCTACACTTCCAAACTGATTGTTCCTCTAATTGTCAAGGCATATGTCCATCGTTTTCTGTAAGTTTCTATTTTGATCTTTAGTATCACTCTAGACAGTGTCCAAGGACTTGGCACAACTCACAACTTCTGCATAACTGGTCAAGTGTAAGGCGGCCAAACCCCTGCCAATGTGTGCCTGCAAGCCTCCCTCAAAACTTTTGGCCTTACTCTGATCATCGTCCACCAGCTTTGGAGCATATCTGGAAATTTTGTCAAACTCCATTTCATACTCATCCACTGTCATGTTGCCCTGAGTAATATTGATGAACTTCTTCTCAAACTAGACCATCTTATCCCTAGTGAAGTATTTGCAAAATTGTATATATCTCAGTTACAACCAAGAACCAAACTGTTGCCCTTGATGAGTGTGAAGCTCCCATTGGTACTGGTGATTAGCAGGACCTTTGAGCATATACACAACAAACCTAAGCTTCTCTTCTTCAATACATTTTATCATAGCAAAAGCCTTCTGATTTCTTCCACCTAGACTTCCACTTCATCTGGATTAGTAGTACCCTCAAATGGTGGTGGACCAGATCTTTTGAATTCCATGATGGCCTACTCCTTAGGCTCTTGAGGAAAGGACAGAGAAGGAGATGATGGCGATGATGGTGGTGGGGGTGGTGTTGATCCATGTCACTATCTCTGATAACGCACTAACACTACCACTTCTCATACTAGATCCATCAAAGTTTCTTGCTTGTTAAACCGATCAGTCCCTTATTTAACAAGAATTTTACTGGCATTTGAGGAATGTCCCAGCAAATCAACAACACTTATGCCAGTAGCTCTTCAATGAGGCATTTTGCGAGGTAAACCCAAATGGAATCAACCAAACATAAACAAATTGATCCTATCAGATGAACTAGCATCTAAGGATGTCAAGCTAAAATTAAGTCAGATCGCCCTTGCACACTAAATTAGAAGATTATACTTGGAAAACTAGGATCAAAGTTAAGTAAAATCGAGATTGCTTTGATACCACTTAGATTTGTCACCACCTTGAACCTGAAGTGTTGACAAACAGCTGCATACCTACAAGGTCGTAACCAAGTAGGCACACAAGGCCTTAAAACCTATCTCACACTAGAAAGAAAAATATCTAACAGAGATACTAAATTTCAAAAGCAAAGGAAACTACAATGTTCGAAATATAATGAAAACACATAACAATGTCTGACGTAACCATTAAACAAAAACAATAAGAGTTAAGTCCACAACAAAAGGGAGTTTATTAACTTGATAACAACTAGACAACAGCTTGCTCAACGACCTCACTAAGCTGTCCACCACTCAATTCTACTCTTGATCTAAAAGAGAAAGAGAACAACTTAATGAGCTTGACAGCCTAGTAAGCAACCACTAAAAATATCTAGATCATAAAAATTCAAAAGTTTCAAAAACATACTCAAGTTTGACATTACACAAAAATATCCGAATGAAATCCATATATCAAAAATAATTCAAAACAGATACAATGTACACAAATAACTAATGCCAAATAACTAATGCCAAAACAAAAGACTAGAATTCATTTATTTAAACTCGGTGACTCGAGTAAGATTTTAGAGCTCATATGTTTACCCTAGGTGACCCGAGCCAGAAAGTATAATGTTTAGTAATGAAAGGGTGTTTATGTAATGATGAAAATTGGTTATTAACAAAAAAAATCTTTTATCATGACATACATTTTTCATTTAGTTAAATAAAAAGTATAAATATCACAAGAAGATAAATATTTTGTGACATGTATAGTTATTAAAAAAATATGTCACAAATAATTTTTTTTAGTCACACCGTGAGGTTTTCAATCTTTAATTTCTTTAAACAATCACCATAACAATTGCTCATGTGTAAGGCTTTGAGCTTCTTATTGATGTATTTCTAGAAATTTGCAAGTTAGGTATAATGATATGCCCTTCACATATTACACCACAAGTTCACTGGTCATATGAACTAGTAAAGTGTATATAAATGTCAGGTAGTCGAATTAACAAGGACCGATACTCCTACTTTATTTGTTATTCTATATGTAGCCAATGAAATTGAGTGATGTTGCTAAACCTAATTAGGAAGACAAATAATGGAGAAGACAGGATGGCGAATATAAGTTAAAATCAAGGAGATAACATGGTACCTTAGACATAATTCACTCGAGAGGTCTATCGAAATAATTCCCTATATTGGCTACTGATTGAGCATTCTTGGACTGTGGAGACTACAAAAGTAGTCTAACACCTTTGGTCCAGGTGATCAAACCCTAATCCCATATAACAATGTTTATTACATTACGATTACATTAAAGCACTCTATGAATCCCTCGATTAGGTTTGACCCTAATCCGAAGAGTTCAAAAGTGTACACCCTATCTTTAAGTGTGTACTCAACCTCTACCTCCTATGTGTGACTTAACATGATCGACTTCTCAATCCTAGTCATGTCAATCTAATATGTAATTGGGGCTTTTGCACTATCAGTTAAAAGTATAAAAGCAACATAAGGGATTTTCAAAAAAACTTAATAAAAGGGAAATCAAATAAAAGTAGTCTCAAGATTTATTGTCCGAGACACCAATAAAAGTTTAGTTTCTCATATTATAGAGAATCCTACTACAATCCAACATAAGAGACAAGATTGGAAGCATTATGAAAAACTCCTTGAAAACTTCTCTCAAGATGGATGGTAATGGAGAGTCCTAGATTGGAGATGATAATGATGTTGATCTTGAACCTGAAGGGTCGAAGGAGCAATGCCATCTCTTCCTTGATTGGAGATGATAATGATGTTGATCTTGAACTCTAGCCAGCATTGAAGATCTTGCCAAAAAGTCCCTTTTACCAACTCTACTTAGGGTGTGTATAATCCGTGTTGATTGCTAATGACACTTGGGACTCAATTATATGTGAAAATATGGCATCCAGAGATTTGCACATTAATAGAGCACACCCGTGCTTATTGGGCACTATCTTGCTTTGGGCATCAAAACCATGCTTGGGGTAGTACTTTTCAATTTCTTTTTCTAGTGCTTCGCAGGCCTTAAACACGCCCATGCTGAGGTCGTGCTTTACTCTAGAATTGTCCTTTACTGCTTATTCTACTCTGAATGCATTAGTTTTATTCCTTTTTGTCACAAGAACAATTTACCTGCACATTAAGCACCAAAAATCTAGCATAGCACTAAAATAAAGAAAATAATACAAGAAGACAAGCAATGTGCATGGATTTATAATAAAAATGTGATTCATTATTTTTGGTGGAATGAAAATAAATTTTGTGTGATAGGGATTCTCTAGTGCCATGAAAATTTGAAAATCAATATATCATGTGTTTTCATTATTTTTGGTGATTATTTCATTCTTTATTTAAATATTGATATCCAAAGCTTCAACTAAAGTATAATGGTTGTGTTTTCTTTTGCAATTAAGGACTTCATATTATTCAATGCATGATTGTATTGATTTCTTAGGTACTACTGTATATCATGTGGTAATAATAGTGATTGATTTTCTAATAGATTCAATGCATCAAGATTTGGTAATATTATTAGAGGCAATTTTGTGAAACTTAGTGAAAGGTCAAAGTTGTTAAGTAATATGTGCATGTTTTTTTTTCAATGTATGAAAAGCTGGTGTTTGTGTATGGTATTAGTTCTACCAATATATCTGATGATATTTTGTTGATATCCTTGAAATTTTTTTTTTCAGACCAATTCTTCATTTCATCTGCAACTTGGGGGAGGATGGTTTTATTTCGGAGGAAGTGATCAAAAGTAGTTAAGTGGGTGAAGTGCCATTTCCTTGAAGTGGGGGGAAGTGATATCACTTCCAGTATTTCTTATGTTCATTTGTCAGGAAGTGAAATTAGAATCTAAGAATTCGGGTGTTGGGTGGAGTTCTATGAGTTAAAAAAAGACTTTGGAAGTTAAGGGAATTGAATTTTTATAGATTGGATAACTTCTTACACTTTAGTAAAAAAACTACAAAAGTGGTTTTAGTTTAAAATCCTCTTTTGTCAGAAGTGAGGGAAGTATCACTTCCACCACTTCAGGATAAATGAACACCAGAACTCTCCAGAAATGAATGCACCTTATTGAAAACTTTTGAAGATAATTTCAAAAGGATATAATGCCTTCTCTTATAGATTTCTTAAAATTGTCATGTCAAATTATTTTACAAGTTTGGACACTAGTTTCGCAATCTATATATGAAGAATTGTTTCCCCATTTACTTCACATGCATTTTTTTTTGTGACCATTATTATTAGTCATGTTGATAAATATTGAACATTTCTAAATCTCTTTATCTAGTTTGTTGTGAGGTTTACTTAGCTACTTTTTTTTTTTTTTTTTTTGCTAAATTTTCTGAGGTTTTTGTATTGCAATTATTTGTTTTCTTTATTTTGATGGAGGATAATTGTTAGTGTTAAAACTTAATGTGGTTGTTAATCATGCGATCTTTCTTTATTATGTCGTGTTGTTGTTGTTGTTGTTGTTACTTTTTAATGTAGTAAAGTTGAGTTTTTCATCCAAAAGTATGATCTTTAATGTTTTTGTTTTATTATTTGTATTCTAATCTATTCGGTATTGATGCGCAGACTACAAGTGTATGGGTCGCAAGCAAGTAGTAAAGTGATACCCGGTGAGGGGTATGGTGTCGAACCACAGAGAACTGTACTCAAAGTACTAATTGCTCTTCTGATGTCTAGTTAATTACACAGAGAGTGAATTGAATTGCAAGAAAATAAGAAAAGATAAAATGGTGGAAATGGTAGGAGATTAGGATCAAGTGTTTCAGTAATATGAGAGTAATGCCCCGGGGTGATCCCTATAGACTAATGCAAGCTATCTTGCCCTAAGTGCCTACTAGGTATATTCCAATAATCCAAGTGTGTGCTCATAAGCAAGTTTGCATTTATGAGTTTCCAAATACACCGAGTTTTGCTAAGGTAACTGTGCGTTTCTTGCTAAACAAGCTACCCACCGAGTTTTTCCCCAAACAACTATGCAAATCAAACACATCAAGTTATGCAACCACAAGAATTAAATAGAACTCCGTAGAACAATTAGAAACAAGTGCTCAAGCAATACAGATCATCTAAGTTCTCAAACCATAGGGCATTATGGCTAGTTAGACCCTCATGGGTTGGTACAACAAGAAAGAAACAATAAAAGAACTACAAGAGGAAGACATGACTCCCTTCATTACTCTAGATGATCTCCCTTGTCGAGCTTCGTGTGCTAACCCCACCTCTCTTAATGCCTCCAACTCATCCTTAATCTCCTTAGGCGGTGTGGTGAAGCTTGATCTTCGCTCTCGTCAAAGTCATCCCAGTGGAGAAGAGAATCCCCGAACAAAAGATGAGATGAAACCTAACATCTGGAGTTAAAAAGGCACTTTTCGAGCCCGACATGGTCTAGACACAGTCATTTTCCAGCCTTGTTCTTTTCCAAGATTCCATGAGTGAAAAACCTGAGATAATTAGTGGATGCCGCACAGTTGTGTGCCCCCTGTCAGGATGGAATACGCTCGTGCGAGTGGCAGTGATGTCTTGTCTCCCCTGAAAAATGAATTGAGTCCTTTTCTAGTAATTTGTAGTGGGAAGGACATGGTTGTGTAGTGACCGTGTTTAACCTGAGACACCCCTGTGTCATAGTTTTTGCTTCTTTGCTCACCAGGCTGGGAAAATCAGTGGATAGAGCATGGCCGTGCTCTACCCGTGTTCAACTTGCTTTTTTTCCCCTTGGCCAACAAATACGCACATTCCACTCCCAGTTTCACTCCAAATTTGATCCAAGCCAGAAATTCCTACACAATGAACATTATATCTCAAATAGAAACGCACATACACAAAAGTATGCTCAAGGATGAATAAAAGAGTGCAAACATAGGCACGAAAATATGATACAAAATGCGCTCATCCGGTATAACTATAATGGATAACCTAGATGGTAGTGGAACTCAATCTTCAGAGTGAGTATCTACAACAAAATCTACACCCTATCTTAGGGGAGAAATTGTTTTGGCAAGGGAACATGCTAGTCAAAGTCATTGTGACAATGGAAGGATTGTGCTAACTTGTCTCTATTGTACAAAAGTTTCTAAGTTTCTAATTTTGGGAGGGGAGGGGGGGGGGGGGGGGGGGGGTGGGCTAGCGGATGAATAAAGTTAAGTATCATCTAGCTAGAGTCTAAGGCCATGTTACAATTTGTAAAATATTTCCCTTTGATGTTTGAGAGAAGATGACAAAGGCCATTAAAAAAAATAGAGACAGAAGAAAGAAGCTAGTGATGCTTTATCTATTTTTCATGAGGCATATAGTGACAGTTTACCAAGCTTGGAGATTGATGATGAATACAAGGAGGAGAAAGATATCGAATTTGCAAGAAAAAACCAAAGAGCAAAGGGAAAAGAGAAAATGATGAAAAATAAAAATTGGAGGCTTGGTTTGAAAATATTTTTTGTTCTAAGAACAACATTAGGCTACAACTACTTTGTAAAAGTTCTTTGGCTAGTAAAGAGGCTATTAAGAAAGCACACATTTCTCTAGCTAGATGGTTTTATGAATTTTAATTCCATTCAATGCTATGCAATCACCTTATTTCCAACTTGCTATTAATGCAATGCTTGCAATTAGTCCTAGATATACCGCTCCTTCTTATCATGATCTTTGTGTCCCTTTATCGAAAGAATTCAAAAAAGAATGCTAATTACTTATTGACCATTATTGAATTAATTTGACATATAATGGTTGCACAATAATGGTTGATGGTTGGGTTGATAATAGAAAAGGAACATTGATTAATTTTTTGGTATATTATCCAATTGCATTATCTTTTATCAAATATGTTGATGCATCAGTTGTTGTTAAAAATGCACAGACATTGTGCTCTTTGATTGAGGAAATTGTGGAATGGTTTGGATCAAAGAATGAAGTTCATATAGTCATTGATAATGCTGCCAATTATGTTGTTGTTAGTGTTTTAGTAAAGGCAAAATATGTTTGGATATGTATATTGGTCACCATGTGCGACTCACTGCTTTAATTTGATGTTGAAAGTGATTGCTAGCTTGCCTCATATTGCAAATCTTGTAGCACATGCTTCAAAGTTAACTGTTTTTGTGTATAATCATTTAACTTTCTTCCGTTAGTTGAGTAGAAGAACTAATAGGAAGGAGATTGTGGGCCTAATTGTGATTTGTTTTGCTACAACTTTTCTTACTTTGAAACATATTTATAATCATAAGCATGATTTGCAATCTTTGATCATAGATCAACATTCAGTAGTGACAAACTTTCCACAACTGCAAAAGGAAAACTTTTAATTCAATTGTGTTAGATTGCAAATTTTGGGATCAAGTCTTAGTTTTGCAACTTCAATTATAAGGCTATTGAGTATTGTTGATTCGGATGAAAAACCAATATCTTGGATATGTTTATGATGTCATGTTATGAATAAGGTCCACGGTGATGGAAACTTTTTTGTTCAAGGAAAGGTTGTGCAAGACTTACATAGACAATATTGACATGCGTTTAGACAAGCATTTTCAAACTGAAATCCATGTAGTAGCTTATTTGTTGAATCTTTCTTTTGCTTATGAGCCTGGTTTTGAAGTTATCTTATCCATGTCATATGTTTTGACTGATATACTTAGTTACAAGATCAAGGCACAGATCTTGATATAGCTTTGAGTGAGATAAAGATGTATTGAAAACATTTCTAGAGTTTTATTCGGCCTTCTGCTAGATCTTCATGCAAGAAAATGCAACCTAGTAAGCGATGAATATAAACTAATTTTATTTGTTAATTTCCTTGATGATCGTTTATATGTTTCTTGACAAATAATTGAAATGTAGATGAGTGGTGGAGACTGCTTGGTCATTGTGCTCCACAACTTCAAAAATAGCTATTCAAGTTCTTACTTAGCTACTTCCAAATCAAGATGGGAGAGAAATTGGAGCATTTTGAAAGAATTCATAGAAAAATGAGAAACATATTGGAGCATCAAAGGCTAAATGATTCAGTTTATGTTGAATATAACTTATGTCTACAATTCAGGTATTTAATCTATAATATGAATATGAATATTAATTTTTATTTTAATTTCATAATGTAATAAACCAGTAATTACATTTTAGGCAATTCGTCAAGAAGTATACTTATTAACCAATTGATTATCAATGTAGTGACAAAGTTGATTTTTGTGTTGAAGTAGACAAACTTTCTCTTGACTTAGATTATGAAGAATTGGAGATTATGTCATATGAATAAGGTGATATTCATGGTGATCAAGGAAAGTGATATAGATTTTAACTTGAGATATTGTTGTCTTTTATTACCACTTAATTTGTCAATATCTAAATTTTTATATTTTTCTTTTTTTATAATTCACAAGTGATGATTATTAATGTTGATTAAAGAATTGATGATATGAATGTCTTTCCTATTGACAGAGTGAGCATGATGATGGTATTGGCCTCTCTTTTGAAGTATGAGATGAAGTTTGAAAAAATTAAAGTAGAATCTATGAATAAGAACTTGAAACATGAAGTACTTTTTATTTACTATGTTATGCTTTGCTTGAATTTGTATTCCAAATTATATCAGACTATTATAACATGTTTGTTGGATTTATTTAGGACATTAAGTTGACACTTAAAAATTATAAAAAAGACTTTGTTTGTTGAAATTTTGTATTACTATTTTCCAAATGTTTAGTAATTTATAATACATCATACAATTAAAATTATAAAAATATATATTATATTCATGATCAAGTCAAACTCAGTTCGACTACAAACCCGTGGCCAAGGATAGGAGCCTTGCTATATCACACCCAAGATTGGGTTTGAGAATAATGGGCATTTGCATAAGTGGTTTATGCAAGTGTTTTCATAAATGAGAGAGAGAGAGAAAGATCTTTGAGCATGAGTTTTCCATGCATGGTTGAAGTACTAGCATTTGAAAACAAAGTTGATCAGATATCTCCTATCACTATCCTCAGTTCCATTCATGGTTGAAGTGCATTTTTCCATTTGGATTAGATATCTCTTGTTACTAGTGCTAGTACATTTAAAAACTTGGACAAGTTAGTTGAAGTGACTAACCTTTCCCAATCACTTACCGTTATTTCTACAAGTTCTTAGACCAGCAATAGATGATATGCTCAGTCTCAAGGATATTGAAAAGGATAGTAAAGTCAAAGAAAAAGAGAAATCTCCTTGTAATTTGTTTGAATTCCATATTGTTGAAGTTGCTTTTGAGTTGTTTGAAGAAATTCCTGAGAGAGATATTCAAGTGGCTCTTAATCCTAATGTCAGTAACATGCATGTTATTTCACATGTTGATTTCCCTAGATATGTTGATTTTTCTTCTGAGGTCATTGCAACCCTCTGTATTACTACGGGTGCCTTTGTAGTCATTGTTTATTGTTAGAAAGCAAATCAACCAACAAACACTTTCTTAGACCACATCACACTCTGCTAATGCATAGATTAGAGGAGAAAAGCCACAGAAGTTCTAAAACTTGGAAAAACAAAGAACACAAATCATTCATACATAGCTATTCTCTAAAAGGCAATAATAAAACAAACAATATAACTAGACTAGCTTTGATGAGTCATACCCAACGTGCCATTCCTTGTCTCTCTGAACCGTTTAACCTTTACTTGCCTCGAACTAAACTTATTTCATCAGATCCTCTAATCTCAGCCATTCATGCCCTTCTATATCTTGTCATCAAGCTTTGGCTAGCACTTATACAAAAAACCTTGATGGTTTCCATCTCCACCATCCATGAATTCCTGATAAGCGCTCGTGTTTAAGTAATATGAAGTATTATTTGCTTACATTGAGCATTACTTTTCTCAGATTTAATCATTGATTAGTGTGCATTTGTGTTCTTTTGTGCATGTAGGGTTGTGGAGAAGCATTAGAGGAAAAGGAAGAAAATTAGGTCATGTCCGCCTTTGTTAAGGAGTTTCTTGGACCAAACAAGAATTAAGGCACGGGTTCTAAACTTGTGAGTGTGTGCCAACCTCCATTGGGATCAGATGGTTCTATGATTTGGAGGGGCACAAAGGCAGTCACACTCATAAAGTCTAACCTGTGTGACATTGAAGAACTTTGTCAATGTTGAGAAATGAAGAAATGACATGATCCACCATTGGTTTTGTGCCTATCTAAACGGCCTCGATGAAGAACTTGAAATCGGGAACAATTGGGATGCGAGCACTGTAGCAAAATAAATGTAGCAATTTACTGTGGTAATAATGTAGCAGTTTACTGTTCACTGCACGCCATAAATTCAATTCCAGAGAATCCACACGGGCGTGTGAAAATTCCACACAGCCATGTGGATACCCAATTTCAGCCTTTATAAAGTCGCGACTCAGATTTATTCATGGACTTTTCGACCTTTCTTTTACCCAACTTATGGAGAGCTCGCGGCTAGTGTTTGGAGAGGATTTTGTGGAGGTTTGGAGCAAATCTACGGCATCAACATCGACATCCTTTGGAAGATAGATATTGGGGAAGGTTTTGTCGTTTTCGAACTGGTGAGCTGTGCCCTAGGTTTAACAAAGGGCTTGGTGGAGAAGACAGAGCGGCCTCATAAGACCATCGCCACGCATCACAAGCGGGTTTTATTCATATTTGCTATGCTTGTTGATTCATATACATTGATGATTTTGTATAGCTCCATGGAGAGCTAAACCTGTCGTGGGTATTCAGACTTGTAAACCCTAAGATAGCATTGTTTCTATGACTTTTGTTATGATTTCTTAATTGATGCTTTTAATTGAGTTCCAATCTTGTTTAATGATTGCATTGATTTTCCCTTAGCTGTGCCACTAGGGTTGAGAATCATCTATATTATTCTTGGAAGTTGTGATAACTTTTATAGGATTAGACTACACGAGATTGGAGAGGGTCGAGAGGGTGAGTCGTGAGGTAGTAAAACGTCCCATTTCCCCTTCGGTGTGATTTTGCCTACCTCCGTATTCCAAGAGTTCTTTGCGGTCAAAGTAGAGTGAAGTGCTAGGAGATGAACTCCCCTGGGGCTTAGTTGCGCGAGTAACAGAGTGAAGGGTTATAGTGAATCCTAGTGTTGGGGCTTAACTGAGACTAGGGTTTTTTCACCTGGACTAAAGGGTTAGAACTATACTTAGGGACAGGGTCTATCACTTGGAATCCCTAGAAAGCCAAGCAGTTCCATGTAGTGTGAGGCTTAGGAAGATGGACTCCCCTAGAGCTTAGTTGAGAGATCGACAGAGTGAAGGGTTGTAGTGAAACCTAATGCCGGGACATAGTGTTGGAACTAGTCACGGTTGACCTTAGGTTTTGGACAGTGTGTTTAACGATTTCCATGACTCATTAAACATCAATAAGGGAGTATAACACTAGTCTTGAACTAGAAACATTAGTCCTAGGAGGAGCTTGTCTGGGTATCCCATACTTGTATTGATTGTTTCCTCTCTACTCTTTGCTTGCACTGTTCTCTCTTTCATATTTCTCTTTCGTTTTAGTGCACACACATTGATTTCTCTCACCACCTGTATTTCCGTATTAGCTAAGTAGCAATTCCTCTTGTCTTGAATCACTACTCCCTATGGATTCGACTACCCACTCACCGTGGTATTTTATTACTTCGACAGCTCGTGCACTTTCGGGGCACACTCGAATGGGTGTTGTCAATTTCCTCTCAATCCATCAACCAACTAACCGACTTTTTAAACACCTGACAGTACCAAAGCATCCTCTCTTAAACAGAACATCCCACAGCTTCTCAAAATACAAACCATTTCACAACTTCTCCAGAAAACACTCCTACATTTCATTCAACACCTAGAATATGCTCTTTAATCACAACTCAGGAATTCCCCCATTGATTGAAGCATTCATACTCTTAAACTTTCTCTAAATTGAAAATGTTTTTGAACACTCAACAATTTAGTGAAAATGCCAGTTATTTGTGTATCTGTACTGTAATAGCTTACTTGAATCTTTGTATTAATCACCAATTCTTGAATGTAATGTAGTTTGACATCCACATGCTTGGTCTTGCCATGGAGAGTTGGATTTTTAGCTAT
Organism: Dioscorea alata; assembly: GCA_020875875.1. Lineage (NCBI taxonomy): Eukaryota > Viridiplantae > Streptophyta > Magnoliopsida > Dioscoreales > Dioscoreaceae > Dioscorea > Dioscorea alata. The sequence continues at coordinate 18,200,680 of CM037023.1, forward strand.
GGCTATACATGATTTATTATAACACAACTATTGAATTGGTTCTTCACACTATAATCCATGATCAAGTAAAATCTTTTTCATCCATACTCCATGAAAGCTAGCTGCACATAATGCACCATACTAAGCTTCACATTTTGATAAAGCTACAGTTGCTTGTTTTTTAGATGACCAATATATTGCACCTGAGCCCAAATTAAAAATTAAACTCAGAAGTACTCTTCCTATCTTGCACATCTCCACACCAATCACTATCTATAAAGCACTCTAATTTCAATTCAATGTTACTGTTATATTGAATTTCAAATTGTCAAGTGCTTGCAAGTATCTCAACACTTATTTAGCTACCTAGAATTGAAGCTTTGTAGGACTAGTCATAAACCTTGATAACATATTAACCAAGAATACAAAATTAGGCCTAGTGTGAAATAGATACAATAATTTACCAATTAGACTTCTAAAGTGTTGTATCTATAAAGTCATTATCTTCATTTGGCTTTGATTTGGTGCCTTGACTTATAGGTACTGAGACTGATTTGCATCCTTGCATTCTGAAATGCTTCAACACATCTTCAATATATTTTTTCTGTGATAAATAAATTCCCGCTTCACTTTTCTTAATTTCAAAACCCAGAAAATAAGACATAAGCACCAAATCATTCATTTCAAACTCTTTCTTCATCTATTCTCTGAATTTAATCACCTCCTATAAAGATGATCCATATAAAGTAATTCATCTACATATACACACACCAACAAGATATCTTCATTTTTTTCCAAGCTTTTTATATAATGTGACATCAATAATACTTCTTGACAAATCTTGAACTGAAAACCATGTATCTAATTTGCCATACCAAGCTCTTGGAGCTTGTTTATGCCCATATAAAGCTTTTTTCAATTTGTATACCATCTTCTCCTTACCTTGGACTCAAATCCCTTTAGTTGTACAACATAAATTTCTTCAATCTTGACATTGAAGAAAGCAAATTTTACATCAAGTTGGAATACTAGCCAACTCTTATGTGCTGCCAAGTCTAAAAATATTCTCACAGTATCAATCCTACCCACTAGAGAAAAAATATCTTCATAATCAACACGAAACTCTTGAGTATACCCCTTTGCAACAAGTTTAGCTTTGTATTTCCCCACTTCTCCATTAGGTTTATACTTTGTTTTATAAACCCATTTCACTCCAATAACCTTCTTCTTTGGTGCCAATTGACATAATTCTCATGTTTGATTTCTTTCAATTTACTGAATTTCTTCTATCATAGTTGTTTTCTAGTGTGTTGAATTTTCTGCTTCTTCATAACAACTAGGATCTGTTACTGCTAGGGCAAAACTGCAACTTTCATATATTTCTCTAAAAGTTCTGACCTTCTGTATTGGAGATTCATCTACATTCAATTCACTGCTATATTGAACCTGTCTTTCATGAGAACTATTTGAAGAACTATTGTCACTACTCTCAACTGCAGACTCAACAGATTATACTGTCATTATATTATTAGATCAAATTTCGTACAAAACAACCTTCTAAACTGTACTTTCCTTATTTGACCACTGCCAATACTCAACTTTAAAAAATTTAACATCTTTACTTACTACAATCTTTCTAGAATCAGGAACTCAAACTCTGTAGGCTTTAGCATCGTGACAATAACCTACAAAAAGTTCCTTTACTGCTCTAGTATCGCATTTCTGCACAATTTGAGATGGTTGATGAGCAAATGCCACACACCCAAAAACTCTCAAATGTGACACACTTGGCTTTATACCAAACCAAGCCTCATATGATGTTTTCTTCTACACAACATAGGTTGGAAATAAATTTGAAACATAAGCTGTTGTGACAATTGCATCAACCCAAAACTTATTAGATAAGTAACAAGAATGAGTATACTCCTGGCCTTTTTTACTAGAGTTCTGTTTTTTCTCTTAGCCACTCCATTCTGCTGAGTAGTGTAAAGAGTTGACAATTCATGTTTGATTCCCATTTGATCACAAAATCTATTAAAGTCTCTAGATGGAAATTCACCATCTCTATCTGTCGTCAAGATTTTTCAATTTGTTTCTTGACTGCTTTTCTACCAATGCTAAGAAATTTTGAAAACAAGTAAAGACTTCATATGCTTAAATTTCATAAGATACACCCAACTCATCCTTGATAAATCATCAACAAACAACAAAAAACAACAATTACCTCCATTAGACTCAATTTGCATAGGACCACACACATCTACATGCACCAAATGTAGTTTATGTTTCTCTTTAAGACATACCAGCTTGAAATGGTAATCTTGACAATTTCCAAGAACACATTGTTTACAATTCTCCAATCTCCTTACAATTGGAAGGACTAGCAGCAGATTTTGTTCATGCAACAATTGTAAATCTTGATAATTCAAGTGTGCATGCATACCTCTTATGCACAATCCTGCCATTTCTTCTCCCTTCACAAGTATATTTGTTTGGTCCAGTCTAGAAAATTCCACAGGAAATAAATTGTTACTCTTCTGAACATTTAACGGTACATTCCCAATTTCTGCATTCTCAATTTTAAATCCTTCTTTTGATGAATTTGACATCATACCCATTCCCAATTAACTGCCCTACACTGAGCAAATTATGGGCCAAAGAAGAAACAAAATTCACTCCATGAATTAATTTCCTCACTCCAACAACTTGAATGAACACATGTTCTCCACCAAGAACATCCACTTCTTTGTCATATCCCAACTTAACTTTGTGTTTTATACTCTCATAAAAGTGATAAATCAATGCCTTTTTTATTATCATGTGATTTGAAGTGCCACTATCTAACAACCAAATTGAATAATCACCACATTCTCCATGATATTCCATAAACACATTGTCATAGTCACTTGGATTCTAATTCTGATTACCAGAAGAACTAGCTCTCTCATCAAAATTCTTCCCTTGAGACAAGTAATGGGATTGGTAATGACCAAATTTCTTACACTTGAAGCATTGTATATTTTACAATTCACCTATTCCAAATCTTTATCTACCAAATGATCTATGACCACTTCCAAATCTGCCAAATGGTCTTACATAACCATAACCTCTTCCTTGCTACTATGACTTCCCATCATCATTATATTACTGGCTTGGAGTAAATTGTCTTTGATCACATATTCTTTGACTATCATACCCATAACCTTTTGGGCTATCACTTGCTCTACTTCTTCCTCTTATAAAATTCCTGCCACCTCTTGAATCTCTTCCCATCATAAAAGCCTTATCTTCATGTTTCTCAGAAAACTGATTGAATCTAGTCTCATGCGCTTGCAAAGATCCACTTAAGTTATCTAGAGTCAATTATGAGATCTCTTGCTTCCTCAATTGCAATAACAACATGTATAACCTAAGAAGATAAACTTCTCATTACTTTTGACACCATTTCTGCATCTTTTAACTCACTACCCATACATATGATTTGATTCACAATTGCCAACACCCAAGTCTTGTACTGCTGAATAGTTTTCATCTCCTTCATTTGTAAAAATTCATATTTTTATCTCAAGGTTTATTGTCTCACTGAAAACATTCTAGATGTGCCTTGATTCTCATTCTTAATATGTTTCCAAGCCTCCTTTGCTATATCAAATCTCACAATCCAATGAAGAATTATTTCATCAACAGCCTGTTGCAAAAGAAACAAAGCTTTGGCATCATCCTTCTCATTCTCTAACACCTTTGCTTCTGAACCCTCCTTGCTCACTCCTTCCTCAATAATCTCAAGAACACTTCAATTCATGAAAGAACAATTTTCTAATCTCACGAACAGACACCTCTACACACCCAACACTTCAATTTTCCACCACACTTAAGCTACTTCACAATATCACCAAACAACAAACATCAAACTCACTATTATCATATAACAACATCACTAAACAAAACAACAAAATTAAAACTAAAAACACCTTAAGTATCTCTGATACCACTGTTAGGACCCAAATCAACTCACAAACACTTTCTTAGAACACATCACACTATAATAACACATAGATTAGAGGAGAAAATTCACAAAAGTTTTAAAACCTAGAAAAATAAATAACGCAAAACATTCATACATAGCTATTCTCTGCAAAACAATAATAAAACAAACAATATAACTAGACTAGCTTTGATGAGTCACACCCAATATGTCATTCCCTGGCTCTCTAAACCATTTAACCTTTACTTGCCTTGAACTAAACTTAATTCATTAGATCCTCTAATCTCAGCCATTCATTCTCTTCCATATCTTTTCATCAAGCTTTGCCTAGAACTTAAACCAAAACCCCTGATGATTTCCATCTCCATCATCCATGCATTCCCTCTCAATCCATCAACCAACTAACTGACCTTTTATATACTTGAAAGTAGCAAAGAACCCTCTCTCGAACAGAACACTCGTCGACTTCTCAAAATACAAATCATTTCACAGATTTTCCAAAAAACACTCCCGCGTTGCATTCAACTTCTGCAATCTGCTCTTTAATCACAACTCAATAATTATATGGAGGTTGTATGTGTGCAAACTATAGTGAAGAACACCTTTGTATTTTTCTGAGTGGTGAGACACTGGATGTCTTCTTCTCCCTATCTGCTGTTGATTTGGAATATTCAAATCGATTAGGGGATGATGCCACCATTGTGTATTTTTGCAATCATATGCAAGTGGATGATATTAAAAAGTCTGGTGATGTGAAGGCACCAATGGAGGAGAAAGATAATAAGAAGTTAGTAGCAAGACAACTTGTCTGTTTGTGAGAGAAACTTGACACTTTAGGTAGTTGCATTGTCAAGAACGATGGCTTAGCTGAAGATGAAAGCAATCAATATTTAAAGCTTTAGATACTATAACCCAATCTATAGATCAGATCGAGGAAGAGAAGTTTCATGAGATTGTTGAAGATGACCAAAGCGTAATGCTGAAATGGTTGTCCTTATAGAACATGAAGGGCACTCCTGTGATACTTCAATCAACACAAGTGATTCTAAAAAGGTTGAAAATTCATAGTTGATTAGTTATAGGAGAAAAATATAATAATTGGATGATATGATTGGTGAGTGCTTTGATCCTCAAATATCATCTTTGTTTATAGAAGGAAATGAAAATTGAACAATTGTCATACAATCTGAAACTATTGAGTCTACCAATGATAGTAGTAAAGTGCTAGACATGCAACCAGAGCATGCAGAATAGAAGCCAAACCTAGAGGATTATAGATTAGCACGCAATGTGGAGTTCCAATAAGCGTCTCTCATAATTTGCATGGTGGTTGCAATTGTCTCTTTGGTTTTAGGCAAAAAAACAGAGGGTTTGAAAGAAGGATGGTATGATGCTGGCAACATTCTTCTTGTTGTTATTATTGTTGGATTGTTACAACCACTAGCAACTACAAGCAGTTCCTCCGATAATGAAATCTTAAGGAGGAGAAACAAAACATACACCTAGAGGTGATCAACGGTGGTAGAAGATTTGAGGCTTTAATATTTGATCTTGTTGTGGGGTATGTAGTTCCTCTTGACATAGGTAATTGGGTTCATGTTGATGGAATTTTAATAAATGGCCATCACTTTCTATCGATGAATCTAGTATGACTAACGAGAGTGTGATTGTTGGGAAGGATAAAACAAAAAAATAAACTACATTCTTAAAGTTTGGATGAAAAGTTGTTGCTTCTATTGTAATATGCTAGTAATTGTTGTTGGAATTAACATGTAATGGGGGCTATTGATGGGCACTATCTCAGAAGATAATGGTAAAGAAACTCCATTATAGGGTTGGTTGAATGGTGTTGCTATTCTCACTAGTCAAGGGAGATTTTTTTATTGTTTTTGACTTTCTTTTTGTTCTATGGATCATATTCTTTTTGTGGCACACTGAGAACTCGAATGAAACTGTTCCATTTAGACTAGGAAAAACTGATGCAAAAGTTGTATTTAATGGAGTAATCAGGTTCTTCAATGTTATTTTGACTATTGTTGTTGTCATGGTGCCAAAAGGACTTCCATTAGTAGTGACCTTGACCCTTGCATAATCGATGAAGATAATGGCAAACAAAAGCCTTGTTAGCCGTCTTTCAGCTTTTAAAACAATGAGATCTACAACAACAATATGCGATGATAAAACTGTAACTTAAACTCTAAATGGTATGACTATTATGGACGCATATGTTGGAGTACAATTAGAGTTAAATGTTCATATTCATTGGATAGATGTGGCAGAACTAATCCTAGCAATGTGCACAAGCTAGCTTAATGTAGATGGTTGGCCTCAGGAACTGAAATTAGACAAAGTGAATGAATTTTAAAAAACCCATTGAAACTATGGCAGCAGGTGGTTAGTGTTGTGTTCCATTTGTGTACAGACGTTATGATCCTGAAGATAATTTGTCTCAGGAACTCAAAGATGGCTCAGAATTTAATGAGGATAAGTTGACTCTTCTTGGCATGGTGGGAATTATGGATCCATGTCAACTTGTGGTTAAAGAAGCTGTCGAGTTTTACATCAAAGTTAGAGTCTGAGTAAGGTTCATACCTGGACACTGTTAGATAATATCACAAAATTATATTAAACCATCAAAAGCATGCGGAAGCATAAATAAAATTATGATATGATCTAATTGTTTTAATGAACTCTCTGTTTTAATTGAAAGGCTTAGAAAATTACCTCTTAATATTTGAAAACCTTTTCTTTGATATGCCAAATTTGTCCCTCAGATTGTCGTAGATCTCCTAGCACAGAAAGAAAGTCCCACTCCTCTAAATCACACACCAAAATTAAGAAACAAAATCCTCTTCTTATCCAAATAACAGCTAAAGTTAGAAAGGAAGAGAGAGCTTGAGGGTTTTTCTCACTACAAAATTGATTGAATGATTTTAAGGTTAGAGATGAGTCATATTTATAAAGACTTCATAAAATATGTATCCTAGATACAAACTACTTTTGCAAATATTAAAGAAAATTACAATGGGCACAATATTACCCAAATACATAAACGCAAAATAAAATAAGCATAAAAAGCTCTAAAATTCATGATCATATGCCATTCATCCATTCAACACATCAAATCAAAAATTAAAAAAATAAAAAATAAAACAACAATATAGTACATTGGTGTGGGTCCAATTTTATTTAAAAATTGAATAAATTGACAAATAATAATAAAAATAAATAAAATAATAAAACAATAAAATAATAATACAAATAATAAATTAATTAATTAATAATAAAAAACACGTTGGCACCCACGTGCTTTGTGTGGGACCCACACAAATTCTAATTTATTTTATTATATATATATTTCATTATTATTATTATTATTATTATTATTATTATTATTATTATATAAAATTTTTAAATAAATCATGGACCCCTAATTCATAAAATCAAAAATCATGCATAAAACCTAATTGAATTTTACCATATATATTTTGATTTTATATAATAATCAAATTATGATCACCAATAAAATTATATGATTTAAACCTATTATTAATTAAAACTTTTAACCTAACTCTAATACCACTGTTAGGTAATATCGTAAAATTAAATAAAACCATCAAAAGCATGGGGAAGCAGAAATAAAATTGCGATATGATCTAATTGTTTTAATGAACACTTTACATTAATTGAAAGGACTAGAAAATTACAACTTAATATTTGAAAACATTTCCTTTGATGTGCCGAATTTGTCCCTCGGATTGTCTTAGATCTTATAGCGCCGAACGAAAGTCTGACACGTCTAGATCACACACCAAACTTAAGGAACAATTCCTCTTCTTCCCCAAATAGCGGCTAGGGTTAGAGAGGAAGAGAGAGCTTGAGGATTTTTCTCACTAGAGAATTGATTGAATGATTTTAGGGTAAGAGAGGAGTCATATTTATAAAGACTTCATAAAACATGATAAATATTATTCAATTATGAAGTTCTATTCAAAATATGAACCTTCATAATATGATAAACATTGTCATAGAAGTTCTATTAGAAATATGAGTTCTAATGGAATTAAAACCACTTTTGTCTTTGAGTCCTTATAATTTTGATTAACTATTAGACTTCATTGAATTTAAATCAAACTTTAAACTTAAGACAAAACCCTAGACCAATTTACAATTTCACTCATCCCATGAATGAAAATTATAAATTGATATTTTTGTCCCTACACTCAAAAGGAGAATGATTCTTTATCAATTTAAGTGCGATTCCCTAGGTTCATTTCGATCGACAATGGGAGGATACCAAAGGACGTGGGTGACACCTAGCCAGCCCCATGGCCCCACGTCGTAACCCAATTGAACATGAATGAGTAGATCATTACGAATATTTCCTGTTATGATTACCATATGTGTATAAACCTTTCCTCCCAATTAAAAATTCTTTGGTTCTCGAACTACTTAAATGTATAAGTATAAGTATCAAACCCTTCTAGTGCCCTTCTCTTTATTCCACAGAGTAGAAGGCTTAACTTAATACACATAGACTATGATATTCAAAACTAATTATAAATGGCATCACAAGAGTTATATAGGCATCAAAATAAATGCCTATTAATAATAATAAGAATGTATAATACTAATTTATTGGGATAGGTATTATATAAATGGACTATGTAAGTTTAACCAGAGCCAGAGGAGGACTATAAAAGAAACTTGGTTACTTGGAGAAAGGACATGGTTATTATGGAGATTGTTGGCCTAACCGTGAGATTAGGAAGAGGGTTCCTCTCAGTGTTCATGTTAGCACTGGTGTAAGCTTTTCATTTTTCTTTTACTTGAATTTGCTTATGAATCTTAGTAGTTTGTGGACTGATTTTTTTGTTTAAATTCCATTACTGCTTGTGATTTGGTGATTGAATTAATCTTTGTCTTTGAGAATATTAGTATTCATTTGTGGCTCTGAGAATTATTCTTGAATTAATATAATGGAGCTTGTTTGATAGTGCATCACTAATTAGATACATAGAATTGTGTTGACAATTAGTGAGATTTGTTACTTGAGAATCATATGTATTACACATACTTATCTTTAAGTAATTCCGAGTTAGTACCCAAATCTAACGATGTTTCTATCCTTAGTTACTAAAGGTATGTACTAGCATGACGACATGCAATTCTTATGAAATTAGTTTCATTATTGTGCCATCGGTAATTAAATAACGGTTTCTGGCTTTCTAATTCAATTATTGGAGGAATATATACAAGTCAATTTGCAACAAGTACCACTAAGCATAATTTTTGTCAAAGCATATTTAGGAGACTAGTTATTTGAGTGTAATAGAAGAGTTTTGTGATTTTTTATCTGTTTATCATTTTTGTTTTACTAGAGCACTTTTACAATATTGTATATTTACTTCGACCTCAACCACTTAATCATGTTGTTTAAACTCGGTTTATTGATCTAATTGATGCATAAAATATGTGCGTTTTATGTCATAATTTATCTTAAAGTTTTGCATTATTTCTCGGCTAACAGTTTAAATATTTTCAAATAAACATTACATAGCTTTACTATTTAACTAGATTCTTATCGAGCTTTTGAACTCATAAATTAAATTTGTTGTTTCCTTTTTCAGAGTATAGTTTATAGTGTGCCCTGGAGAATAGGTGGAACCCACCTGCTTAGTTATGAGTTTTTCTCCTTTTTCATTGTATAGTAACCCTCATAGCATTTTAGCTTTACTTTATTTAACAATACTGAGAATTCTTATTCTCTCTTTTTTTTTCATTCCATGTTTTCTAGTATAAATCATATCTAAGGCACAATAAGGCCCATCTCCATACATATATGGCTAGTTTGCCAATGCTACTGATTAGGTTCAAAGGTTGATAGGAAGTCTCCAAAGCCGAATGAAGCTTTGGTTCACTATAGGGTGGAGGATTTTAGGGTCTGCTTATTAGTTGGGTGATTCTCATTGCTATAAGAATCTAATCACAATGTTAGATGTATATTTATTGCAAGACTCAAGCAAATTCTACTGATCAAACCTAGTACATCACAAGCGAAAAATTATTTCATCAAACTTTATGAAGGCAAAATCAAATGAGATAAAAGAAGAGCTACCTTCCCATCTACAAGCCGCCATTAGACCTATCCAAGGATTGGGCTACCCGCCCAAACCTAAAGGCTTTCCCATAAACTGAGAGCACTTGGACAAATATATGAAGCCCAATGGCAGTGCCTTTGACAAAATAATGGAGCCCATTTTAATATGGCTCAGGTCTGGTTTTTTTTTTTTTTTTTTGTTAAAATCCCAGGCTCTACCCTGTCAGAGTTATATAATATATTTATTAATTGGTTTTGTATATATATATATATAATTCAGATATTAATAAAATCAAATATTCATACTAAAAATATAAAAGGCAATGTTTCTCCCATTCATCTTAGGGCTAGCAGTCATTCTCTAGTTGTTTCTTCTTAGTATTCTCACCATCAAACTCCATTTAAAATCATTCAATTTTCACAAGAGGATTCTTAGATTTTAATCAGAGGCTCAATTCCAACCTCAAATTAAGGTTCTTGGTCAAAAAAGACTCAAAACATAAAAGAGTAACGTTGGTTTGAAGTCTTCCCATCTGAGAGTTCAATCTCTTTTCAATCCTTGGACTAAAGTTAGAACTTTTCAAGCTTAAGACTTAAGGTATAACTTTCCTCTATTATTCGATTTAGGATTACATAGCCAATTTTTAATTTGAAAAATATGATATTTGCAAAGTTGTTTAATTTATTAGGTTATATATATATATATATATATATATATATATATATATATATATATATATATATATATATATATATATATATATATATATATATATATATCACAATAGAGAAAAATCTCCTCCTTTTTAGAGAAAAATATTAACTATTTTTATTTGTTAGATTCTTTGTGAATTCAAGTTTTAGGATTTCTATTGGCCCTATCTTAGATAGTAATTTATAAGTACTATGAGATAAAGGGGCAATGTAGTTTTTTTATACATAAATTCTTATTAATTCGATGTCGACGATGATTACTTGTTCTTGATTGATCTTTGTAAGTTAGTCTAGAGTGGTCACAAGCTGTATATCGTCATAATTTTGCTATTAAAAAATGTAATGCAATTTTTTTGTTTATTTGTTTTTGGTCTTATTTTCATTGTAGACTAAGCTCCATGTACATTCCTGATCTTTTTTTTCTTAGAATTTTGATTTGGTCAATGTGCATCATTGTCCATCAATCAACAACTCATCTTTTCTGATTACCAACTCCAATATTCTGATCTGGAACAACTATTTACTCATTATTGGACATCAAGAAAATCTAGAACAATCTTCAATTGTTCAAGTTCCATATTTGGCTTTAACATGTACTCATTTTGCAATCTCATTATTTCATCTATGCATAATTTATTTAGAGCATTATTCATCAAATCATGCCAAGCATTTTAGGGTATACAGTTTGTGCACTTGTCGTAATTTGGTATTGTTGTTTATAACTTCAGTACCAAAGTGAATTTAATTTGATTGCAATTTGATTATTCTTGGATCTTTTCTCTTTTAAAAAGAATTGAAAATTCTTTCTATTACAAGTTGAATTTATAGAATGGCTATTGTTTTAAGAGCATGATACAAAATCACATTTTAAACTAAATGCCATTATTATTATATTCGTCATAAATTTATATTAGATACGAACATATAATTTCTTTTAAAAAAGACAATAAACATAAAGAGAACAATAAGAATAACATGTGGTTGTGCTATACACTCTCACTGGATTGCATCATGTGGTTGTACTGGTGTTCTTTGTGTTCTTTGCCTTTGTTTTTGTTTGTGCCATTTTATATTATTGTAGGACTTGAATTTCATGACAATGGCAAGTTCAAATACACCAATAAATGTGGAGGATGGATATACTAAATATGAAAGTGCTCCCAAGCATTAAAAAGCAACTACATCAAAGGTATGGGATGATATGACAAAACTTGAATTCAAAGTGAAGAGCTCATAAAGGAACAATGCAACCATTGTAAGACAATTTTATCTTCTAAATCATCTAGTGGTACTTCTCATTTAAGATATCATTGACAAGGTTGTCTTAAGAACACAACAAAGATATTAGACAATATATAATAACAAGTCAGCCAGGTGCAAGTGGTTGGTCACTTATAAAGAATTACAAGTAAAATGAAGAAGAATGTTGTAGAGCTATTTCAATTTTTCTTGTATGTGGCAACAATTTTTTTTTAGAATAGTTGAGGAACTAGGGTTTAGATATTTGATGAGTATTGCAAGTCCCAACTATAAAAATATAAGTAGAAAAACAGCCACAAGGGATGTTATGCGTTACTATGCAAAAGAAAGAGTATGTAAAAGAAGAGTTAGCTAAATCCCCCAGTCGAATATGCTCAACTTCTGATAATTAAAAATTTGAGTACACTGTTAATGAATATACTTGTGTTACTGCACATTGGATTGATAGTGACTGGAAATTACAAAAAAGAATAATCAAATTTACAACTTTGACCCCTCCATATAATGGTTTAAGCATTGTAGATGAAGTTGTTTTGTGCTTAGCTCAGTGGAAAATAAACAAGGAAATTTTTATTATCACTCTAGATAATGCTTCTTACAATGATGTGATGGTTTCTTCTCTTAAAAGTTGTTTTTGTGCCAACAAGGCTCTTTTATGTGATGGTGTTATTTTCCAAATTAGATGTTGTGGACATATAGTGAATCTTATTGTTCAAGTTGGTTTGAGACTTATTGATGATGTCATTAATAAAGTCTGTCATGGGATAAAGTACATTAAAAAAATCTTCCCCTCACAAGAAAAGATTTTATGAAATTGCTGAAAATGTTTTCACTTGAATGGAACTAAAAATTTGCATCAAGAAGTGTGTATCAGATGGAACTCTACATAATTGATACTTGAACCAAGTCTTTATTACAAAGATGTGTTAGATTATTGGGGGCAACAAGATAAAGATTTTCATTGTCGTGCACTTTCTGGTGAAGAGTGGGGACTTGTCCAAATTGTTTACAAGTTTCCAAAAGTTTTTTATGATGTAACTTGCATGTTCTCTAGTTCGAAAATGTCCCACTTCAAATATTTATGTTAGATGTTTGAAAAATCCACAATATCTTGATGGAAACTCTTAAAGGTCCACATACATTCTTGAGTCCTATGATTAAAGGGATGCAAGAGAAATTTAATAAATACTGGGCAGGCTATAGTTTGCTATTATCTTGTGCTACTATTTTAGATCCTCAATATAAGTTGAATTATGTGGAGTATTGCAATACTAAACTCTATGGTAGTCATGCATCAAATTTTCCAAAACTATTTTTAATGCTCTCGGAATCTTGTTTGTTGAGTAGTTAAAGTACTCTAAATCTAGTTCTTTATCTTTGATAGGTACTTCGACTACTATGGGAGCCAGTTTAACTGAATTCAACTTACAAGGTTCTAATATAGTTGGGTTTGCAGTTGATAATTGTGATGAGACTGAAGATTGTGAGTATTTAAGAAAATCTAAAGCTGAAAGTGAGAAATCACAGTTGGATCTTTATTTGGAGGAAAGAGCACTTAAGTTGAACATCGATATTGATATCCTTGACTATTACAGTAAAAGCTCAGTAAATTATTATGAACTTTCACTAATGGTCTGTGATCTTTTGGCAATTCCTATTTCTACCGTGGCTTCAAAGTCCGCTTTTAATATTGGAAAAAAAAGTCATCAATTATATGAGAAGTTCACTCAAACCAAAAATAGTTCAAGTTGTTGTTTGTTTAGCTGATTGGATGCATACTAGTGGCTATTCAGCAAGTAAACTTTTATTGGTTTCATGTATTGTTTTGATGGTTTTATTTTGTGATTTCTAAGTTTTTGTTTTTGATGAGTGTACATTATTATAATATTTCATATCATTTTGTATTCATTAGACAAATATTAGAAACAGATTGTGGAATGCGATGTTAAACACAGTGTGGTTTACATTTTCAGGCTTCAGGCAATATTTAAAGATGAGAGAGAACCAAAAGAAGCACTCCAGACCCAAACTGAAGAATATGGAGCTCTCTCGGTATTAACTGCATAAAGACAAGGCAAACAAGATGGCTTACGGGCAGCTTACGGCTTGCCTTAAGGCCATAAATCTCTTCAAGAGAAGGTTGCGTGGATGCTTATGCCCATAAGAAGGAGTTTAGAGCCAAACCAGAAAACCTTATGGGCAGGACTTACACCCATAAGGACCATCCAGAGGAGCTGACACCCTTAAGGGATGTCATAAGGGCAGTACAGTGAAGCTTATTGTCCAGCACTTATGGTCGTAAACTAGAACAAAACACAAATAGAAGATCTTACAGATGGGGCTTATGGTGGTAAGTGTTCCAATAAGACTCACGACCCATCTTCTCCAGCTCCTTATGGCCATGTCCTTACACCCATAAGCAACCAAGTATAAATAGACCTGATGATAATTTTTAGGGCAATCTTAGATTCTTTTCTTGGAGGCTAGATTAGGGAAGAAAAGAAGTGAATCTGCATGGGTTCATAAGCAACTTTTAGAGGAGATTTGGGTGCAACATCAAATGGGAAGAGATCATAGCCGTCAAGCTTACCTTGGCGGGCTTCGTGGAATGGAATGTTCTTTGGAGTTTTCCGGTGATTTATCTATGGTGTGATTAAGAAAGAGGTTTCTATGGTTACATTCATTATCTTCGTATCTTGTAACTTGGATGATTGCCCTTCATTGAAGGGCTAATTTCTTAGATGTTTGGACATAGTTAAACTCTAGGGTTTTCTTCTTTCAACATTGGTTGTGGATTTATGTGATTTACTTGTTTTACCAATTGCAATCCAAGTTATTTGAATATAATTGCATGTTTGCAATGCTTGATTGCTATTAAGGCGAAAGCCCTTGTTATCATACTTGATGTGCTTTGTGATGAGTAGAAATACCCACCTAATATGGACATGTCATGATTAGAGGGGATTGTGCGTAAGCCTAAAAATAGGGTACTTTGGGGATGTCGTCTCCCTCAATCCTCCCGAGTGAATTAATGAGTATTTCCATGCTCTTTATAATCATGTGGAATAGATTTTAGGAGAAATCGCATTTTTATTCTGTATTCGGATTATGGGTAATCTCTCTTCACAAGAGAGATTACCTATTTAAGAAATTCTTGTTAACTCACATCAAGGTTTCACTGTGTTAATGCAATTGTGTGGTGACTGCATTAGCACTGCACCGATTTATTTATTTTACACCATTG
Source organism: Dioscorea alata (assembly GCA_020875875.1). Taxonomy (NCBI): domain Eukaryota; kingdom Viridiplantae; phylum Streptophyta; class Magnoliopsida; order Dioscoreales; family Dioscoreaceae; genus Dioscorea; species Dioscorea alata. The sequence continues at coordinate 18,215,962 of CM037023.1, forward strand.
AAAGAGGGGTCTAGTATAATTTAAGAAACCTCTTGGTTCAAATAAAATTGCATGCTTATACAACCTTTGTCCTGCTTTTAACAAAACCCTAAAGGGATGCTATAACCAGACATCATTTCATCCCTTGATTTCTCTACTCTTTTTATTCCGCATGTCTTGTACTTACTTTTTTTGTTCACAAACATCACTCTTGTGGTTAGGCCAATATTTGGAACTAGGGTTACCACTAGTAATCTCATTCTTTTCTGTAGACCGGCATCCTGCTTTTTAGCACTTTATTATATGATCGGCACATACACTTGAGTCCCTATTAGTTTTACAATTGTATTAGGATCGGAAGATGAAGGATCTATCTCCAGTGATAATGAAGATGATGGGAAAATGACATTTCTGCAGTGACTTTATCGAGGTAAAATTGGTTTATCATATATATATATATATATATATATATAGAGAGAGAGAGAGAGAGAGAGAGAGAGTTTTGTTTGATTTATTTAAATTTAAAGCACATTGAGTGATGAAAAAATAACTATAGTTTCAAATGCATGTATCATATATTATTAATTCCAGTCTATGAAAAATTGAGAGTACATATGAAATTCCATTTCATATGTTGCCATTTAATATGCTATATAATTCCTTTCTTTGTTCAAATTTAGATTCTCTCTCAGAAACTGTTTCAACCTTTTCAACTTTATCATTCAAATTTTTAAGGTGGTTCTTTTTGTGAGCCCCACAATGGTCAAAGCATGGTCAACCATGCTTGCTTTCTTTCTCCCTACCTTGTTTTGTCTCCACTATAGATAAGTACCTTCTTCTACCCCATAACCTAGCCGAGCTTCACTCCTTCACCGCCATGTCCTTCCTCTCCTTTGGCTACACCAACAACCACTCCTTGGTATGGAGATATCAAAGGTATAAGCTTCAAAGAGGCCAAGCTTTCTCCTCTTGCTACAACCTTGTTAGAGGCTAGAAAGAAAGCTCAAGGGTGGAGTGTCTTAATCTCTACAGCTAACTGGTAAGCAAGCTCTCATCTTGTTTTGAGTTAAATCTTGGTCTCTCATGCCTTGTTGTGTTGCCTTGTGGTGATCCTTGTCTTGATTGTGGATCTAGTGTGGTTATAAAAGTGATAGACTTTGGAACTCCTTGCTTGTCCAAGTTTTTCTTTATTTGTTATATGGAATGCTTGTATCATTGTTAGCATGGTTATTTCCCATAGTGATGCTAACACTTAGTCTAAGATCATGTATACAAGGTGCTTGTTGAAATGCTCTTGGAGACTTTGTTGCTAAGCATGCCTTGACTTTTAATGATCATGCTATGTTTTCTCCATTTGCTTGTCTAGTCTAGTCTAGTTGCTTTAAGATCTTGTGAACCTTAGATGCATATGCGTAGATGTGTATTCAAGCATGATTGTATCACTTCTTTATCATGACAACATATTTTTCGATGCCTAATGATTGCCTTTCTTTGATTAAGCTATGCTTGGGATCCTCTCATTAGTTCATGCCATCATTGGTGTTGTCAAATGCTTAGTGGATTTTAATTTAGCATTTGAGTAATTAGATTTGGTTATATTATTGATAGCATTTTGAAGGAGGAATGTCTTAGCTTTTGGGAGTGAGTTAGAGTGGAGCTATTCCATGTAAGTATTTTGTTATTTATGCACTTGTATTTGACTATTGGGTACTTTAACATACATCGGTTGATATTTTGGCATTTAAAATATTGCAAACTTGTGGGGTTAGCTTTCATCACCAAATGAGAGTTTGAAACCACAACCTTTGAGTGTGATGAATTATTAAGTTGTGAATGGAAGACCTCGCAAAGTTGATGAACATATGTGTGTATAGATATATTAGCATTATGAGATAAAGATTAAGAAACCTATTTGATCATTAATACTATTATCTATCTTCATTCTGGGAGACCTTGCAAAGTTGAGGATTATATATGTGTATATATATTGGCATTATGAGAAAGATTCTGAAAACTATTTGATCATCAATACTATTATCTTCATTCTCTACTTGTTACTATAGATCATATCTATATAGCTTTATATATATATATATATATATATATAACATTCTAAGATAAATATTAATAAATTTTGATCATCATTATTTACTTATATATTTCCTTTTTTTTCTTGTTTTTGTGAATAGTATACATATAAATATAAAGGGGTGTTGTTGCCTGCAACTTATTATATAGAATGTAAAGTATTAACTGAATATTTTAAAGCATTAGTGGATTGATGTTTTATTAAACAAATTTCTTTAGCATTTGCTTAATTGTTCATACCTTAGAAGCATGGTTTTAGCTAATTGGCTATTTGTTAACTATCTCAAAAGCTTGGTTTCAATTAATTGTTTTTTTGTTAAACTATTTCAAAAGCATGGTTTCAGTTAATTATTTATGTGTTAACTATTTTAGTGAGCATATGATTAATTGTTTACACAACTGTATTAGCATTATGATCGACTGTACAGTTTTTTATGTTTTATATTAATTTTTTTATTTTTTTATTTATTTCAGAAACTTTGGCTTAATTCCTTCAAATGTAGAATCTAGCAAATCTCTTGTTATGATTAGATTAGTCTCCACTTAAGCTATTTTCCAACCCAGACAATAGAGGTACATATTGACCATGTCGACATGAATTTTGTAATTAAGACTATAGTTTCACATCGCAGTATTGGCCAAACAATAGCGGCTTGAATTCTTAACTCATGCCACTGAGGTAGAAATAAATAGAGCCTACTATTTTTGACTTGGACCACCGGTGGCATGAGTCAGAAATTCAAGCCGCTATTATTTGTGGATGTCAAAATTGGATTTTCTTTATGCAGGCGAGATAAAACAAATTTCTATAGTAAATTACAGACACTTAAACATTGGAAAATCACTTTGCTCTATTTCTGTATTTTACTAAATGTTTATGGATGTAAAAATTGGATTTTCTTTATGTTTTGAACTTGATATTCAGTTATCTGAACATATATGTACCTTGTATAGGTTTTTGCAAAATGATGTTCTTTTAAATCTCTAAACTCTGTTAATCCATATTTTATTTTTAATTGGTTACTTACTAGGATTTTTTAAGCTCATCAAGTTGCTGATTATCTCTTCCAAATCAGAAGAAAGGTCTTGCAAGGGTCATCTTAACCAGGTCGTCGAGAAGCACATATTCCTTTTGGGGTGGTTAGTGTTTTTTTTTTTTTTGCACTTGTCAATGTTGTAGTTTGTATATGTTCTAAACCCTGCCTTGTATCAAACCTTAATATGGCATATGAGGAGCAATCAGTGAAGGTTGTAGACTTCAAGGAGCAAGTTTTTGGAAGGTGCATCATCTTGTGTGTCAAAGTGCCATTTTGAGCATGAATGACCTCCTCTTCGACCTCAGCTTCATGTTTAGGTTTGGTCGCCTTTTAGGTTGAATCACTGAATTAAAGTTCTCTTCCATCAAAATCTTATGTGTACAATATATCAGACTAATGCCCTTGGTATATGAGATCTTCCATGTAATAGCTACCTTGTGCCTTTTTAGTACCTCTTAAAGTTTCATCATCTATTCCCCGTCTAAATTTGCCAAGATGATCACCGGTAGTTTCTCCCCATCGGCCAAGTAAGCATATTCCAAGTGTTACGGTAACCGTTTCAACTCCAATTCTAGGAGCACCTCAATAGATGGTCTTAACTTGTTTCACATTCTGAGAGTTTTACTCTTTTGAATCATCTTTATTGCTCTGTTCCTTCTTCATAAACTCCATTTCTTATTTGATTAATTTCCATCAACTTTTGTGTGTCATCATAACGTCCCCTTTCAAATTAAGATTCATCCTCAAGATCTTTTTCTACCCATGAAGATGATAATGACATAACTTGATAAACACTTCTTGTAAGGTCATCATAACTTTCTAATTCATTTTTCACTACTTGAGCAAATTTAGTCACTAACTCTTCCAAATATGCTCTCATTGTTCCGCTCGCTGAATCATTGCAAACATTCTAATCAACATATTATTGCAGGATCTCTTCCATTTGATGCATCAAATGCAAGCTGCATGTATTTACAACTCAATTACTAATTTCAATCTTGTACATGAAACTATCAACTTTCTTGTGTAACACTTCTAAATTGTTCGTCAATGCATAAATCACATCAACCATTTCCACAAGAAAATCTTGTAAATAAATGGAGATAAATAAGATCAATGGCAAAACTCTAAGAAACAAAAAGTAAAATGCAAAGTAAAAGAAAAAAATTCTGAAATGGAAGTACAAGAAAAGAAAGAAAAATCTAGTCTAACAATTCAGAGTGTTCATAATCTTTTCAGCCTTTGGCAACGGTGCCAAACACTTGATGCATCATGCTATGATGTACTAATCCCCAAGTGTGTGTGATAGGACGCACGCAAGTGCATGTGCCGATCGAAGTAATAATATGCTTGAAAGCAAAGTCGAATCAACAAGGACTAGATAGTACTAGTACTAATTCTATCTCTGTTAGCTAACCAACAATTAATGATCAAGAGCCAAACCCAAAAGAAAATCGAAGATAAAAGACCAAATCACAGGTGACAAGGACAAGAAACAATGGGAGAAAATGGTACCTGGATATAATTTCACTTAGGATTCTAGGAAGTAAAGTAATTACAATTCAATATAGATGAACCCTAGCTTTATTGAACTGAGGGATTTCAATCATAAACCGAGTACTCTCTGAAGGCTCCCCAATGCCTAATCCCATGTTACAGTAGAAGTGAATCTCTTCTAAACCTACTTTCGCATGATTGCATAGAGATCTAGGAAATCCCTAAAAGGAATCGGAGCTCTCACAACATGACTCCAATCCAGAGAAATCATAAGTTTCCTATCTCTAGCGCACACTCTTAATTCCCTTCATCTATGAATGATCTCTTGTGATGAATCTCTTAATCTCTTTCTTGAAATCAATATGAAATAGCCACTCTCGTTACACTAGATAAACAATAATGAGACATAGATGAACCCAAAAAGCCGAAGGTAATATATATTAAAACCAATATCAAAATAAAGTTATCCCAAGCTACATCAATAATAACACCGAAGGAAGTTAGCCTTCCATGGGGTCAATGGTCATATCTAAGCAATGAAAATAAAGTTCTAAAACCCTAGCCATGGAAAAGAAACCCCATCTCAATGTCTTCAAGGTTGGACTAGATGTGAGCCAATATCGTCATCTTTGGATTGTCACTCCATTGACTCCTTCAATCTTTTCATTAATGCTTTGATTTCTTCCAAACCATAGCAGTTAGTCCTCAATCCTTCCCCCAAAAAATTAAGTCAAAAATCGGATCCCAAATAACTCTTTCAACTTTCTATTTATGTCTCCAGAAATCCAACTGGTACATGGGCATGTACACGGGCGTGTATCTTACCCATGTAGATCTTTGGATGGATCTAGAACTTATTCCTTAGGGTATATGGTTTGATGTATATGGCCATCTATCTCTTCATTTGGCCATGTAACTCTCTGGATGAATCTTAACTTTAGCTTATGAGTTGCACGACCGTGTGATTTGCGTCTGCCAGTATTCTACTCTGGATCATGCTCTGTAACTTCCTGAATGTACACGTGTACTTCATCTACATGCACGCGTTCTTCTCAGTAGGACCCTAGTTGGGGAGTGAATGGTCATGTACATAGCGTCCGTGTATTTGTCTAGATTGCTCACTTGCCAAAATGTACATTAGCAAGTACTCAGGAGTATACCTTGCCCATGTAACTCTCTGTTTGTTACTTTTGGCATTGTTGTGCTCACAATTTCCTTTCTTTACCTTTTGTTGTGCTTCTTTTGTCCTATAAGCAATAATGGAATAAACTAAGTACCAATCATACATTGAAAACACCCTTGAGGACCACTTAAGTACTAAAGATGATCGATATAATATGCATAATGTAGCGCTTATTAGTACGGGTCATCAAATAATAGTATTTATATGAGTAAGGTTGTCATATCGATAAGGACTAAAGATCACTAATACTAAATCTAACTTTTTTATCTAGATAAGAATCAAGTCATCAAAGAGTGAATTGCTAAACTATGATCCAAATAGCAAAGAACTAAGGTCGAGATCTCGAATAAGTGATTAACCAATTAAGAGAATGAGATGTTCGGATAAGATTTCACTTGGGATTAATGAATTAAATTAATTGCAATTAACATAGATTGAACCCTAGTATTGATAGACCGAGGAGTTTCAAGAATATAATAAGTGTTGTCTAGAGTCACCTTAATATCTATCTAATCCTATACTATAGTAGAATTGAATCTCTTCTAATTCTACTTTCATACAATTACAATGAGACCTTGGAAACCCCTATTTAAAAATAGGGGCCCTCGCTATAACAATTCTAATTGGAAGAATCATAAATGGCTTATCTCTAGTCTGCTCTATTGATTTTCTTCATCTATCTGTGATTATAGTACAATGAACCTCTCAATATCAATCACGAAATTATAATGAAATAGTCACTATCAATAAGCTAAATTAACAAGATAAAAACATAGATAAACCCAATAATCTGAAGGAAATCTTTATTAAAAGAAATATTAAAGTGTAAATATCCTGAATTACATCAAATCCAAACACCTAAGGAAGTTAGCCCTCCATTGAGGTGATGTTCATCTCAAAACAAGGAAAGTAAAACCTAAAACAATCTCCATGGAAAAAAGCCCCCTCTTGATGTCTTCAATATTGGAATAGATGTAATCCGATGTCATCACCAAGGATCATCACTTTGGTGACTCCTTCAAACTCCCTCTTCTTCCTTGAACTCACCTCCAAGCCCTAGCCATTGTCCAAAAACAGTCCCCCAAAAGCTAGCCTCCTAAATTCCTTTTTCAGCTTTCTTTTTATACACCCAAGAATCGAGTAAATATACGGGCAAAGCATGTAGTTTGCCCGTGTATTTCTTTGGATTCTTGTTGAACTCAAGCCTGGCAAATACACGACCATATACATGGGAATGTAGTTTGTCCATGTATTTCTCTAAAAATCTCCTTATTGATGATTGATGGATACACGGGCATGTACTTTGCTCGTATATTTCTCCAAATGGTGTTTTTTGCTCTATTTCGCTCTAGATTTCATGCTTTTTCTCGAGTTGTGTTTATATTGGCCTGAAAATATAAATAAAACAAACTTAGTACCAAATCATTTATAAAATTACTTTTAAGGATAACTTAAGTGAAAATGATAGTATTAGAATTTGTGTGATATAGCACTTATCAGTGCCGCAAAGGTAAAACAAATGGCCGTAGTAAATTGGAGACACTTAAATGTTGAGAAACCACTTTGATTTATTTTTGTATTTTACTAAATATTTATGGATGCCAGAAATTGATTTACATAATGTTTTAAACTTGATATTCAGTTTTCTGCACATATATATACCTTGTACAAGATTTTGCAAAATGATATTTTAAATTTTTGAACTCTGTTAATTTGTATTTTGTTTTTAGCGGATCACTTATTAGGATTTTTTATGCTCATGAAGTTGTTGATTATCTCTTTCAAATCAAGAGTAAGGTCTTGCAAGAGTTAGCTTAGCCAGGTCGTTAAGTAGCACGTATTCCTTTTGCAGTGGTGGGTGCTTTTAGCACTTGTCAATATTGTAGTTTGTTTATGATCTAAACCTTGGCTTATATCAAACCTTAAACTCCTAGTTGACAAAATTTTTTTGTTTGTTTTCTGTATGTTTTGTATATTATGTTTTCTACTTTGTTAAGGTGGTGAGGCATCTGGGTCTTGACTGAATAGGTGTGCAGCTGTTTGTTGGCGTTCCGGCTCGCTACGCATGCGTTCTGGATGTGACACTTTTTTCTTGAGTTAATAAGATTGAGCCTGCTACATTTTGCATTTTAGTTGATTAGCCTGGTGTTGGTTACCTTTGGTCTTGTAGGTCATGTTTTTCTACATCGAATTCTGGGATAAATAAGATGCCAACACCTTATGTCTTCGTTATGCCTAAATCTTTGATATACAGTCTTATGAGATGTTTGCACTTTAAACTAGATGATATTTTTTTGGGGTATATTATTCTAAACTACCATGTGGTTTGTCACTTTCTCAGTTTGGTACCTGTGGTTTGATTATTAATACTTTAATATATATGGTTTTAACCATTTGGAAAATGATACCAAAACACTTAACCACGTTAATCCTTGATGACATGGCATTTGAAAACACATGAATTTACCTTTTTACCCTTATAATTTTCCTCATTTTTTAATATGTATGATAATGGTCAATCCTTTTATATATGATAATCGTTAGCCTCCATAGATGTGTGTGGATGTGTATATATGATATTCTCTATTAGTTTTGTTCAAACTTAATTTTAACAGTGTGTATGTGTGTATATTTAAGGCATGTACTATTATTTTGGATTGATTAATTGTGAACAAATAGCCTACTTGCGTCATTATCGATTATTGATTATTGTTGATTGGCATTGCTTATAATTGTCTACATTTTAGTTGTTGTAACTGAACAAATATGCACATTTGATGTTTTAATTTTAATATGTTTTGAGAAAAATTATTTTGCAGTTAATATTATTGTTAACATTCTTTATAATTTATTATTTGATTTAAAAACCTATTTGGGCAACCTCAGATGGACCTTAGTTAAAAGTCATAAAATTTAGGTTCAGGCAAGCTCCGGCAAAGTTAAAACCCGAATATATATATAATAAAAAGAAAAGCCAATATCATTGATGCAAAGCCTCAAGAAAATATATGAAACAAATATTGAAAATCACAAAATCAATTTTGTTGTCATTTCTCGTTATTATTATTTTCAAATGGAAGAAACCCAAGAAAGGAATGCATGCCATGTAACACCAAAATACAAAGCACATCAAAGATATTTGGTATATCCATTGGTGCAAACACAATGTTGCAGAAGATCCACATTTTGTCTCCCTAAGAGCATGATATAAGAACAAGACTTATGACAATAGGATCATTAGTAATTTGACGAAGAATATCGAAAGTATAATGGCCAAGCCTTCCAGTACAAAAAAGGTTGAGTAACTTTCTAGCAACTGACTTGTAAATATCCTCACATGGTTCCTCTGATAGTCTTAAAGGCTCATGCAAGGCTGTAGGTTGATTATCAATCAGTCTTTTCATTGTCTTTTCATTTTCTAAATTTACTGGCTTTGATAAAATGCATCTAAAAAGGGTTCGGCAAACATCTCTAACAATTCCTGCATAGAGAATACAACACCATTCATTTTAAAGGTTCATTCTAGAAAATCATAATAAAAACATTATTTTTTGCTGAATTGTAAATCAGAATTGAATGACCACTTAATCATAATATCAATAGAACCTTTCTACCATATTTCTATCAACTCAAGTGTAAAAGGTTTTGTAAAATCATGTTTTAAATTGGCATATGATTCCATCTCTTAAAACATGAAATAAGTCTTGCATGTGTGTGATCTGAGGGATATTGCCTTCTTCATCCCTAGTTGAACTCAGTGATGGTAAGGATGGCATGGTTTGCATCAACTTTCAAATTTTTCCAGAGTTTATATTCCTCTTTTGAGTTGAGTATAGACAAAAAATACCGAGCAAGGTCAACTTCCCCTACCAATCTATTAATAATTGCCTCTCTAATTCAAAAAGAAACTTCTACGTGAAACTTATAAAGCAATTTTTAGAAATAAATAAATAAGTTGACCGTTTAGTACCTGACAGAGCAAGTTTCGACCCTAAATTATGAGCTCCACCCCTTAATTAAATCATAGCCGTTGTTGTTACTTAATCCTAGCCGTTGATTTTGTTTTTAGTTTTGAAACCCTAGCCATCTCTTAGCCTCCTTCAGTTTTAGAACACCGTTTAGGGGGAAAAAAAAAGAGAGAAAGACATAGCCTCATCTCTTTGTCTTCCTATTTGCTGGTGGTGTCGGCGGCGAGGACGGGAGAAGGATCTCATCGTCAAGGATTTGTTTCACTGTTATTATTGAGGTAACATTCTGATTTATTTTATTTCTACTCTTTATTATGATTGTTGTGACATGATAATAATTAAGGTTAAGGTTTGGTGAGAATGTTGATTTCATTTAATTTGAGGATACGATTCAGAAATTTCTATTAGCACAACAAAGATCCCTCTTTAATTTTGGGAGATTTAGAGACAAAATTTGGAAGACATCAAAATAGGAAATTTGTATATTGAGGTCTTATTTAGCATAATACCAAATTTTAGAATTTTTGCACAAGTATCCTATAAATTATAAGCTTTAAACGTAGATGGCGCGGTCAAGATTTTGTGCAGCCTTAATCTATTTTTTATTTGTTTTATCATTGTAAGTTCTTATTTAGATTTAGATTATATAAAAAAAAAAGTTGTATAATATGACTTTATATTTGTCTCTGACAAATTTTATAATTTTTATCCCTGTAATTTATGAGATATGATCCGATTTCTGTAGATGTGCTCAATGGCATTTATGCAGGAAGCATGAAGATTGATCAAAACATTTGAGGATCTTAGAAGTTGAATCAGGACCCATGTTTAATATGAAAGTTGTAGCTCTTGATGTTACCTAAAGACCTGAAAACTTTCAGAATTTTTAAGGTTTTACTTTATGAGATATGATTTTATTAGTAAACCATCTTGGATGGGATGTCTATGCTGAACATCAAGATTTATGGGCATTTTTTATGGCCAAAAAGATTAAATTGGGTAAGGTACAAAAATAGAAAAGTTATTTATTATTAAGTTATCTAATTTTCAATAAATATCGCTAATTTTTTAGTTATAGATTGAGATATATGAATATTTGAAATGGGTGTATCATAATTACGAGTTTGCAGGAATAGCTTGCATTCAAATAAATTTATGCATTGATTAGTGCTCTAAACCATATGAATTTTGGATATGTCATAGCCTTGGATGTCTAATATCTTCAGAATTTATAATTTTGTGATTTGGGAAATGATAGACAAACTTATGGCTGATTTAGTACACATGGGTCATGATAGAATTTTAATATGGCCATTTAGAGTGGTTAAATGCTATTATACCCTTGGAAATAACCAATATTAGGGAGAGCAAAGTGATAGCTTGACCTTTTGCATTTGTATCCTTCTTTCAATTTTCTTGCTTGTGTTAAATAGGTTTTTGATATCCTTGGAAATTATTCTCAAATATAAGGTATTTTGAGGAAACTTGTTCGATTTGAGATTTGCAGTTTTGGGCATTAATCAGGTAAGTACCCGTATATAAATTATACTATATGTATGAACTCAAAATTTTGGTTTTTTTCATACCTCAAAAGGTGCAAAAATGAAAAGAAAATGAAATTATTATCATTTGTATATGTTATTACTGCTACTTAGAAGCTTTGATATTTAATATTATTCTATTTATAATTTTATTTTTATTCATTAAATTATGTATTATTGAAATTCACTAAGAGATATTTGGTTTTTTAAATAAATAGAAATATTTTTAGTAAAATTGGTATCATTTTGAACCATGGTATTTTGACTTTATTGAATGAATGGATAAGAAATATTTTGATACAGTATTTGTAGTCCCTAGATTAACTTTGCAATAACCTGTCATTGGGGTTAAACACTGACCATGTCGACATGTATAATTATCTAGAAACTATAGTTTTTAACCGCTTTCCATCAGTGAAAAATAACAACCTCTATTAATTCTGGCTCGGGTCATTAAAGCTAACAGTAATGATATTTTTACCGAATAGATTTTCTGAATAAATTTCATGAATGACGTGAATGTCAAGTTGGCATCCATGTCAGCATCCACGTCATTCGTTCTTTATCTCATCTTTTAAAAAAAATTAATTTCTCTATATTATCTAAATCCTAGATTTAAACATTTAATTGTAAAAGATAAATCTGTAAATAATTTCTAGTTTAGTATTTAGGACATAGGATTTAGGGTTTAGGGTTTAAGTTTTTAGTTTTTTAGGATATAGATTTTATAGTATTTGGGTTTAAGTTTTAAGATTTTTAGGATATAGATTTTATAGTATTTGGGTTTAAGATTTTAGATATAGTTTTATAATTTTTTTTTTATAAATTTTAAGAATTTAAGGATTTTTAATGTTTAAATTTGAAGTTTATATAAAAAAAATAATGACGTGAATGAGGATGTGGATGACAAGTTAGGCATCTATGTCATTCAGGAAATTTATTCGGTAAATCTATTCGGTAAAAATAGCATCGCTCCTGAGGATAAATATATAAATTCTGTTATTTTGTTTTGGCAATAGGTGTTTGGGGACTTATATGCTCAGTTTTTGACATCTGTGTTATTTGAAATAAATTTAATTTTGGATTTTGGATTTTGATAAATTATGATTTTTGTAAATGATCCCTATATTTTTAGTGGGTTACATACTGGGTTGTTAAGCTCATAATCTATTGTTAATTTTTTTTTAGATCAGGAGCATAATAGCTTAGCGAGAGTGAGCAAGTACCAAGTCTATCCATGGTGTTGATTAAGCTATAATTTTAACTGTATTATAAACTATGAGGTTGTATTTAGTAAATTTTTGTAAATTTTTTATTTTGACTTTTGAAATTTACAGTTCTGTTAGATGGTATGTTCTATGTTGTAATAAGTTCTGAGGCCTTGGATGCCTATTGTGCTATGCACTATGGGTGTGCAGTTGTTTGTCAGTGCACCAGGTCTGCGAGGCGGGTTCGGGGCATTACATAAATCATCAACAATTTTACCACATAGAACACCCGGTGTGTCCAAAACATAAATGTTAGGATGAGAACCAATCTGCAAAATTGTACAAGTTGTGATGTTAAGAGCTCCATAACGTTGGTTCTAGTTGTTACCAAGAGTAGGTTCTAAACATAAACTATGGCTTCAATCTACTTTATGGCCATAAACCGAATTACTTTAGTTAATAAATCAGAATTTGGATTATAACAGAGCATTCAAATGATAACAATTAATTGATTATAATAAAATATTCATATGACGATTGAAGACAGTTAAGACAAACTAAAATAAGCTAGTCACCTTATAACTAAAATGTTGAGGCCAATAAACATATGCATATAGAAATCCTAGGGTGAGGGATATTGGACCTTTTTTTTTTTTCTTTTAGAAGTGTAGTTGTGGCGTCCTTACAAGGTTTACCACGAGTTTTAATAGAGAAGAAGAAACAATTTTAAATAGATCAGGAAAAGGAGGTTGAAAATAAAAAAAAAGAAAGAGAAGAAGGAGAAAAGATAAGAGGGATCAACTATTTGGCACCTTTTCCATTCATAATAGCTGGCCATACAGCCCAACAAAACCATGTTACTCTATTGGTCATGACTACCTTGTGATCTCCCCTTTGAATTAACATAACCCTTAGCGCTAACATTCAGACATTGGTTACATTATAAAATCTTTAAACCTGGTGGCACTTGTCAATCTTCTATTGGTATGAATGGGCATTTTTGGAAATTGAATTTCATTCTCTTTTTCTGTGCAATTACCCTGGGACTTTTCCTTTTTTGACTGTGTTTACTCTTTTGGTTTGGTTAATCGTTACAATAGTACCCACTTTGACCTCCAGTTTGTCCTCAAGGTAGAACTGAGGAAAATTGTTTATAAATACTTCGGTGGTCTCCCACAACGCCTCTGTAACCGACTGATTTTTACATTACACAAGATGTTGCTACACTAGTTGGCCCTAACCTAGGATCACAAGAGATCGGAGCACTGGGGTAGGTTGGAAAACTGGTTGGTGGTCTTTGAAAAGGAAAGGTAGTGGTACGTGCTGCACGTTTGGTTCGCCCATACAACGTTTCAAGCGGGAGACATGAAAAATATCGTCCACCTAGGCAGTTGGTGAAGTGCTAACCTGTATGCCACCAAGCCGATTTTTCCAGGATCTTAAAAGGACCAAAGAATCGATTAGAGAGCTTGTAGCTTGGCTGTTCATGAAGTAACTTTTGCCGAAACGTTTGGAGTTTTAGAAACACCCAATCCCTGTCTTAAAAAGATACATTGGTCTTGGCGTTGGTTTGGTTCCACATGCACAGTTGAGCTCTTGTGAGATTCTCCTTCAATGTGTGTGTTATGGATGTTCTGTTAATGGGAAGCTCGTCTATTGCAATCACCGAGGAGGTGCCCGCCGTGTTGTCAAGGAGTGTGGGAGGGGATCGGTCGACGACGGCTTCATAGGGTGTCATGCCTATTGCAGAGTGTCAAGCGGCATTATAATGCCATTCCGCCCAGGGGAGATAGCGAACCCATTGCTGAGGTTTCTTTCTTGTGAAGCTTCTTAAATAATCTTCTAAATAGCGGTTGACGATCTCCATATGTCTATTCAATTATGGGCGATAGGCATTACTTATGGCCATCTTGGTACCTTGTAGTCGGAACAGTTCGTGCCAGAATTGACTCATAAAGATTCGCTATCAAATATGAGTGAGCTGGGAATACCATGAAGCTGTATGATTTCCCAGACAAATATCTCGTCGATTTGAGAAACCGTGAAATTTGTTGGCAATGCTATTAAATGGGCTTGCTTAGATAAGTGATCAACCATAACTAAGATGGTTGTTAAAATCTAATAACGCGGAAGTCCAAACATGGCCTGGTGTGGGAAAAGGTTGTAGAAGTCCTTTGGGGGCCTTATTTAAAGGCTTCATGGTCTAACAAGTAGTGCAGCATTTCACAAAGTCCTAGACATGGAGCTTGAGGTTTGACCAGAAAAAATTTTGCGCAATGTGATGGTAAGTACATCTAACGCCGGCGTATCCTCCGATTGGTGTGTTGTGGAATTCATCTATAAGGAGTTATTGCAGAGCTGAATTTAAAAGGAACACAAGTGAGCCCTTTGAACAGCACGAGTCCAACACATATACTATAATAAGACTGTGCCTCCGGATTAGTTAAAACCAAGTATAGTAATGCGGTTGCATGTTGGTTAGTGTGAAAGTGGTGGCAGATAGCTTCTATGATGGTTGTTTATGGCTGCGAGATTGAGAATGAACAATGCATGGAAATGACATCTTCGTGCTATCGCGCGAAAGCGTTTGCTTGGGCGTTTTGTGCTTTCGGTCGATACATAATGTTGAATTTGTAGTCTAATAGCTTTGTAAGGCACTTGTGTTGCTCGGGCGTCTGCACCATTTGGTTGATTAGAGATCGCAAACTTTTATGATCAGAATAAATGATAAATCGACAACCTAACAGGTATTGCCACCAACGTCTAATACTTTCAATGATCGCATACATTTCTCTGGCATATATTGAAGAAGAACAAAGCCTGAGAGGGATTTGGAGCATTGATGTTAAAGCAATACTGCGCCAATTCTGGATGCTAAAGCATCCGCTTGAATCTCAAATTGGACTATGAAGTCAAGAATTTGAAGAATGGGTATTTGGGTGAGAGTTGTTTTCAGAGCTTCAAAGGCATGCGTTGCTGTTGGTGTCCAAACGAACGCATTTCATCAAAGAAGTTCAGTTAATGGTGTCAAGATCATGGCATAATTCCGGACAAACCTCGGGTAATAGCTGGACAACCCAAGAAACCCATGGAGAACTCTCACCGCTATATGCAGTGGCCAATGTTGGATTGCTTTGATCTTCTCTGGGTCAACCTCCACTCCTCGACCAGAGATACTCTGACTGAGATAACCCAGACTTAAGTAGTCGAAGGCACAATTACTTCTTTTGGCAAAACATTTATACTTACAAAACAAAGAAAAGATATGTTGAAGATGCTCAAAATGTGATGCCCAGGTAAGACTGCACATGATCACATTATCAAAGAAAACCAATGTGAATCTCCGCAGCGCAGATTGGAAAACGAATTGCATTATTGCTTACAAGGTAGATGGAGCATTTGAAAGAGCAAAGGCATGATGAGAAACTCGTAGTGTCCCTCATGCATTCAGAACACAGTCTTTTCAATATCCGGTGGATGAATATGCACTTGGTGGTAGCCAAACCTAAGGTCCGGTTTGGAGAAGAGCTAAGTTCCGGTTAGCTCATCCAAGAATTCTTCAACGGTCGGTATAGGAAAGCGTTCTTTCACTGTGACTGTGTTTAGTACACGATAGTCCACACAAAATCGCCATGTGTCATCTTTCTTCTTAATAAGGATCACCAGCGAGGAAATGGGCTCATGCTCAGGTGGATCACACCGTCGTTGAGCATCTCCTCCAGTAGTCGCTCGATTTCTATTTTTTTTAATGTGAGGGTATCTGTAAGGGCATACATTGATCAGGAAAGTGGCTCGTGGAAGACCTATGTGAAGGGATAAGACATCGTCATACTTGATCAAAAGCTCTTGTCACTATTGGAGGTTTCAGTTATGGTGTCTGGTGGACTGGGTCAAGTGAAATAAATAGGTGAAGAAATTGACTCACAATTTGTGTACAAGTGTTTCTCTTCAATGAGGTATGCGTGGCATCTTGGAGGTCCTGATTGCGGAAGCCATGCAGTCAAACATGAGCTTCCCCAGGCTAAAACTCCATCCAAAGTTGCTGGTAGCCAAAGATGATAGGGCCAGTCCTGGATAGCCAGTGGACTCCCAGCATGATGTCAGCTCTGAACACTGTCAAGTGCAGGAGATCTACTGGAAATATCGCATCGCCAGTTGGAGAGATACCTATAAGCTGCCCCCACACCAGGTGAGGTTCTCCTCGTTGCCAACCATTACTCGAAGGTGTGTCGATGGTTGCAGCAGTAGGCCAAGAAATTTTACCAAGCGAGTCTCGATGAAATTGTTGGTAGATCCACCATCTATAAGGCCCACAACATCCTTGCTAAATATCCTCCCTGAGATCTTTAGTGTTAAAGGCACTATGAAGCCATTCAAGGTGTGAAATGAAATGTAGGGAGTGGTCTTTTGTGTTTCGACATGATCAGGGGGTTCCGGAGGCTCTAGTTCCTTTGTGATATTTGGTGGTGTTGGTTCCTCATCGGTTCTGTCATTAATGGCATCCTCCTTGAGCAAGAGGCAGGGGAATTACGGTGGATTGCATCGATGGCCCCGAGTGAACTTGGGGCTATAGTTGAAGCAATGTCTGAGCTCCCATCTAGTTGCCCTCTCAGCCGGAGTTAACTTTTTTATAGGAATGAAGTATGCCGGCTTTGGAGTCCGATTGGGTGTTACAATGACCGCAGGTGGCACTGTTTGGATTTGGGCTCATGGAGGCAAGAAGCGTTGCTGCTGTAAAGGTCGCACAATATTGTACATGTCTTTAGAGTTTCGTCATTAGAACCAACTGTTCCTCCATCGCTCAGGATTGTGTCCGAACCCCGTTCGTCCAATAACACATTTAATAATTTCCAAAATGCGGCAATCAAATTTTAAAAACCAAGAGATATATAAAGCTTTTTGTATCATTGGCATAGCTAACTGTAATAGCGCTTTGCGGCGCCTACCTTTGGCACGGGCATAGCCAAGCCATATGGCCAACCAGATAGCCGACAAAAGGCCACCCGCTAAAAACTAAGGCATAGATTGTACGGTCATACACAACACTCAGTCATGAGCGGAAATAGTTTCCCACACAACCAACCTTGGGGCATGATCGAGGTATTTAAGCAGAACCTCGCACCATGACTAAATGGCCGTGGGAGTACCAGGCAACATCAAGCGGGGAGAGGCCGATAATATTCTAAGGCATGACATGGCCTAGGGAATATGGGTAGGACTGAGCGAAGGCATAAGCACAACTAGCCGAGGCCCATACCGAAGGAGATAGGCTAAAACAAGTTCGATGCGACATGGTTGTGACATGGTAGAATGGATGCCAACATGCAAGCAAGCCACGATGACAACCGGTAAGGTGCATAGCATGGCACAGGGTATCGCAGTATGGCATGGTGAGGCACAAGATGGCGCACTAGAGACCAGGGCAGGCACAAGGCGTGGGTGCAGCAAGGGCGATATGGCGTGGTATGGCCAAGAAAGGTAATCCATTTTGGCCACAGCCTATAAAAGGGAAGTTTTAGGCTACTAAAAAGGGAGGCTAGTTTTTGCCCTAAGGCTGGTTGTAAACCTTCTTTACACTTAGAGAGTTAAATTTTCTCTCTTTACTTTGGTGTCCCTTTGTCCTCTTATCTCCTTTATTTAGCTTTTTCTTAGCATAACCTTTGTTGAGGCTAGCTTGGATCGGGCAAGTGTCGCATTGGATAATTGAGGGAGATTATACCCGTGATGGGTTCATTTCACTGGTGGCCACAAAACTTTCATAAGTATAATGCTATGGCCACAAAAAAAAAAAAATTTATAACTCTGTGGCCATTTATGTTTACTCCGATCTCATGGGTGGCCACAAAGGCTTGTTCCGGGGCTACTTCCTACGAAGTTGATGATGTGACTGCCAGCGAGTCATATTAAATTCATGACTTATCCCACGTGGCAGTCCATCTCAGCAGGAGCTTTGGACGGCTCCATGTCAGCTCCATGTTGGCATCCGACATGGCACTCCAAAGGATAAAGTGCCCAGTTTAGGGCAGTGCACATGATCAAAAGTCCAAATTAGGGCACCTGCTTGTCCGAGCCGCTTCCCCCCTCCCAATTTTCTCTCCGCCAGTCCCGGATCACGTAGTGAGCTTGCTTTTCCACCCGGCCATCTCATACTTTCCATCGATCTCAACCAGATTATCACTGTGCAAACTCGTCTCCCTTCCATCGAGCTCAGCCACATTAGTCCTAAAAAAATCCTACCAAACCCCCCTGTAAGCTTCTATTTTTGATTTGTTTTAGTTAATCGATAGTCTATTAAAGTTCTTTCTTGCATGTAGCTCAATTGAATAACATTGTGATAGTGTATGCTGGTTTTGTTTCAGTGTGTGTTTGATTTTTTTGCATGTAGCTCAATCATAATGCTTTGAAGAATCAGAATAGGACATAAAAAACTGAAGCTTTAATCTTAAATGTTATGTGCCTAATTTACTTGTATTTGGACTGAAAAAAAATAATAAGTAAAGCTAGTGTTTTTATCTGATTTTATTTTTATTTTCAGTTGTTGGATTTTGGAAGAAGACAGGTGCCAACTCTTTAGGGAAGTAATCCGGTGGTTAGTCTCTCAATGAATTTAATTAATTGTTGGTAGATTTGATAATTTGTTAGATTTTATAATTCTATTTTTTCAATGGTTTTGTTCTATTAAATCCAACAATCTGTCTATGTTGATTTAGGAGAATTCTTATTTTTCATTTTATTAGTACTGTATCATGTAATCCTATAAAGTTTTTAAAAAAATTATAGAATTACTGTTTGGATTGAACAAATCTCCTTTCTTTTATGTAGATAGGTTTGAAGTAAATATAATGCTTGTTTCATTAAACATATATGTTGTTAATGTGTTGTTTTGTAGATTTTAATAATCTAAATCCTAATTTGCTATTTTATCCACAAGTAATAGCAAGCAACAAGTCTGATATGGAAGATGATTTGAGTACTAGCTTGGTTGATGAAAATGCATCTGGAGAAGAAGACTTCACAGATCCTGACTATGGTATCCCAGATGATGATGATGATTATGAGCAGGTTATGGGTGAAGGAATACATTGGGATAGTGACATCTATTCTTTTTCAGAATCCAAACGAGGAAAACATGGTGGTGGTGAACCTGATATTGGTGATGAAGAAAGTGACTTAGAAAATTGCAGTGAAGAAGACTTGTTAACGGAGCATGAAGCAGATGATGATGGTGAAAGAAGATTTTTGGAGTTTAATGAAGAAAAGGATATCTACAGCCCAAGATTAAGAGTTGGGATGATGTTTAGGGACTTTGATCAACTGAAGAAAGCTTGTAGAAATTGGGGAATCAAGCATAGATTTCAGATTTGGTTCCCACAGAATGACAAGAAGCGGGTCATTTGTGCATGTCATAACAAGCAATGCTCCTTCAAGATATATGCAGCTCACATGAACAAAGGTAATTCATTAGTGCAAATTAAAAGTGCCAACCTTGATCACAATTGTGGGAAAGTCTTCAGCAATTTCCATGTAATTTCCAAGTGGATAGCCAGTAAATACCTTGACAAATACAAGGCTGATCCGAATTGGAGTTTCAATGGTTTAATTAAACAAGTCAAGGATGACCATGGCCTCACAGTTTCTGCTATGAAAGCTTGGAAAACAAAAAACTTGGCAATGAAGTGGGTCAATGGAGATGCATCTGAGCAATATGCAAAACTGTGTAGGTATACAGTTGAACTTAAACAAAGTAATCTAGGGAGCACAGTGATTTTGTGGAGAAATGAACAACATTTCAAAGGATTTTATGTCTGTTATAGGCCATTTATAGGACTGGATGGCTGTTTCCTGAAGGGTCTCTATGATGGGCAGTTACTATCAACAGTAGGAATTGACCCGAATGATTGTATATTTCCCATTGCATAGACAGTAGTTTTGGTGGAGAATACAGAAATATGGACCTGGTTTATAGAGATATTGAGGGGCGATTTAGAGATCTGGAACAACAGATATGTCACAATAATGAGTGATCACCAAAAGGTTAGTTTTTTTGTACTTAAGCTATAGTATAGTTCTGCTAACCATCATTTAATTTTTCCATTATCTCTGCAGGGCTTCAAAAGGGTTGTTCAAGAGATATTCCCTAATGCTGAACACAGAAACTGTGTCAAGTATATCTACACAAATTTCAGGGATAAGTTCAAAGGGAAAGCCCTAAAAGATTACTTATGGAATGCTGCAAGGGCTTCATATGTTCAAAGGTTTAATTACTGGCTTGGAGAAATAGAGAAAGAGAACCCAGATACAAGAAGATGGCTTGATCACGAGGATAGACCCTATGCAAGCTGGACCAGAGCAATGTTTGGAACTTCATACAAGTGTGACATCCTGTTAAACAATATTTGTGAGTGCTTCAATAGGTATATACTTGATACAAGGGATAAGGGAATTATCACAATGCTTGAGATGATCAAGGTAAAATTGATGAGGAGGATGAAAAAGAAAAAGGACCAGATGCTGAAGTACAAGGGAATTTTATGCCCAAAGATCCAAACAAAGCTTGACCAAATGAAGGAAGAGGCTCAGTGCTACACACCAGATTTTTCTGATGGACCCAAGGTTCAGATCATATCTTAGGGTCTATGAGCGTTACATAAATCCCACCAACAGTGAAGAACTTTAGCCAGAGGTGAATGATGGCACAAGAGTGATCCCACCTCCAATGGGGATAAGAAGAAAGGGAAAGAAAGCAACTGCAAGGAGAAAAGAACCTGAGGAAATTGAAAAAGCCTTGAAGAAATTATATTCAAATTCCAACACTTCTGGCAAAGGCAAACAAAAATTGGCAAGAAAGGGTTTAAGCACAGTCAAATGTAGCATTTGCCATGCAACGGGCCACAATAAAAGGCACCATGATAAAGTAACGGGTTTCAGTTTTATTTCGGTTCTAATGCAACAAAAAATAATTTGTTTCAATTCCAATGCTATTATAATTATTTTTGTAATGAGTGTAGGGTAAAGGGGACAAACCTTTAAATCCTTTCTTGAAAAGACAGAAATTACAACCTGTATTGTTTATATATATATATATATATATATATATATATATATATATTTCTGCATTTCTGATGACTTGCAAAGATGTATTAATTATTTTATCTATTTTTTCTTTACAAAGGAGAAAGGATGCTGCATCAAAAAGTGCTTCAATTAGCAGTGCTGCAACTGGGAATAAACCAATGCAACCTCCTTATGTCATTGGTACCCAACAGTCTCAGTCCATTCAGCCCAGTGACATTACAAGCCAGGGACCAACTCTGAATGTGAGAATCAGTAGGTCGAGCAATGTCAATGTTGCTAACTTGGGGAATGTCATCTACTGCACAACTCAATCTCCACCTACAAACATTGCTTCTTCCCCACTCAGAGCTGATCTTGATGCCAACCTTAGTCAAGTATGAAGCTGGAGATTGCATAGGTATTAATATAGAGTCCTGTGTTTTTGTTCTGTGTTGTTTAATGTTTTAAAATTTGGTTGTTATTCTGTGTTGTTTAATGTTTTAAAACTTGGGAAATGTCATGTGTTGTCCTGTGTTGCTTAGGTCTTAGTCAAGTGGGAAGTGTATCAGTTTTCAAACTTTAATTTGGTTGTTGTTCTGTGTATCAGTTATGTATTGACAAGGTTGTTTAATTGTTCTGTGTTATGTCTTGTTTAAGTATTGTGTATTCTCATTAATTAAATGTCAAAGTTTAAGTATTATCTATTGATATGATTGTACATATTTTTTTTCTCAGGTTTAATTGACAGGTTAGTATTGTGTCTTCCAAATTTCTGCAGATTGAGGTATGATCTGCAGATTTTTGCAGGTTGGATTAACTACAATGTTTTCTCATGTTTAATTCATAGGTTTCAGATGATCTACAATGTTTGTATTGTGCAGATTGTTGTATGATCTGCAAGTTTTTGCAGGTTGGATCAACAGCAATGTTTTCTCAGGTTTAATAGGTTCATTTCAATGACATTTGCAATGTTTGTATTGTATTTATGAATTTGTATGATCTGCATATTTCTGCAAGTTTAATTGTCAGGTTTTTCTAAGGTTTATTTCCAAGGTTTTAGTAGTTGCAATGTTTTCTCAAGTTTAATGGGTGCAATGTTTGTATTGCGTAGTTTTTTCCCCAAGTTTTAGTACCTATTCCCAGGTTTCAGTTATGTTGTATTGTCTAATTTTTTCCCCAGGTTTTTTACCAAGATTTTTCCCTAGGTTTCAGCATTGCAAACAAATTTCTAGATTTTTTATTTTTCCCATATTTTACTAACTCTTTCCCCAGGTTTCAGCATCTAGTTTTTTCCCAAATTCTTTCCCCAGGTTTTAGCATGCATACAATAATTCTCAGTTGAAAATTGTAAATTTTGAAGATTCTGCAGATTTGATCTTCAGTTAATCACACAACTGAAATTGGTACAGTAAACAAGCAATTATATTCAAATTTTGAAGATTCTACAGATTTGAAGATTCTACTTATGATTATTATTTATATTCAAATTTTATTTTTGAATTGCAATAAACAAGCAATTGTTTATTGCAATAGAGACAATCAGCAAACCAATCTCAAACAGAACAAATCAGCAAACCAGTTATGAATAATTCTGAGAAATTCTAACATCAAGGTTGCCAAGAATAATTCTCAGGTGAAAATTGCACAATTGAAATAATAACTCAATTAAAGAAACAAATGAAAATAATAACTCAAACACTAGAGAATTTCACAATCTTGACTCCTTGACAAATAGATTTAACCTTTCACAATCTTGACTACTTTACAAACAAATTGGGCGGAATCATGCTAGTGTCTAGCCGGAGTGATGGCCGATTATTACCGGAGGGATGCCCTAGTCTGGTTAAGAGGAAAAAGAGGCCGAGAGCAAGGTTGCCCATTTGTGAACTAGGGTTAGGGCATCATTTCAACATTAGGGATGGCCTTATGGAGGGATTGTCTATGGGAGCGAGGTTGCCCTAGTCTAGCTGAGAGAAAAAAGAGTCCGAGAGAGAAGGAGATCTACAGGGATAAGATGCCGACGTGGAGCTGACATGGCGCCGGCCCAAGTTCCTGCTGAGATGGACTGCCATGTGGGATAAGTCATGAATTTAATATGACCCGCTGGTAGTCACATCATCAACTTCGCCAGAAGTAGCCAAGGAACAAGCATTTGTGGCCACCCATGAAATCGGAGTAAACATAAATGGCCACAGAGTTATAAAAGAAAATTTTGTGGCCATAGCGTTATACTTATGAAAGTTTTGTGGCCACCAGTGAAATGAACCCTACCCGTGATACTAACCATAATATAATATTCATATGCCACTATTCTACAATACTAGGGTCGCAAATGAACCAAGCATGATCTAATTGGGCCAAGCTAGAGCTCAGCTTAAAATTGAAAATTGAGTAGCAACTCAACCCAAACTTAGCTAGAGAAGGTCTGTTGGAGCTCAACTTGATTCAATTTCAAAAACTTAAATCAAGCTTGATTTAGCATGAAATTAAAATTAAATTGATTTATTTCAATAATTTGAGTCTGACTGGATTTAGTTTGAAACTAAAACCTCAGTTATCTTGACTTTTGTTCTTAAAAATAAGCTATACAAAAGTATATAATACATTATATAATAATATTATATACTATAAATATATAAAAATAAAGATTATAATATATTTATATATTTTGAGATATTAAGATAAGCTTAACCAAGCCTGGTTGGCTCAAGCTCGGCTCAAAATTAATTTCATGCTTTAAGCTTGAGCTCAATTTGAAAGCTCAAAATTTTGAGTCAAGTCATAGCTTTTGTAGAGTTAAGCCCAAGCTACTCAAGAAAAACTTGATTGATTTGCATGCATGTACATTACCATACAACTCTATACTTATCTTTATCCTCATCTACCTCCCATTTATCATCTTACCCCATTCTATCATACTCTTTATATCTATCCTACCTTATTTCTACTAGAGATGCTAAATGGGCCATGCTAGCTCAGGGCCAGCATAAGGTGGATCATGCCCGTGCTTCGGGTTCCTACCCATGCTAGCCTATTGGGATGCAACTTACTGACCAACACGGCCCGTGGCACGCCAAAGATCATGCTAGCCTAAGAACATGGGCCTACACAGTCTTAACCGTTGTGGGTTGTGCCAATGGCTAACTAGTGGGTTAAGGGGTTTTTTAAAGTTTTTTATTAAAATGATTAAAATGACTTTTATAACCTTTTCAACAACTATAAACCAGCTAGTTTTAAGGGTCTTTTAGTGCAAAATTACTTTTTTTACCCTTTTCAACAAATATTAATGGCTAACTTATAAGGGTATTTTTGGGAATAAAAAAACCCTATAAATACCTCTTAAACCCTAATGATTCTCTACGCACTAAGCTACATTTTCTTAATTTAATTCTACAAAAATCAATGGCTCTCAATCAAGATCTTCAAGCTCAAGATTCAAGGCTAGCAATATTTTGGCTCCAAGTTCTTCATCAATGCTCAGCTACATTTAAACATAACTGGGTACTCAAAATCTAAATTTTTTTCTTCAAATATTATAAACACAGTTGAGGTGACCCTAAACTGTATTTTTAATTTTGCATAATGGCCGGGTTTTTGCCCAATCCGAATTATCCTCCTCAATTTTATTTTTGATGAAAGTACCTCATGAGTTTTCTTGAATATGATGATAAGCCTGTTGTTGGAACCCTAATATTGGGCAATCGAATAGCAAAGCTCAACCATCATTAAGACAACAAACTTAAGAGGATTGAAAAATTTTTTATATTGTTGAATTTCCAAATAAAGTTCTTCACGTGGTTTGTAAAAAATGTAAAAGATTCTTCTAACCAAACTTCAAGTGGAATAGGACATTGCAAACAGCATACCCACAAACATTTGGCAACCCCACATGATCTCTCCTAGATATAAATTAGTTTTATCAATTCAAGTATTGAAAATTTTTTTTTTGAATAATGAAATTACAAGAAAAATAAATGCAAAATTTATTATTCAAAATGAACAACCTTTTTACCTTGTTGAAAATCCCACATTTATAAAGATGCTTTTTTATGGTGTTAACCAAAATCTTAAATTGGTTTCAAGGAATACTATGAGAAAATATCGTCTTCTTATTTATGACGAGTATAAACAAAGATTAATATCTAAAATATCCAAAGGTTCTTTTAAAATTGCTCACTTTCGATATTTGGAGTTCTCAATTTAGAACTAATTATCTTTGTGTCACCATTCATTATATTGTTAATACTTGAGCTTTACAAAAATGTATTTTAAGTTTTATTGAAACACTGACGTACACAAATATTACTTCCAGCTATATCTCTTGTACTATTAAGGAGTATCATATTGAAAATTTATATTTTCAATTCCTATATGGGCAACAAAATTATGTTTAGATGATGATAAGGTATCTACTAGCTTGTATTCAAATTAGAAGCACGTTGATTACCGTAAGTTTTATTAAACTCATCATACCATTCATAAAGAAAACAAGGATAATCATCTTTATAGCAAGAATTATCAACTCCCAAACAAACAAAAAAAGTACAATCAATTTTGAAATGTGGGTCAAGAATCATCGCTAAAATAAGAAGAGGATCAATTTATGCAAAATATTTTTTAATTTCACCTCCATGGGAGTAATAACGGGAGCAAAAGTAGGATCATGTCTATATTTTACAAAAACACAACTAATTTATTATACTATACTGTGGAATCAAGACTGATCCATGGGAGTAATAACGGGAGCAAAAGTAGGATCATGTCTATATTTCACCTGCATCTCCTCAAGACTGATCCTCCTATACTCACCTGGAGACTTTGAATTAGAATTCCCAGCTACATTATACTGTGGAATCAACGCCTTGTTGGTATTAATGTGATCATTCTTGACTATAATATTTTTCTTTCTTATGGCATTGATACCAGGAAGAAATTGGCCTCTAGGGGCTATAGTCCTTCCGCTTGTATCATATTTCTCCTCATACAACCTGGCCAAAGTCACTGCCTTAATGATATTCTCAGGTTTCCAGGGAATCACCTCTCTTTGCAACTCTTTTTTTAGGCCACTAATAAAGCAATCCAACATTGCCTCTGGAGTAATTCCTTCCACTCTATTAGCCAATGCTATAAATTGAGTATAGTAAGCAGTCACTGAGCTGTCTTGTGAGAGCTTAAACTGGGAGGATCTCGAGCAATCAAACATAGAAGGCCCAAAGTCTAGTTTAACTGCCTTGATGAGAGATGCCCATGAAGTTAAACTCCCTGATTTTTGTAACATTTGGAACAAAGGAATCACTTGTCCTTCCATGTTAATTGAAGCTATCTTCAGTCTGTAAGCATCTGATACATCATAAAAATCAAAATATTGTTCAGCCTTGAATATCTACTGTAACACATCCTTTCTATCAAAATGGGGAAAATCCAATCGTACAGATCGTGGTGGTAGAGCTATAATGGGATTCAGATCTGGCCCTACTGGAAGAGTAAGTTGTTGAAATTGATCTGTTGAGCTAGCACTAGCAACCTTCACTTGCGATTCCACTAATCTGGATAGATTAGCTACTGAATTAACAACACCAGCAAGCGTCTGTTCTATTCCCTGAATTTGCTCTTGACTGTGTTTCTGGTTCTGATCCACCATTCTGAACAATGTCTCCATCTTAGATTGTAGATCCTTTATCCTTGTATTGTCAACCATGCTTAAGATCAATGAAAGCACCAATGTAACATCCCCGACTTCCACAATACAACTCAATAATCCAAATAACAATCTATTGAGACATAAGAATGTATTCCGACAGAGAATTAAGAGATTCAATCTTCAGATAACCAGATCTATGAGCATTCAAGCAGATCTAGCATTACTCAATCAACCATTCAAGCATTCATCAACATAGAGTTCACAAGCAACATCTAAACAACAAGAAAGGAAAGATAACTGAGGTTCAGAGAAAACCCCTTTCTGACGACTCCAGTCACCCCACCATTGCCCTCGAACTTTGATCTCCTCCCAAGGAAAGAGAGCTCGGCCTTCAAATCACACTTCGCATGCCTTCTCCTCAGAGGAAATCCCTTCTTTATACTCAACCTCTCGCGCCCAGGTGAGTGAGATCTGTGTGATAATCCTTCAGTCGTTGATTTGGAATCTTTTGATGGCTGCTATGACGCCACGTGTCTGAGGCGGTACAATCTTGGCCGTTGAGCTCACGTGCTTGGTTGTTATTATCACGTGCACTTTCTTCAAATGTCATTTGTCCCGCCCTTTCTTTCTCAAATGGTGAGCCACGAAAGTATAACTCGCCCGAGTTGACCGAGTTTGTAACAGTTTCCAGCAAAATGACCAAAGTTGAGGTCAATTTCCAAAGGAAACCCCAAATATTTTCAAATAATTTTTTGTTTAAGGATTTTTTTTATAAAATGTGATAAACCCATAGTACTTTCTCACACCACCACCACCTAATAAAGTTATATAAGGGGTTTCTAAAGAACAACCAAACTTTTAAGTCATTTTTAAATAATACCCCAAAAGTTTTTTCAAACAATTTTATTTTGGTGATAAGTTTAAAATATTTCAAAATAAAATTGAAAAACAATTAGAAAAAATAATTAAAGCTCTAAGGTTTACAAATGACAATGAATACTTAAATAACTATATGACTTCGGGCAGCAGATAGGACCTTTTATGAAGTATTTACAGGATTGTGGAATCATTCCACAGTATACCTTAAATTATAGTCCTAAACAAAAAGGCATGCCTAAAAGGCATAATCATGTGGATATAGTAAGTGCAATGAATAGGCCTAACCTACTTGTTAGTTTATGAGGTGATCCACATGAAATTAGACTCTTCAATCCCATTGAAATTAACAAAGACTAACTATACAGCAACTCATTGATTTCTCATTGGATACACTGATTGGTCTAAAGGATACCAGCTCCATTATCCTAGTTATGGAAGAAGGATTATTGACTTAATTGGTGCTAAATTTTTAGAGTTTGATATTGCTAAAGTGATTGAGGTGTGTGAACTTGGATATCTTGATGTCATTGATGCATGCTCTACCTACTTAGCAATGCTGAACTAGCAAGTGTATTAATCAAGTAATGTAGTGAATCAGTAGAGGTTCGATCCCTTGAGCACTTTGAGTACTGATACTAATTATTTATCAATTATTTAAGCTACAAAACAATGTTTATTGCAAGAGATGAATTATAAGGAAGTTAAATTAAGCAACACTAAATTAACTATGAGTCAACCAGGAAATAATCAATCATAAGAGTGAGGTACTCGAATAACAAATCACCCTAGGATTTCTAAAGCAACAAGACTTCAACTATTGGTTTGATTGTAGAGTTCATCGGACCATGGAGTTTCTTTAAAATTGCTAATACCTTTCTCAAGGCTACCAACATCTAAATTTAGGTTTATTCATTGAAATTTCTTTCTAATCTAATCTTATTGAGAATCAAGTTACTTGGCTTAAGATCCTACTATTAAATTTCACCCTAATCTGAAGGACTTGTGTCGACCTATCTCCAGGCTCACATGTAACTATTTTCAATTATGGTAGATCTACACATATAAGAGGATATCTCAATCTCAAACATATGAAATTACCCAATTAGTTTTGTTAGCAACATTCAATTCAAGACAAGTAAGCAAGCACAATTGAATCACAATGAAACTCCATATAGAACGAAAAAAAAGTCAAATTACAAAATATATTCTAGTGTTCATCGGTCCCCGAGTACCAAATGATGTTTTAGTCCCTCATTATAAAAAAGTGCACATCAATTCCAAAAAATGAACAATAAATCAAAGAAAAGTAACAAACGCCCTCAATCTTCACAATTATTTTTATTGATGGAATCTTCTCCAAGGAGAAGGTATCCTCAACCTCCAATCTATGTAGAATCTCCCTGATATATTCACCTAGGATCTCTCCTTAGATGGTGTCATCAATCGCCAAGAATGTTCCCACCAACTCCCTAAAAATCAATTCCAAAGGAATTCTCCAAAAATCCTCTCAAAACCCACACATCTCTATCTTTTATAGCAGCAGAAATAAGGCAAAATATGGGCTTAATATGGCCATGTACTAGGCCAAGAACTTGATTTGGAAGATATCTAGAGTAAAACCATCGACAAATACATAAGCATGTGACTCATCCTGTAGGCCATGTTGAAGAACATGGCTTCCAAGACAACCATATTTTTGACTGTGTATCTCTTGGGATGGGTTGTCGGGTTTAACTCTATTATGTATAGTTGACATCAAGACAAAGATTTGGATCGTCTTGAGCATTGTCATGTAGCTAGTTGTTAACTCTCTAAAGCTCTAACTCAACTTCAAAGAAACTCTAAATTACTCCAAATCAGTTCTTTTTACTCCAAACACATAAATTATAACTTGAGTACAAAATAAAAATAAATTAAATATCAAAAACAACCAAATTCATTGAAAGAAAAAAGCAAAGTGTTGGATATGGGCCAACCCATGCCCACCTTACACATCCAAAGCCAGTTATGTTTGTTTCTATAGAAACCACTTTTTCCCACGTCGAATAATTAGAAAAATCTACATCACCTTAAATACATTCTATGCATTTTACTTTGTGTAAAGTATTTTGAGAAAGACTATGATTGGCTAGTTGTGGTGTCTTTGGGCATTTGTTTAAATTTTTGGCTCCTTAAATCTTATGTTTCATTGTCTTGAGTAGCTGATATCCTAATTTATTCACTACCTTTTATTTTGACACTAATGTTGGATAATCGTGAAATTAACTCTGAATTTGTTATTTCATTGTATTGTTGATGCTCAATTTATACTTTCTTTTGATTATTGATCCTCTCAACGGATACCTTTTTTTGCCAATAGGATCTCTCTTGCATTATAAAAGGAAGTCGTAACCTTAAACAGCGACTTCTTCTTTTTCTCTATCTTCACATCTTCTTCACACTTCTGATATCTTTGCTACCTAAGAGACCTGATCCTTAGTGGTGCTTGAATGAAAGCTCCTCGTCCAACGTACTAAGCGATGAACAAATCTTCCTAGTGGGTTAACAAATCTTAGCATTGGAGTAAGGCCATTTTATTCTATACAAATGGGGTCAATTTAGTGTTAGGACAGTGCCTTTGCATGGCTAATTCAAAGCATGATCATGAAATTTATGTATATCAACAACCCCTTCAAAATAGGCATTGGAACTTTGTACCTATGCATAATCATATAACCATTTATTAGAAAATAGCACATGTGTAATTATTCATTCATTTGTTTAAATTCATCAAACTATTTATTGACTAATATATGAATTAATCTTTTATGAGTATTCATAAATAATTTTCCATGCTTATAGGGTTATATTTGCATTTTAAATTTATTGATTATATTTAACACTTCATATCAAGAGCCTACAAATAATAATATTTCAAACCTAAGCTAATGCTAATAATTTCAACTTTTCCATGGTATAAATAGTAAAAACTAAATATTAAAACAACCCTCACTTGGCACACCTCCAAACAAAAATAATAAATGAATTTTAATGAGAGATGGAATGCTTACATCAACATGGGACATGCCACCATAAATTTAATATTTATTATAATATTATTTGTTTTGACCAAAATAATGATATGCTTGTTAAGAGGTTATTTTGGAGACTTCAATGGACATGCACTACAATCTGAGCTTTTGAAAAAACAATAACAAGAACATTTGCATGAATGCATAAACAATGAACAATGACCTTTTCAAATATTATCAGAGCATTGGGCACTAGGTAAATAAAGACAAACGGATTTTATTTTTGATAGACAAAGTATAAGAGAAAGAATGAATGCGTGTTTATTAAAGAAGAGCGACCCCATATAAATACAAGAAAGGTGTATACATAAATATGTATACTCAAAAGTATATATATAAGTACACAATATATGTACAAGTATGATTATTACTCTAACACACCCCCTCTAACTCACGATGGGTCATAAAACAAGAGTTTGTCAACTAGAAACTGAAACCGAGAGACAATATGTGCCTAAAAGAAAAGATCAGTAAGCTGCTGTGTAGAGGCAACATAAGAAAGAAGAATATTGCCAGCAAGATAATGATGACAAACAAAGTGAAGAGCGATCTCAAAATGCTTCATAAGCTCATAAAATACAGGGTTGGCGGTGATTTTAATACCACTCTAGTTATCACAGAATATAGGAGTGGGGGCAGAGATAGAGACACCAAAGTCCTTCAAAATCTAATGCGCCAAAGAACCTCCTTAGCAGTAAAGGACATAGCACCATACTCAGCCTCAGCAGCAGAAAAAGCAACAGTAAATTGTTTTTTGCTTTTCCAAGAAATAAGGGAATCTCTAAGGAAAAATGCATAAACCAGTAGTAGAACGTCGATTAGTGGCATCACCTGCCCAATCAACATCACAATAGGCACAGAACTGAAAAGAATACGTGGCAAAAAAAAAATAAAGAGCGAGATATAATACCACAAAGATAACGAAGAACTCGTAAGAAGGAAGCGTAATGGGTAGAAAGAGGAGCACTCACAAAATCACTAAGAACACAAACATCATATGCAATATCAGGCCGAGTGATGGTCAGATAGACGAAAGCACCAAGAAGTGCACAACAGCTAGTGGGATCAGGTAGAAGCTCACCATCAGAAGTAGAGAGTCGGTGATGCAGCTCAATAGGAGTAGAGGCAATGTGGTGATCAGTGATATCAGCTCATCAAAAAATGTGAAATATGTACTTCTCTTGAGATACCAAGTAGCCTCGACAAGAATAGGCATCCTCAAGGCCCAGAAAGTAACGAAGAGGGCTAAGTTCTTTCATCTGAAACTCGGTGTGTAACCACTATTTCAAGGAAAGAACAGTATCAACATCATCACCAACAATAATTATATCGTAAACATAAATAAGAAAAATAGTGATGCCTCGAGGTGTCTACCGAGTGAAGAGGACATAATCATGAAAGTTCTCAGTGAAACCAAGACTAAGAACCACACTACAAAATCGCTCAAACCAGGCACGAGGAACCTACTTGAGACCATAGATAGCTCTGCGAAGATGGCAGACATGCTGAGAAGGATAACAGAAACCAGGATGAGGAGTCAGATAAACGTCCTCAGAGAGATCTCCATGTAGGAAGGCATTAGTCACATCTAACTGATGAAGTGGCCAGTGACGAGTAGCAGCAATAGCGAAAAGAAAATGAACAGTAGTGAACTTGGCCACAGGAGCAAATGTCTCTTCATAATCAATGTCATACTCCTGAGTAAAACCATGAGCAACAAGACACGCTTTGTGGCGTTCAATACTACCATCGGCTAGGGTCTTGACTCGATAGACCCACCAACAACTGATAGGAGTGACACCAAATGGAAGAGTAGCAAGATCCCATATATGCATGCGCTGTAGAGCATCAAGTTCCTCTATCATATCCTGTTGCCACTGGGGGTGTTTCACTGCCTCACAATAAAACTGCGACTCAGAATGTAAGTGAATAATAGCAAGAAAGGATTGGAAATAGGGAGAGTAGGAAAGGAGAGAGAAAGGGAGTACTGAGCAGGAGGACGGTAAAGACGGTCTAGGTAACGACGGGGGACAGCAAGAGCATCTTCAGCAGAGGATGGGTCGACGGAGATAGGAGACAAATCACTGGAATTATTAATGCAACCAGAGGAAGAGGAAGGAGGAACAGGAGAATTGTCTATGGAGACGTTTGGAGAAGGCACAGAATAGGCATAGAAGCTTCAGACACTGATTCTTCATATGACCAGGACGCTCGCAGTAATTACAGATAACAGAAGACCGAGAAGAGGTCGATGAGGAAGCAGCTAATGGCACAGAAAGGCCGGAGGGTACTCTAGTGGAAGAGGGTCCCGATTAAGCAGTTGGCTGTGAACATCCTCAAAATCAGGACGAAAACGCATCAGAAATTCAAAGGTATGCTGTATTTGGTGAGACTGAGTGTGAGTTTTGTAGCATGTGTATGTTAGGCAAGTGGACTCCTCCAAAGAATCAATCTGACTCCACAAGAACTGCAGGTCACTGACATATTCTCTGACGGAACGCTAACATCGCTGGATGTGAGTAAGATCCTGCAAAATGGCATACTGACGAGCAAAGCTGGAATGCTCAGACATATGACCTAAGTGTTCCCACATTGCTTAAGTAGTAGGAAGATGTCTAATTTCCATTCGAACATCAATCTCACAAGACTGACAAATAATGGTTATGGTACGGCTATCAACGAGTGTCCATGATGTATTGGGGGGTGGAATGTTGGGAAAAGATACTGTCGACATGGCCAAGTAGGTCCATACCTAGTAAATCGATGCAAACGGTAGTAAACCATTCTCTGAAATTAGAACCATTTAATTTGATATCGACTGGAGCTAGAAAATGTGCAATAGAGGAAAACGATGTCATATTTTTAAAAAAGAAAATTTTGAAAATAAATAAGAGGGGAAGACAATCTGCGGCTTAGAACGGTGATTTTTTTAAAATTTATATATATATCAATCGAAGAGAAGCTCGTCGGTGGAGAGAATCTGTCGGCAGCTTGGTTGATAAAGAAGTTTGATCAAATAGCTAGCTCGATCTTTGGGGAAGACGACCAAGAGGAATGTAACGTCGGTGCAGATGAGGCTGGAGGATGAGTCCGTGAGGATGGACAAATCTTGTCGGAGAGCAACTGAACAAAACAGGGTTCCAGTGACGGGACAAAGCTCGTTTGGAGGCTAACAGGACTAAACGGAATAAAGTTTCGGCAAGACAAAGCTTAACTTGCAGCTAATAAAGACTGGATGGAACAAACTCCCAATGAGCTATCCCATATAAATACAAGAAAGGTGTATACATAAGTATGTATACTCAAGAGTATATATATATAAATACACAGTATATGTACAAGTATGATTATTACTCTAACAATATTTTAAATTTATCATCCATCATTTAATTGATCCCTTCTCCAGAAGTTTCCACATAATCATGAGCACTTGATGTCTGACGTAGCTACAGAACAAGCTAGCCAGAGTGTCAATAATTAAAACAAAAATTTGTCCCAGCTAGAGCATCATGCATTTTTACATGTGTGGTTATCAATTTTTTTTATAGCATCCCGGTTCTCTATGAACTTGAGCTTGTGGTGGTATCTGTTAAAATATTCATAATATGTAACTTAAAGGAAAAAATAAGCATCTGCACTACCTAGTTGACAACTAGAAATATGTCATTTTAGCATATGTACAACATATCCATAGCTTCCATCTTACAATGTGAATAACATATGGTTTGTTTCGAAGGTGTCCAAAAGAGCATATAAGTAAATTTAAAATTAAAATGGCTAAATTCCCATTTCTATATGTTAGCGAAGCAATGTAAATTTCTGCTTTTGGGAATTCAAAATTATTTAGATAAACGACCAAATTCATATCAATTTCAGCACCTCATCTCCTTTTGAAGATGTTTCACCAAATGATGGCTGACCAACCACTTTTCTTCTCTTCGGCTTCTTTACCTCCTGAAAAAACATGCCAACTCTAAATTATGCCAGAAGATGATATGTCTAAACTGTGTATGCAAGTTAATATCAACAAAGATAGCAATGTTATGGTAGAAGTAAAACCTCTCCTTTAATAGGCTGAGTGTTCCTAAAAACATGAGGGTGTTTTAGAGCTGTGAGATCTCTTTAGATTGAAAAAGTCATACACTTAGTGTTTTCAGCTTTAACATTTCCCATTTCAAGCAAGCTACAAAAATCCAACAACTGAGATTTTTTACATTTAGCAACTTTTCAATTTAAATTCTTCTTCAGTCCTTTCTACAAAGAGAAATTTAATTCGCATGTAAACAAGCTATTAGATACAAGGTATTATGTGTTACACAGAGATTCTGAACCAAAAAACTTTACTTCACATACTAATAACATCAAAAATAAATTTACAACTCCAAAATCATGTCAGAAAATTACCTTCTCTTGAAGACCCAACTGGGGGTCTCCGATTGGGCCTTACGGCTGTTGATTGACAGGAATCAAGATAAATGAGTAATGGACGAGGGATTCCAGCCCAACTGGGGGTTTCTGATTAGGATATAAATTATAGTTTATTTATTTATTCTTTTTCAAATATATCCTAGCTCCTTGAAGCTGGGATGCCACTACCAACCTGGTGGACCTAATACTGTACTTTTTTTTAAATATATCCCAGCTTCTTGCAACTTGATGCCTAGCTATTTTTTTCTTTGCAAAAATTATAGATGGTAAATGCCAACAACTTTGCTGTTGTGTTTGTTTTTTTTTTTATAATATAAAATATGATTTATATTAAAAGTAGAGGTTTGCTCACTAATGTAGGATTTCATTTTTTTGGTCTGTTTGACTTCTGAGAGTCTTTTAATTCAATTGTTTAAAAAAATAGAGGTTTTAGCTGTACATTAGGCTAGATAGTATATATGGAAGGACTGTTGTATGATTTTTATTAAATAGTTATGATGTGCGATTTATCTGTTTTATCAATTTCAAAATATGTCTCAATAATAATATTAATAACTTAGACAATCTCAAATGAATTTTTAATTTGTTATATATTTTTATTATTATACTCCAAGTTATCTAATTTGTAAATGTGATTCCAATCATGTATTTTTAAGTAAATATAAGCTTATAGACAATACTCTTATCATAAATATAAATAAATGTGCAATTTTTAAGCTGGTGTAGTTAACTCTATTCATTATTACTGTTCATTATTTGACAAAAATTCTAAAAAAATCTGTATTCACATTAAAATCTATATAAACTAGATGTCTAAAATAAATAAAAAAGTAAAATTAGGGGTTAAAATTAAATTTTTCATATTTGGACGACAATTAATAATAATCTAAATTTTAGATGTCTAAAATAAATAAAAAAGTAAAATTAGGGGTTAAAATTAAATTTTTCATATTTGGACCACAATTAATAATAATCTAAATTTTAAGGATTATATATATAAGTAAATATAAGCTTATAGACAATACTCTTATCATAAATATAAATAAATGTGCGATTTTTAAGCTGGTGTAGTTAACTCTATTCATTATTACTGTTCATTATTTGACAAAAATTCTAAAAAAATCTGTATTCACATTAAAATCTATATAAACTAGAGGTCTAAAATAAATAAAAAAGTATAATTAGGGGTTAAAATTAAATTTTTCATATTTGGACCACAATTAATAATAATCTAAATTTTAAGGATTATATATATATATATATATATATATATATATATATATATATATATACTTAGCAACTTTAGCTTGCTCAAATTCTAACTACAAAGCAACGGGACTATTTCGTTGCTATATTTTTGTTGTTATTCAATTATATTATGTTGATCTTTCTTCATATTCCGTCGGAACTTTAACAAAAACCAAGTTGAATGTATGAAGTCTTATTTCGTCAGTAATCTGACACCGATTCTGTTGCCAATGTTTACAAATAACGACGGACAAGCTTTGTAGCAATTTATTCGTTACAAATAACAACTGAATAGCAATGAATCTATTCCGTTGCTAAAGTTCCATTGTTAATCAACTATATTCTATTGCTTTTCTTTAAAATTCTGTTGGTAATTTAACAAAAACAAATTGAACATATGAAGTATTATTCCTTTGGTAATCCGACATTGATTCCGTCGCTAATGTCTAAACCTATCAACAGAATACTTTGGTAGCAATTTATTCCCAACAGAATTTCCCAGCAAATTTAAGGCACCTAAGTTCTAGCAACTTAATAGTAATTGAACTATTTTGCTGCTAAAGTTCCGTTATTATTCAACTATAGCCCATTGTTATTCATTAAAATTTTGTTGGTAATTTAACAAAAACAAGTTGAGCATGTGAAGTCGTACTTCGTCGGTAATCCGACGTTGATTCCGTTGCTAATATATACAAATAACAATGGAATATTTGTGTGGTAGTTTTTTCATTACCAATGTGAAGATAGCTATTAAACCATAGTTATGTGAGTATTTGGGTGAACTCTATAGTAATTTCCATGAAATGATATCAACCGCATAGCCAAATAACACATCAACCCTGTTCAGTTCAAGTGTCACATGAGATACTCATTAAAGTTGAATTCTAATTTAAAGGATTGTAGTTTAAGACCTAGTTCACTACTATTCCTATCAGTTAGAAGCCTTAATAGAATGTTAAGGTTCAAGTCTTTAAAGACACCTTAGCTTGATGTTCTGGAAATCCAAGGTTCAGGTTATTCATTCTTGTTCCTCCTTGTATGTTAATAACCTTGATTCATCTTTGAACACCATTGTCTAAATTAGTGTTACAACTGAAATTTATTTTCCTTGAAATTTGCTTCAGAGTTTCATGAAACTTTATTGTTACCTTTATACATATTTTACTTCTTGTTCCTAGGTTGTGGGAGTAGTGGGGGATTGTTGGATATGGGCAAACCCAAGCCCATCTCATACATCCTAACTTAATCATGTTTGATTCTATAGAAATTGTTATGGAATCTAACACCAAAAACAAATCCACAAAAAAAAAAAAGAAAAGAAATCAAGTAATTATACATTTCTAACACCAGTAATTCATTCTCTCCAAGAATCTAATCATGAACTCTTTTACTAATTAACCATTCTTGCAAGTTCAAAGATCAATAGATCGAACAATCATCATAATCAAATCATAATTCACCATAATTACAGAATACCTGAAGGATTAACTAGCAAGCAGTATTCAATAACAACAACACTATCATTACTAGGAGGATTCGCCAAAGTCATTTTAACCTCATAGCATAGTGATTATTGAATTCCATAGAAGAGAAAAGTATAAGAACTCATAAGAAAACTGATAAGTGCTTGTGTTATAGTAATGCAAAGCGTTATTATCTTACAATAAGCATACATTTTATCAGATTTTATCACTAAATAGTGTGCATTTGTGTATTCTTGTGCATAGTATGTTTGTGGAGCTAATTTGGAGAAGAACAATGAAGTTAGATCGTGTTCGCCGTTGTTGGGAGGTTTTCGGAACAAGCAAAGAACAAGGCACGAGCTTAGACTTGTGAGTGTGTGCCAACCTCCTTTGGAGGGGCACAAAGGCAGTCACATTCACAATAAGTCTAAACTCGTGTTGCTTAGGAGAACTTCGCCAAGAAGGAGACTTGAAATAATCAGCACGACTTACCATTGTTTGTGTGCCCAACCAATGGCCTCAATGAAGAACAACGGATTCGGGAGCATTTCGGCAAGTACTGTAGCAGCACTGTAACTTGTTGCTGTAGCAAAGCACTGTAGCAAGCTACTGTTCAATTTCTGCAGAAAATAGGATTTCAGAGAATTCACACGGGCGTGTGGAAATTCCACACGGCCGTGTGAAGCCCCCGATAAGTCCGATTTTAAAGCCGCGATTCAACATTATAAAAGGGATTTTGGAGAAATTTTGGGATATCTTTTGACCTATCTTTCTCCTCAACTTGGGGAGTGCGGCTAGGGTTTTGGAGAGGATTTCATGGAGGTTTAGCGCGTGTCATCGGCATCGTCACCGACATTCGACGACCGCACGAGACCACGGCTACACCATATACAAGGGGGTTTTCATCAATGTCTTTGATTTGTACTTTCTTTTCTATTTTGATGAACATGTATAGCTTCATGAGGAGCTAAACCCCTTGAGGGTATTCGGACTTGTAAACTCTAGGGTTTTTATGTTTCTTTGACATTGTTATTATGTTTTTCCATTATTGATGAATAAAAATTGAGTTTCAATCTTAATTTCATCTTGTTAATGTTTTCCCTTAGACGTGACACTAGGGTTGAGAACAATTTAGGTTACCCTTTGGAGGTGTGACAACTCCTTTAGGGTTAGACTACTTAAGATTGAAGAGGGTTGAGAGGGAGAGTTGTGAGATAGCGATATACCCCTTTCCCTTCCGACGTGGTTTCTCCCTACCTCCATTTCCTTGACTTCATAGCGGTCGAAATAGAGTGAAGTGCTAGGCAGATAAACTCCCCTGGGGCTTAGTTACGCAAGTAACAGAGTGAAGGGTTGAAGTGAATCCTACGCGTTGGGGCTTAATCTAGACTAGGGTTCTTCCACCTGGACCAAAGGGTTAGAACTACATATAGGAACAGGTTTTACCACTAGGAATCCCTAGAGCTTAAAGCAATCCCACGCAGTGTGAGATTTAGGTAGATATACTCCCCTGGGGCTTAGTCGTGCGAGCGACAGAGTGAAGGGTTGACGTGAATCCTAATACTGTGGCATAGTGTTGGGGTTAGTCACGGTTGTCCTTAGGTTTGGGACCGTGAGTTTTAGTATATCCTCGACTCAATTAACATCAATAGAGAAGTATAATAGCATAGTCATGCACTAGAAGCATAGATCCTAGAGGTAGCTTGTCCGGATACCCTATTTCATTCATTGCTAGTCCTCTCTATTCTCTTTTACTTGCACTCTCTCATATTCCATCTTTCTATTTAATTTCTTATCTTTCATTCTGTTTGATTCTATATTCACTCATTGATCCTATTATTGCTTTTCCATACGCCGTATAGCTTTATTATTGAAATCTCATATTCTAAATCCTTATTCCCTGTGGATTCGACTACCCTCTCACCAGGGTAAATTTTATTACTTCGACAAACCCGTGCACTTGCGGGATACACGCAAGGGGTCGTGTCAAGTTTTTGGCGCCGTTGCCGGTGAATAGGCGTTTTAGAGACATTTGTATTTTGCTATTTTAACTATTCATCATTCATTCTATTTCACCTTTTCTTATTCTTCCATCATTCTTATTTGTTTTCTTTGATTTTGTCCTACTTTTTCTTGCGAGGAGCCTAAATGGAGATTGATACAGTCATTGAGCTATATTCTCAAGTTGAAGCTCTCAGTACAAAGCTTGATAGAATTAGTGCTTCACAACAACAGAGCAATCCAGGCTACAGCACACATCATCTAAATGAAAGGAGCTACGAAATTTTTTATGGAATAATGATGGACAACATTGGGAAGCACCTCAAGAGCAATTTCAAAAGGATGAGATACTTGAAGAGGATGAACCTCAGTGGAAAAAAAACGTTAGATAACTTTTTTAAAGCATCCAATGCCTCTTGCCAAAGTATGGAAGCCACACGAAAATGTCATGAAGCCTCCTATAACAACATTGTGCATCAATTAGGATGGATACTTGACACACTCTCCAAGAAAAATGAAGTATTTGAGCAAGCAACGCAAAGTCCTTGTAGAGATAATGTGGTAGTGAACGATAATGAAGAAATGGGGCATACCGAGTACGTTGCTGTAGAAATTGAAGGGAAAGAAGAAGAACATCATTTGGAGAATTGGGATTGCTTGAATGAAGATGGTGCTTGTGAACAAGGAAATTTTCAAGCGGATTTGCTAGTGTCATGTTCCTTTTAAGATGAAAATACACAAGAAGAAGCAAATCCTAAGGTAATGGGGCAAGCATCCTTCTTTGGGATTGATCAACTCACAAAAAGCAAGAAAGAGATTTTGGGAAGGGAACAAGATATGTGGAGGATATTTAAACCATCCAATGACCCACCTATGCTAAGCTTGGACAATTCCCAACCCAAATTGTTTCCTTGGAGGCCAAAAGTAAGATGGTTGGACTCTCCACCAAATACTCCACCCCGGCAAGTAGATTTTTGGTTTCAAGGAAGTAGCTATGCAATGTCTTGTCGGGAGGAATACACTCTTTTCAAGCCGCCATAAGGTAAGAAAGAGGTACGTCAAGCTTAGTGACGCTAAACAAGCGCTTCTTAGGAGGCAACCCAAGTTTTTATTGCTTTTCTAGGCTTTAGTTTAGTTTTTAGCATGAATAATTGCCTAGTATTGGTGTTCTCATTTTATAATGCATGTGCTATGACTTTCTCATGGATTATTGGTGTTTTAGTGTGCCTAATTGTGATTGTCGAAGTTTTGGGTCGTTTGAGTTTGTTTTCATGGATCTCTGGTCATGTTTTTATTGTTTTTACGGATTTTAAGTGTTATGAATGTGTTTCTGAAATTTTCTTTAGAGTCTGTGATTTTTTCTAAGTCGTCCAGAGAAAACACACGGCCATGTGGAATTTCCACACGGCCGTGTGAACCATCTCAGAGCTCATCCCGAGTGTCACAGGGGTCGTGTAGCTGCCCCTGTGAACGACCCAGTGAAGGGCACACGGCCGTGTGGAATTTCCACACGGCCGCGTGGCATTCTGCAAAAACTCAACTCTCATTCTAGAGAGTCCACAGGGGCGTGTGGATGCCCCTGTGAGTGCCCATGTGTTATGGCACACGGCCGTGTGGAATATCTACACGGCCGTGTGAAACTCTGCTGAGACTTCCCTTCCATCCCGAGATAACACAGGGGCGTGTGGCCGCCCCTGTGAGAGGTCCTGTGAAAAGCACACGGCCGTGTGGATTTTTCACAAGGCCGTGTGAAACACTTAGAATTTTCGAGAAAACAGAGAAGCCACAGGTGCGTGTGGATGCCCCTGTTGGTCGGGCACACGGCCGTGTGGATATTTAAACAGAGCTTAAAAAAAAAAAGAGTAAAAAAGTCACGGCCGTGTGGTTGTGCAGAACACAAAAGGTTGTGGTTTCTTTTAAAATCTATTTGTGCCTTTTCAATTCTAAATGCCTCCATACTTAAGGGATGCTTCCTCCCATCTTCCCAACCCTCTCTTCGTCTACTTAAGGAGTTTTTAAGTTGTTTTCCGGCCATATTCAAGTTTTCTTTTATTACCATTTTGTCGGTAAGCATATTTTCTCCTTTTCTTCGTCAATCTTTTCTTTTCTTTTTCAGCACCAGATCCACCAGTATCAGCACCGACAGTAGCATCGGAGATCACAAAGCGGATGACACCGACGCTTAAGGCGTCTTTATCTTTATGTTTCTTTAGATTTTATTAGATTTTTGTTGAGCTTCACTGAACCCCCTTGTGTATACGTGCAGATGGTCTTGCGAGTAAGGAATTTGAGGACTAGTTATTGGCACGGTCAAGTGACCGTGTGTGCTCCACAACCCATTAAGACTCAACTCTCAATGAACATAGCTCCATCAAACGCAACACTTGGAGTTCAGGGGAGTATTGTTTCAATTGCCTACCCCTACACTAATTGTTTTAATTGCTTACTTTTCATTATGCTTGCATGCGTACATTGGGGGCAATGTACATCTTAAGTGTGGCGGGAGTTCACATTGCACACACATTTACTTGTGCGTTCAATTGCTTATGCTCATGTAGCCTATGGCGGTTCACCTTAGTTGCAACGGTTGTATTCTTAGAGCTCAGGAGAATTTTTAACATCTATCATGCTCTAGTTTTTACTTGAATTTTTAGGGAATTTCGGCTCGATTATCTTATATTGCACAACTTACTCTTGGAATCTTTTGGAAACTCGATCTTGAAGTTATTAAGGACAAGTTTATCGTTGTTCTTATTTTTACTTTGGAAAATGCATATATAAAAAAAAATGAATGAAAAAGATGGAAAAATAAAAAGTATGTGGAAAAGAGAAAAAGAAAAAGAAAAATATATATATGAGTTGTGAATATTTGCTTTGTTATGCATTTGGGGTGGAAAGAGCTACCACCTATGAAGTATGTAGCTACTCTCATAAGTCGGATACAAGTTATGCCCTAATGAGAGAAAGAGCTATCTCATGGGATGCGTGAAAGCTACTACCCCGGTAGAAAGAGCTACCTCCTCGAAAGTGTGAAAGCCACCTTTGGCGGCCGCCTAGGAAAGGGCTACCTTCAAGGATGTGTGAAGCTACTACTTCCTTTCCTTTTTAGTTTTGTTTTTGTATATAAATAAGTCCTTTCTAACAAAAGTTTGAGGAGTACTCGTTGGTTCTCTTGAGTGAAATCGCATACACTAACACATTTTCGAGTTTTTATCCTTTTTTATTCGAGTTTTTAGCTAGAACATTGGTAACCTTATGCAATGTTTTGATTTCCCCTTACTTATAAAATGCCTCTTTTGCATACTTTGGGTGAACCTAAGGCCGAGCACTTTCAATTGTTCTTCCCAAGTACTTTCACGTTTTATTTTTGCTCGAGGACAAGCAAAATCTTAAGTGTGGGGAAGCTTGATAAGTGCTTGTATTATAGTAATGCAA
This sequence comes from Dioscorea alata, assembly GCA_020875875.1. Classification (NCBI taxonomy): domain Eukaryota; kingdom Viridiplantae; phylum Streptophyta; class Magnoliopsida; order Dioscoreales; family Dioscoreaceae; genus Dioscorea; species Dioscorea alata. The sequence continues at coordinate 18,259,683 of CM037023.1, forward strand.
AGCGTTATTATCTTAAAATGAGCATACATTTTATCAGATTTTATCATTAAATAGTGTGCATTTGTGTATTCTTGTGCATTGTAGGTTTGTGGAGCTAATTTGGAAAAGAACAACGAAGTTAGATCGTGTTTGCCTTTGTTGGGAGGTTTTCAGAACAAGCAAGGAACATGGCACGAGCTTAGACTTGTGAGTGTGTGCCAACCTTCTTTAGAGGGGCACAAAGGCAGTCACATTCACAATAAGTCTAAACTCGTGTTGCTTAGGAGAACTTCGCCAAGAAGGAGACTTGAAGTAATCGGCACGACTTACCATTGTTTGTGTGCCCAACCAATGGCCTCAATGAAGAACAACGGATTTGGGAGCATTTTCGGCAAGTACTGTAGCAGCACTGTAGTTGTTGTTGTAGCAAAACACTGTAGCAAGCTACTGTTTAATTTCTGCCGAAAATCAGGGTTTTAGAGAATTCACACGGGCATGTGGAAATTTCACACGGCCGTGTGAATCGATTTTTCAGCCAGACAGAAACTTCACACGGGCGTGTGGAAATTCCACATGGCCGTGTGAAGCCCCCGATAAGTCCGATTTTAAAGCCGCGATTCAACATTATAAAAAGGGATTTTGGAGACCTTTTGGGATATCTTTTGACCTATCTTTCTCCTTAACTTGGGGAGTGCGGCAGGGTTTTGGAGAGGATTTCGTGGAGGTTTAGCGCGTGTCATCGGCATCGTCATCGACGTTCGACGACCGCACGAGACCACGGCCACACCATATACAAGGGGATTTTCATCAATGTCTTTGATTTGTACTTTCTTTTCTATTTTGATGAACATGTATAGCTCCATGAGGAGCTAAACCCCTTCAGGGTATTCGGACTTGTAAACTCTAGGGTTTTTATGTTTCTTTAACATTATTATTATGTTTTTCCATTATTGATGAATAAAAATTGAGTTTCAATCTTAATTTCATCTTGTTAATGTTTTCCCTTAGACGTGACACTAGGGTTGAGAACAATTTAGGTTACCCTTTGGAGGTGTGACAACTCCTTTAGGGTTAGACTACTTAAGATTGAAGAGGGTTGAGAGGGAGAGTTGTGAGGTAGCGATATATCCCTTTCCCTTCCGACGTAGTTTCTCCCTACCTCTGTTTCCTTGACTTCATAGCGGTCGAAATAGAGTGAAGTGCTAGGCAGATAAACTCCCCTGGGGCTTAGTTACGCAAGTAACAGAGTGAAGGGTTGAAGTGAATCCTACGCGTTGGGGCTTAATCTAGACTAGGGTTCTTCCACTTGGACCAAAGGGTTTGAACTACACATAGGAACAGGTTTTACCACTAGGAATCCCTAGAGCTTAAAGCAATCCCACGCAGTGTGAGATTTAGGTAGATATACTCCCCTGGGGCTTAGTCGTGCGAGCGACAGAGTGAAGGGTTGACGTGAATCCTAATACTGGGGCATAGTGTTGGGGTTAGTCACGGTTGTCCTTAGGTTTGGGACCATGAGTTTTAGGATATCCTCGACTCAATTAACATCAATAGGGAAGTATAATAGCATAGTCCTGCACTAGAAGCATAAATCCTAGAGGTAGCTTATCCGGATACCCTATTTCATTCATTGCTAGTCCTCTCTATTCTCTTTTACTTGCACTCTCTCATATTCCATCTTTCTATTTAATTTCTTGTCTTTCATTCTGTTTGATTCTATATTCACTCATTGATCCTATTATTGCTTTTCCATACGCCGTATAGCTTTATTAGTGAAATCTCATATTCTAAATCCCTATTCCCTGTGGATTCGACTACCCTCTCACCAGGGTAAATTTTATTACTTCGACAAACCCGTGCACTTGCGGGATACACGCAAGGGGTCGTGTCAAAAACCAAGAGGAATCCTAGATCCTCTATCTCGAGAATACCAGGTCACTATCACCTTCTGCACTGCTTACCCAAACCTCTTTGTTTCCTTTCTTTTTATGCTCCCCATTCACGATTGGTAAAATGTACCCCAAGAAGTTTGCTACTTATCCTCCTCTCATGCTTACTTTGATGCCACTTGTCCATTTTGCCCTTTGTTTCTCCTACTTAGTTCACATGGATGATATGATTTCCCCAGGCTAATTATCACACGAGCTGCTCACAATTTCACGAGGATGATAATGTGATGTGCTTCTAACACTCTCCATCCTTAATTCTTTAAGTTGACTTGTTGTCCATCTTCATAGGGAACATATCAAAAATCCCTTTTATCTTACCTCAGATAATGAAAAAAAATCTAAATCACCTTAAATACATTCTATGCTCTTGTGTAAAGTATTTTGAGAAAGACTATGATTGGCTAGTTGTGGTGGCTTTTGGCATTTGTTTTAATTTTTGGCTCCTTAAATCTTATGATTCATTCTCTAGAGTAACTGATCTCCCTAATTTATTCCCTACCTAATTTTGAACACCCAAAGAAGTTAGCCCTCTATTAGGGTGATGTTTATCTCAAAACAAGTAAAGTAACGCCCTAGAACAAACTCCATGAAAAAAAGAACACCCTTCTCAATTTCTTTAATAATGGAATAGATGTGAACCTGTATCATCACTAAGGATATTCACTCTGGCGACTTCTCCAGTCTCCCTCTTCTTCCTTGACATCGCTTAAAACCCTAGCCATTATCTCTCTAAGATCTCCCAAAAAGCAGCCCCAAATACCTATTTTCAACTTGCGTTTTATACCCCTAGAATCGGATAAGTACATGGGCGTATACTTTGCCCATATAACGCTCTGGAAAACTTCATAATATCATTTTTGGGGTTACATGGTCATGTATATGGCCGTGTATTTCAGTGGCAGCCCGTATACTTCTCTAGAACATATTGCTCTTAATTCTTGGATGTACACTGGTGTGTACATGGATACACCGCCGTGTTCTTCTCTAGATTGAACTTGGGCTGGGAATGCATGGTCATGTACACGGCCATATTCTTCTTCTGTATATTTCTCTGGAATTTCATCTTAACAGTGCTTGAAAGATACATGGGTGTGACTTGCCCCGTGTATTCTTCTGAATGTTGTTTTTAGCGCTGTTTCACTTCTGATTTCATGCTTTAGCTTAACTTATGCTTATGTTGGCCTAAAAGTGTAAATAGAACAAATTGAGTACCAAATCACACTTAAAAACACTTTTGAGGACAATTTAAAGTGCAAAAGATAACATTAAAATATGCAATCCAGAAATTATCAGATATGTGAATTCTTCTTCTTTTTTAATGAAAAATGCCTTATGTTATCTACTTGATCAATTAAACTATTAAGGATAATCACCATCAAGTGTCAATATACGTTTTCGTCATGGGGTAGAATTTAGAATAACAATAATGTTTCTATTTAAATAGTGAACATTTAAAGATGTCTACTACAATTCGATGACAAAGTACTCATTTTGCTTTTGTATTTTGTGGCTAATGGTTTTGACTTATCAAGCCGATAAATTTACACTATAAAGATTCATTAAAGTCAACATTAGCTTATTATGTGATAAAATAAAATTCCTTAAGAAACATACAATAAAGCACTTATATAATATTTTGGTAGAAATACGTATTTCTTATCAACAAAACTATATGTCTCCACTTCATTCATTAATAGAATTTTTTTATTTTTATAAGAAATTAATCATGAAAATAATTATGCAATATTTCTATAGAATTTGTGGGATTTATCAATAGACTGCTCTGCTTTTACTTTCTTTATTGAGGTGGGATCATATGATAATAGGAGGGCATCTAGGATTATGCCTGTTGTCATGAGGATCCGCATAGTCATGCACATATTGAAAAGGGATCATATGATAATAGAAAGGCACAAAATGATAAGACCTCAAGAAAATTATAATTTATTGTTATTGTAAATATAATTTCTAAATGTATTTATCTATTACTGTAAATACAAATTTTAATTAGGGCAATCAACCTAATAGTTCCTTATTTTTCGTGCTTTTTTTTTTCACAACTTTAAAATGTTGTGATTGTCACACAACTTTAAAATCTTGTGATTTAGTCCACTATGTTTTGTTTTTGTTACAATAAGGTCACCGAAACTTATGGTGTTAAAGGCGATCATATGTGGCTTGTCGTATCATATACCATATAGACCCCTAAATGTGACCTTATAGTAAGCCATGTATGATCGTTATTAACACCATAAGCTCGGGTAACCGTATTGTAATAAAAACTAAATAAAGGAAATAAAATTATAATTTTTTAAAAATGGGTGACCGAAATTGAAAACACAAAGAAATAAGTACTATTTAGATTGCTTACTCTTTTTATTATGTGCTAAGCAAAATAAAAAAAAATTGTGTAGAGTAAAAGTAGGTTCTTTGTTAGTGAAAATCACTATCATTTATAGAATTGCATGGATAGTATATAAATAAATAAATATTTAAAGTTTACTGAAAAATTATCTTTTATGTAGACGGATAGTTGGATCTCAAACCCAAGAGTTAAAAAGCATGCCACCGGATTCACAATGATGATAGTTGTTGTTTGGATTATAAATGAACAACTAGGGATGCATACTACACCTAGGCTCGAGGAACCCACTATGTTTAGAGACCTTACTAGGAAACACCTGTAATAAATGAGTAAATGTTTAGTAGCAAACATTGATCATGAGACAAATGCAATGAGAAATTAGTTTTGGCATTGGTAGAAGACCGTCACAAGTGTGGGTAACACCCATAGTAAATGAGTACTATTTGTGACTAAGTAGTGGCCATAGCAAATGAGTATTATTGGCAACCAATTTATGGTCATCACAAACGAATATTATTTGTGACCAATTTATTGACTTTGCAAAAAGGAAATATGTGTGGGTAATTATTAGCAGTCACAAATGAGTATTATTTGCAATAAATATATGGTTGTCACTAATAAGTATTACTTGCAATGAACTCATTGTCATCACAAATGATATTATCTGCAACCAATTTGTTATCTCTGCAAATGCTTTACAAAATATTGGGTAGCATTTACTCTATTAATTACACTTCTATATTACAATATAATCTAAATTATGCAATCATAAGCTTACACAAGCGAACTCAAACGAAGATATGAGTTCAATAAACCTTAAAATCAATTCATGAGTAATAGAATAAAGTGTTATAGACTTTTAGAAATAAAACATTAACTAAATGAGAGTTTAAAACATGAGTTCATTATATACTGAACATTTTTAAAAAAAGTAAAAAATCTTCTATCATCATCGTCATCATCCTCATCACCATTTTCATCATTATTAGCATCGTCGTCATGATGATAATTATCAATTCCTTTATAATTTTCATCCAAGCTATTTTGTTGTTCTGAGAATTACCCCTCATATCTCTAAGTTCATTATCACCACCCTACACACAAAAATAATTAACAAAAAATAATTTAGAGATAATACTATACTATTATAATAAAAAAAAGTTATTTAAACCTGAGTAGCTAATGGTACATTAGAAAACTCCAAAGTTTGCAACATTATTTGAACCATAAAAGGCACTTCTTGTTGTTGTTGTAATTTATTAATAGTATTTTCCATTTGCTTGAAATACTTCTTTCATTCCTCTTCCTTTTTTAAATTTGTTTACATCTTTTTGCTGCATGTTTAAGTGAAACCACTACTATACACATATTTTCCTTTTTTACATGTAACTAATCTGCACACTGCCACTGCTAGGTACTCCTATAAAATCAAGATAAATTTCGCATTCATCAACCATTGAGCCTTAGATGTTGCAATTGACCTAATATTGTCTCCATTTGATTCTGGCATTTAAAAAATAACAATAAATATTCATTGCAATAGTTAAAGGCTTAAATAATAACCAAAAAGAAAAAAAGAAAAAAAAAATCTATCTAAAGAAGTCTTTTGTTTTCTCAATGCCCCAAGTTTCTCCATTTGTTTTTTGTTTTTTGTTTTGTTTTTTTTTTTTTTTTTGGATTTTTTTGAAAAAAAAATCAATTGGACCTACTTCTAAACCTGTAACTTTAACCAATAACCATTCAAAGAAATATTAGCCAATTACAAGGACCAATAATAATATTTATTCATAAAAAAAATATTAAATATTTAAAATAAATATTACTTACCATATTAGTCGTATACTTGGCCATTGAAACTCTGCCAATAATATGCATAATTTGAGATTGTAGTCAATTAACTTTGTTTTTATCACTTTTATATTGCTTGCACACTAACAATACAAGTATTTCCTTTACAATTCTTAATAAGAAAAAAAATTAGAAATTTATTGATATCAAACCTGGCAATTATCAGCGATCCATTTAGCTACCATTTCTTTCCACATGTTAGTAGGAATAAAAGAAGGTGGGTGTTTTTAGTGACCTTCTTGTGTTTCATGCTTCCTAAAAATTAGTTGACTAATACGCAATATCCACTCATAATATTAATACGTCACTAGATTCTCAAATGCTTGCTTTCAGGTAAATTTCTTGAGTAGGTAGTGAACTTTGCTTTTATTTCAATTTGAATATCAACTTTTAATTTGTATTAAAATGGGCGCTAAGCTTTGATTGGATTACATTGGCAGAGTAATTGGGACTTTTAGTGAGATTTTGGTAACGTGGAATTGGAATGTCTACGTGGACACCAACGATCCACATCACCGGTGCTCTTGCTTTGTTCTATGTCAATGAGTCTCATCCACGAGTGAGCTAGCTGACACCTAGGAATGTCTACGTGGACACCAATGGTCCATGTCTCATCTACGTGTATTAAAATGCAGCGTTCGTAGCTGACACCTAGGATGTCATGTCATCTTTCTTCTCTCCCTCTCTTACTCTCCTAATGGCCTTAGCCTAATATCAATCCGTCTTCTGATTGACTCTGAGAACGACGAGTCATAAAATAGCATCTATCTTTAGATCAAGATCTCCATGCCAAGAGCAGCTCTTCAAAAGGCTCGTAGCCTCGTACATCTTCATCTGGAGATTGAGGTGCAGTTACTGGTGAAAGTGGGAGAGAAATTTCACCAACAAAAAGCAACAAATACTTGTGTAAAAAAGATAAGAAGAAAAAGGCAACAAAGAAAAGAGTAGAAGGCCTTGAGAATCCTAGGGCTAAGGTCCTGAATGAAGGATAAGCCCATGGAAGGAAGGGAGAAAGGATTTGTAGAAGAAAAAGAAAAAATATTATTCCTCTAGGTTTTGGAGGATCTAGTGCCTTTGCCCCTGGAAGGACCTCTTGAGTCATGTTGTAATCCTTTCTAGATTTTTTTTTCTTTTTTTTCTTTTTTATTTTCTTTTTCTTTTTTATTTTTCATTTTTTTATATAAGAGGGTTGGTGCAAGGTCAAGTGATTAAATTCAATTTTGGGCTTTTGTATAGCTAAAAAAATAGTCATAATATGATTGAATGAATTAAAGGACATGCTACATTGTAGGTTTTTGTATAGTTGTTACAACATTCTATATTGTCCCAATTAATTGAATGAATAATTTGATTTTTTTATTCATGAATTGTCTCTGTACTTGAATGAATCATATGAATGAATTGAAAGAATTGTGTCTCATAGTTGACATTGTAAGTTGAAGAAATTATGTCTTGAATTGCATTTATAATTGTCAAAGCATTATCTGCATTTCTATAGCATTGTACTTTAGTTTGATCTATCCCTTACAGTATTGCATATGACATGTATTTTTGTATTTCTATCATATTGCAATTGAAGGAATTATATGAATTGTATTTACAGTTGTATTTTTAGTGAAACAACAATATGGTTACAAATTCAACTAATAAATTTATAATGTTTATGGGGTACAAATGAATTTGTTAGGTGTACATTCAAGTAATTAATGAATTTGCAGTGTTTGTTAAGTTTAATTTTGTCGTTGTTTTTTTAGCATTACGTTGATTTTGATCTTGATTCTATTTAATTAGAATCAAGTAAGCAATGAATGTTAAAATAGTAAACACTAAACAATAAAAATCCAAGCAAATGTAGGGTAACTTTTTGAAGTTATGTGATTCTTAAGTTATGCATAATTCTTGAGTTTTGTGTTTCATGAAGTTGCCAATCACATGTATGTAAACAATAAACATCTCAAACTAATAAAAAGTGTTTGAATGCTTCGCACGATTGAGCTAGCTAAGCTCTATTCAATAAAAGTGCATGAGTGCATGTGACATGGAACATTGGCATTCATGCAGACATTCCAACATCCATGTCACTAGAATCTCATCCAAAATCCGCAATTACCCTACCAGTGCAATCAAATCAAAGTTTAATGCCCAGTTTGATACAAATTAAAAGTTGATGTTCAATTTGAAGCAAAAGCAAAGTTCAGTACCCACTCAAAAACTTTACACACTTACTGCACTTCTTCTTGTAATTGGTTATATGAGAAACCTAAAGCCAAATAAAGAGCAAAAAGTGTACCCAACTCTAATTTAAGACATTGAGAATAAAGTATCCATGGTCTGTTAATTTTTTAATGGAAAGGAATATGTATTTCACTCATGAATTTTGGCATTATAATCCTATATATCCATGGTATAATGATAGTATAAGTTATGATGCTTAAATGATAATAAAAATATGTTAAACTATTATAAAAGCATATTTCTCACACCCTAAATAGTGGATCAAGATAGAAATATTGAATTAACAATTTTTATATAAATATAGGATACTATATTTACTTGCTATCATATATCTCAACTTCAATTCCCTCTCCTAATTTGATAACTTTTGCTTTTCCTCTCACATTTAACTTTTCAGTAAAATAATCTATGTATTTAAAAACATTTATAGTGTATAACACATGAAAAATATATAAATTAAAAAAAATTAATTCAATACACTTTTTAAAACTTTTGGTTGGGTGATAAAGAAGAATATGCTTTATTTGTTGACGGGCTAGATGTGTTGGAAATAATTTTCAGATGAAATAAATTGGTGGGCAAAAATAAGCAAGATAAAGTTCAAGAAGAAGATGTATATTGATTTTTCACTATCTAGAGAAAGACAACAAAACACTTGCTTATACCATTTTTGTGACCTTTCACATTTACATATGAATTTCATATTCATTTCCCTAAACACCATCTCATTAACCAAAACACATTTTCATGAACCAAAACAAAAACTTTTAGTTTCCCAATATCATGTATACATGTATCCACTTAAGTTTACTTCTTCCAACACCCTTCCTTAAACTTAATTGCCTTTGTCTCTCATGCCAAGTAGTTGCTTAAATTTGTTGAAGAGATCAACTCCAAGTGGTTTGGTGAAAATATTGGCGACATGATCATGCATCTTCACATATATTAGCTGCACATCACTAATCTTCACATGCTCTCAAATAGAATGAAACTGAACATCAATATGTTTGCTCCTCTAATGATGCACCGGATTCTTCCCCAAAGAAATAGCCGACTTGTTATCAATTCATATTTTTGTAGCTTTATTTTGAACAAACTTAATTTTCTTTAATAAACTTTTTAGTCATATAGTATGACTAACACATAAAGATGCCTCAAGATACTCCACTTCACATGTAGATAATGTCACAATTGGTTGCTTCTTAAACATCCATGAAAATGCCTCATCACCCATGAAAAATACAAATTCGGAAGTGTTTTTCTGGTCATCACAATCTCTACCCCAATCGCTTTCTGAATTGCTAGCAAGCTCAAAGTTGTTAGAAGAAGAATAAAATAGGTCATGGCAAAGGGTACCTAGAATGTAGCGAAGGATCCTTTTAGCCACCTTCCAATGATTTTCTTTAGATTCCTCCATGAACCTACTCATAAGTCCAACACCATAGACTATGTCAGGCCTAGTACATTTCAAATATCTCAAGCATCCTACTAAGCTTTTATAAAGCATAGGATCAACCATCTTCCCTTCATCACTCTTGAATAACTTGGTTCCACAATCCACTGGGTGCTAATTGGGTTGTATTCTTCCATCTTGAACCTTTTTATGATCCCCTTAGCATAGCATTCTTGAGTGATAAAAATTCCATCATCTTGTTGCTTTATCTCCAACCAGAGGAAATAGGACATAAGTCCTATATCCGTCATCTCAAATTCTTTGCCATTGCCTTCTTGAAGCTTTCCATCATTTGAGGTGAATTCCCTATATAAATAAGATCATCCACATACAAAGCAAAAAATAAATTGTCAACACCTTCTTTGGTATAGAGTGCATGTTCATTTGGGTATTGCACAAACCATTAGTCTTAAAATAAGCATCGATTCATGGGTTCCAAGATCGTGGATCTTGCTTCAGTCCGTAGAGTGTCTTCCTTAGCTTTAAAACTTTATCTTGCCCTTTTTTTTATATTGCCCATTGGTCGTTCAACATAAACTTCTTCCTCTATGTAGTCATTGAGAAAAGCTGACTTCACATCAAGTTGGAACACTTGTCACTTATTTTGGGAGGGGAAAGAGAGAATCATCCGTATAGTCTCTATCCGAGTTAGGGGGCAAAAGCTTCATAATAGTCAATCCTAGCTTGTTGTTATAGCCATTTGCTACAAGCCTTGCTTTGTACTTCTCAACATCTCCTTGTGCATTCTTTTTTACTTTGTAAACCCACTTTACACCAATGGGTCTATGGCCTTCTGGTAGAGTAGTAATCTCCCAAGTCTTGTTCTTCACAATTGCTTTTATCTCAACTTCCATGGCTTTCCTCCATTTCTCATCTTTAATGACTTCTTCAAAAGATATAACTTCCTCATTAGCATAAAGACAAATGAGATTAAGGGGTCTTGTTACCTCATAGAGTTCTTAAATATTTTTTTGTTTTTTATGGTCTAGGACCATCCTCATTATTTGAACTTGTTGAAGTAGGAGACAGTGGTGGTGTTGGCTCTCTATCTTGCTCCTTGACTTGTTCTTCTTCTTGAATTATCACCGCATTAGTACTCCAATTTCAAGCACCATCTTCTTCAAATTTCAGGCACCATCTTCTTGAAATTTCACATATCGGCTAATGATAATCTTCTTTTGTTTTGGCTCATATAGCTTATAAGCCTTTGATCTTACATCATACAATGAAAATACATGGAATGCTATTGTCATCTAGCTTCTCCCTCCTTTGATCTTGAATATGTGCATAAGCAATGCACCCGAACACCCTCAAGTGAGCTACATTTGGCTTGACTCCACTCCATGCCTCTTGTGGTGCGAGAGCTTTCAAATTCTGTGGGGCATCTATTGAGTATACATGTAGACAATTCCTAACTTCAGCCCAAAAATCTTTAGGTATTTGTTTTGTTTTCATCATTCTCCGAATCATGTCAAGTATAGTTCAGTTCTTCCTCTCTGTGACTCCATTTTGTTGTGAGGAATAAGGTGTTGTTAAATACCTCCAGATACCATGAGGTTTGTAGAAATTTTCAAACTCTCTAGATATATATTATCCTCCATGATATGATTAGAGCACTTTAATAGTGTAGCCAGTTTGGTTTTCCACCAATGCTTTAAACTCCTTGAATTCTTGGAATGCTTCCGATTTTTCTGTCAAGAAATACACCCATATTTTCCTAGAAAAATCATCAATAAATGTTAGAACATAATGATGACCTCAAAATGAGGTCAGAGTGATTAGATCACATATGTTCAAATGAATAAGTTGAAGTGGCCTCCTTGCTTGGTTGAATGACTCCTTCGGAAAGCTCTTCCTCCGGTGTTTTTCTATAACACACCCCTCACGCATTTCATTTGGTGCATCAAAATATGGTAGCCCATTCACCATTTTCTTGCTTGAGAGAAGTTTTAGTGCACTAAAATTAACATACCTGAAACGCAAGTGCCAAAGCCATGTGCTATCCTTCAAGCAAGCATTCAAACATCTTGCAACAACATGATCAATATTAAGAACAAGCATGCGGTTCCTAGACATAGGAACATGAGCAATCAACTTATTTTTCTTTCTCAAATGCATATGTCCATCCTTCATTTGTACTTTGTAACCTTTCTCCAAGAGTTGGCCAAGACTAAAAATGTTTGTCTTCATTTTGGGTACATAATAGACATTAGAAATATATTGATGGTTTCCATCCTTGAGTTTGATAAGAATCTTACCAACGCCTGCTACTTGCACCTTGAAAGCATCTCCAAATGAGACTTCGCCATTCACTTTCTCATCTAGCTCCATGAACAGTTCCTTGTGCCCACACATATGATTGCTTGCACCGGAGTCTAAGTGCCACAAGATTTTGTTTGTGTCATGTTCTCCCTTCTTTGCTAATAGAAGCACATTATCACTATCATATTCTTTAGCATAATTAACCCTTTCTTGCACTTGGCTATCTTGATTATGCCAACATTCAAAAGAATAATACCCAAGCTTGTTACAATGATAACATTTAACATTGCTTTTATCATACCTCAAGCCTCTACCTCATTGTCCTCTTCCCCAATTCCATTGAGTGTTAAAATTATTGTTGTAGTTGCCACGCCCTCGGCCACCTCTAAAAACTCCACCATAGCCTCTACCATAGCCACATCCACAGACACCTCCGCGACCACCCTGACTTCTCTCAACTTTAGGTTCTGCTTTCTTATCATTGATAGGTAACTTGGTTTGTAGGGCTTGCATTAATGGCTCCTTGTGCCTTCTTAGCATTCTAGCTTCATGAGTCTTTAGTGACCCTTGTAGCTCTTGCACCTCCATATTCTTTACTTTTTTTTGCTTCTTCAATTGCTGCCACAACATAGTCCAATCTTGGATCCAAAGATCATAGCACCTTTTGTACTACAGGGTTGTCTTAAATGTCATTTCCATTTCTCTTCAAGTTATTTACAATGGCTTGCACCCTTGCGAAATAATCTGATATAGATTCGGGCTCCTTCATCTCTAGCTCTTCAAACTCACTTCTCAAGGATTGGATGCGAATGCTCTTAGCTTTGTTATCTCCTTTGTATATTTCTTCAAGGATACCCATGCTTCTTTTAATGTTGTGGCTTCTAACACATTCTCAAAAGTAGCCGCATCTAAGGCTTGATAGATAAAGAAGAGATCCTTCTTATCTTTCTTCTTTAGATCCGCCAATGCCATTCTTTGAACCGCTATAAGGTTCTCCTCAGCTTGAGACTCCTCATAGCCTTTAATAACTTCCAATTCAAGCATCATCTGCATTTGTATACTCTAGTGACCATATGTCACATAGGTGAGACAGGGAACAACAATCACATTGGTAGCATTCTCCAATGATCACCTTCGGCTCTTATACCACTCTCTCGAAAATAATTTTGGGATGAAATAAATTGGTGGGCAAAAATAAGCAAGATAAAGTTCAAAAGGAAGACGTATATTGATTTTTCCACTATTAGAGGAAGACAACAAAACACTTTCTTATAGCATTTTTGTGACCTTTCACATTTACATATTAATTTCATATTCATTTCCCTAAACTCCATCTCATTAACCAAAACACATTTTCATGAACCAAAATAAAAACTTTTAGTTTCCCAATATCATGCATGCATGTATCCAATTAATTTTACTTCTTCCAACAAGATGATGGTGCTTTTGAGTGCAACGAGCAATTGAGATTAATTTCTGCATCTCCATATTCTATTTAGTTTAGTAAATGATTATCTTGTGATTATGAATTTGCATCATTTCTAACTCGAGTTTTTGTTTTCTTTGTCATGATCAATATCATTTTTGTAATTGAATTGATGGTTTCCCAACTTAAAAAAAGAAAAAAAAAAAAAAAAAAAAAAAAAAAAAAAAAAAAGGCAAATGCTAACTTACCATAAATATATTTAAGTGTTTCATGGTTTATTGCTAAAATAGGTATTATGGTATAAAATACTAAAGTTGGAGAACATAATAGGCTTTTATCAATATTTTAATTAAAAAAATGAGCATATATGAAAGTTTATTAGAAACCATAATAATGTTATTAAAATAAAATCAATATCAAAGTAATTGGCATAAAGTAAACAATGAGACTCACCAAACAGTATAATGTTAAAAAATAGCAAAGATTAATGCCAAAAGCTTCAATTAGTGTATTGTCATATCTTCAATTCCATTCTTATCATAGCCTATATCTTCAAAATCATCTTGACACTGTGACCCACTAACATCAGGAACTATATAGTTTTCTTGATATGGTTCTTCCTTTTTTTTGGCATTTCATAAATATTTCTATCACCATATGTTCAACTCCGATGAAGGACCTAAACACACTTTGATCACGACACCAATGAGCCCTCGAGCATGGTGACGGCAATCAATAGAAAGAAAGAAGTATAGAAAAACCAAGAAGAAGAAGATAAGGGTTAGGGTCGTTTTATTGATTTTTTTTTTTTAGTCGACCCTTTATAAAATTTATCTTTACTGATAAATTATAAATTAAATTTATATAAGAACTTACAATTAGCTTCAAATCCTTTCCCATTGGAAACCATCTTTTTGTTTAAATTAAAATCTCATAAAATTTAGATTAAAATTCTAATTTTACTTTATAAGTATATCATTTATTATATATTATTATAAATATTAATATTCATATAAGTAATATATTATTACTATTTTAAAAAGATTTTAATAACTAAATTTTTTTATGAAACCTCATATCAAAACAAATTTAAAATTATTTTTTTAAAATTAACAATTCTATATAAATTAAATGAGCTTGAATTTTTTTTTTTTTATTCTTATTGTATTGTTATTTACAGAAAATTTTGAAATTTATTATTATTATTATTATTATTATTATTATTATTATTTTCTTACTATTATTTTATTTTATTTTATTTGGATAGACATAAATGAATATGAAAAATTCTTCCATGTCTTTCAAGAAATTACTCTTTACCCTATCAATTCATTATGTTTGTATAACAATAACCATTTGATTGAGATAAATTCGAATAAAATTTGGATAGCAAAGGATTCTATTGAGATAAATTCTTCGAAGGATGAATTGACAAATAAAAAACACAACATAAACAAACAAATAAGCAAACAAAAAAAAATGCATAAAAACAAGGATCTGCGATGGGTGTCATGTGAATACTTGATTAAAATAAAATTAGATGATGTAATTAATTTAAAAAATTAAGTGTATTAAGGTCTTTTGAAAAAATTTAAAATCTTTAGGAGGTTCTCCCTCTCCCTGCATCCCAAATCGGGGGGCCAGAAAAAGTGGGGTTTCGGAGGGGAGAGTTAACCCTTCCTTTTCCTTCGTTAAAGTAAAAATATCTACTCAAATGAGGGAATGGCTCACTCTGACCCTCCAAAACGCTTGCTTTACTTTACTTTCCATCGCCAGCCCTTAATCCAAACATAGCATAAAGCGCTATAGTCAAACTTGAACAATTAAAGATAGCTAACAAAATTACTATAATTATAATCTATAAAATTAGCAAAAATGTATTTTAAACATTTTTTTTTACAAAGTTGACAATCGACAAAACAAAGGATAAACTAGTACGGAAGTGCACCAGTTACAGTGGTTTAACTAATCTCCTAAGGATAACCCCCTGCCATGCAACCCTAGAGGAGAGAACATGAGGTATTCTTCACACAGAACTCCCATAGGGAGTCTAAAAAATGAATTGTAATTTGAGATGTTTGATCCTGAGACCTCTCAATCACAAACATGAGTAGTTGCCAATGTCTTAACTCACAATTTCTTATTTTCACGTAGGGGCCGTTTGGTTCGCGGTAATGTAAAAACATTATCGTCTGTTATATGGTAATCTGAAAAGTTTCAGATTACCACGTTTGGATTGGTGGTGATGGTAATATTGATGATAATGTATGATCACCAACTTTGGAAGATTAGCAAGAAACATGGTAACCCCATTACCACCAAAATAGGTGGCTATGTTGGATTACCAAGTGGGTGGTAATTTGAAATATTTTATCGACAAATATGTCCTTTGTTTAAAAATAATAATTTTCATGCTTTATTTGTTGGATAAAAAAATTAAATTGAAATAACATTAATTTGGGAATATGTTCAACTTTGAAAATTTAACTTTTTTATCCAAAATTTTATTTTACTTTAATAAATTTAAATTTGCATATAGCGGTAGACATAAGGGTATTTTTGGGAAATTTAGAACATTACCAAGTTAATTACTATCTAATATAAGTTTCCAACCAAATATGGTTATCTTAAATTACCACAACATTCCTGGGCATATAACATTCCCGATCTTATTACCACGGTAATCTATTTAAGTGGTAATATATCATTACCGCGAACCAAACGGTCTCTAATGGTAATAGATAATTTGAGTTAATACTTTTCTATGTGACTATATTTACTAATAAATTTCTTGATATATTATTAATTAGAATTTGAATAAATATAATTATTATTTTATATAATATATACCAATATTATCAAAAAAAAAATGTATTGTTTTCAAAAATAATATAAAAGATTCATTATAATAAAAACAGTAAATTAATGTAGTGGGAATTTTTTTAAAAATCTTATGTGCACTTCCAAAAACGAAAATTTGCTAAAAAAATCTTTAAAAAAATATAAATTTAATTTAAATTTTAATAAAATGTATAAGTTTGATTTTCAAGCATAAAAGTTCATAATAAATTAAAATATTTTGCGTAGGTTTCCAATATTCTTCTTTAAAAAAAGAAAAACAAAGGCTTAAGGTGTTGCTGCAAATAGTTATTTCAAACAAAATGAAAGCTTTTATGACAATATTGGAGTTGGTCGCAAATGTTCTTGCAAAAGCACATAGTTTTTGGTGATGGTATCCGCACTAATTGCAATACTTTTGTTTTGTTTTTTTTTTTTTTTTTTGCAACGGCCATTAGTGTTGATCACAAATGCTCACATTTTTTGTGAGTAACATTAGTATTAGTTATAGAAGTTTACATTGTTTACGATGGTATTCATGCCAGTCGCAAACGCTCATAGTTTTTACAACATTATTAGTGCGGTGGCAAAAGCTCATAGTTTTAGCAACGGATATTTTTGTTGGTCAAAAACATTTATAGTTTTGACGACAACAATTGCCATTGATAGTTAGAATTGGTGGCAAAAACTTATAATTGCTCCAATGACAATTGGTGTTAATCACAAAAGGTTATAATTTTTGCAATGGGCTTTGCCATTGGTCGCATAAGCTTATAACTTTTTTTGCAACAACAGTAGTGTTGGTCGCAAAATGCTTACAATTTTTGTGATGCCAATTATTGTAATCGTAAAATCTTATACTTTCTGCAACAACAACAATTGTTGATCGGAAAAGAAATAGATTTTGCAATGGGACTTTGTGTTGGTCACAAAAGGTTATAGACCTTGTGAAGGTTCTAGTGTTGTTTGAGACATTTTTGTTGGTTGCAAAAAGTATGTTTTTTCTTGTAGAAAAGCCCACTTTGGTGTTGGCCTAAGTCCACAAATACGATGAAGCATGGCATCTCATCATCCATGGAGGTACCCCTCCAACTTCCCATTAGGTTCTCTTCTCACCTTTTTTAACATGGGAAACATAATTCCGATTAACCATGTCATGTCGTTTCTTGATAGGCCGATCTATGGAGACCACTATGCAACAGCCAATTCTATCCCTCACTATTACCGATAATAACAGCATATCAAATTATCAAGACACAATTTATAATTTTGTTGGCATGTGTATAAGTTTGCTCTCATAATCATAGTAGCATTTATACACCTATTAAACACATGGCATCATTATCAATAAACTTTATAAAAACATTTGCAGCCCGGTCATTTACTAAACCATTTCCAACCCCCACAATAGAACATTTTAATTGGAAAATTAAAAAAATATATATTATAAAACCAATAGCCCTAATGGAATTAAGCATTAAAAACTATCCACTCACAGTGAGGTAAAAGGTTACTATGGAAACTCAAAACAGCTATTCTTCCATGAGTCTTTTGCTCTTGTCTAAGGCTTCACCTCACATATAATTTCCAATTCATTATAAACTTGACTCAAGGAAGCATGCATGCAGGATTAAATATGTATTTCTAATCTTACATGCAACTCATGGA
Source organism: Dioscorea alata (assembly GCA_020875875.1). Taxonomy (NCBI): domain Eukaryota; kingdom Viridiplantae; phylum Streptophyta; class Magnoliopsida; order Dioscoreales; family Dioscoreaceae; genus Dioscorea; species Dioscorea alata. Next base: position 18,277,706 of record CM037023.1, read on the forward strand.
TAGCTTGAGTGGCTATTGAAGTTGTTCGTGTATGATTCAGTTGAAAACCAATTCCAATTGAAGTTATTGCTAGCTCAAATTTAACTTAAAATTATCCAATTGAGCTTGCACTAACTTCAATTGAAGTTGAACTAACTTAATTAAAGCTAAATCCCAGCTTGAACCAATTCAATTTCTATCAAAGTGAAGTGAACAAAGTACTTCAATTAAACCCGAATCAATTGACAAGTTTAGCCTAATTGGCCCAACCGAACCTAGTTCAATTAGACCGATTCAACCCAATTGAGTTGAACCAAGCCCAATGTAAATTATTCAATTCAATTGATTAAACCTAATTTGAACCAAGGCAGTTGAACCTAACTAGTTCATTTGAGTCTAAGGTCTTGCTTGGGGAGAAAGTTTGAGAAAGGTTTTGAAAGGTTTATGAGATAAAGGTTGTCTGAACCCTTGCTTGGGAAGAAGGTTGATGTTGGGGTAACGGTTTAGGAGGTAAATAGGGGATTGAAAACATTCCATTTTACCTCCACTTCTCAACCCTCTAAATTGGAGGGTTGAGAAGGGTAGATATCTTTTTTAGACAAAAATGGCCTTATTGTGATATTGTAATGACCTAACATAGCTTATATTATATGGTGAAAATAAAAGAAAGAAAACCAAACCCTAACCTTGAGAGCTTTCTCTCCTCCTCCTATCACTGGAGATCCATCAAAATCTCTTGTTGGAGATCCGTCAGGCCTCCAGTGGGTATATTGTTTCTTGTTTCATTGTTTATCTTTTTGTTTTTCTCTTTTTTAGTGCATCTCTATTTCTTTCTTGATTTCCTGGTTTGGTTTTCTATTTGGTTTTAGAGCAGTTGATCAAGTTTTTGGAGGTGATAGTTTTAGCTTTAGATGATAATTTTAGCCTCTAAAGCAGCAGATTGGCTTGGTTTTCAGCTTCAAGTAATAATTTCTACACTTTGTTCCTGAATTCTTGTTTTTTTTTTTTATTTGAAACTTAGCATAAATCTTTGTCTGAGTATCATTCTCACATGATATTTTCCCAATATTTTGAAACCCCAGCCGGGGGTATAACCAGGGAAAGCTTTTGTGTCATGGGGTAATGATCAAACCGGGGTCTAACCGGGTTGCCCTGGTCATAAATGTAATATATATTTTTATAAATTTAATTATATATAAATATAAAAAATTATAAATTATAAATTACTGAAAATTTTTAAAAACAACAATAGAAAAGTTCAACAAATAAATAGTTTTTCTTATAAAACTCAAGAATACAATCTAATAAATTCAAACAAAATACAACATAATAATAAATAAAAAGTAACACAATACAAGCTTTCAAGTTTCACAATACAATCTAATAGATAAAACTTAAGAATCAAGCATTGAGTTTTGATTTTGAATTAAATTTTATACTTAACTCTCCTATACTTACATATTTATAATTTAAAATTTTAATTTTAAGCATATAATAATATAATTGGGTTGACCCAGTTCGACCCGGCTGGATCGGCCGAATCTACCGGGTCAACACTGTACCTCGACACGACCCAATTTCTTGGCCGGGCCCGGTTCAACAAGGTTGAACCGGCTGGGTCAATCCGGGTTTCAAAACATGGTATTTTCCTTTCTTTTTTTTAATGCATTCACTGTTATATATATGGACAAGTAGATTTGTTCATCAAAGGATGATACTCTCTATCCCTTGATGATCCAGTCCACAATGGTAAATGGTTTCCACAATAATGCTAAATCATTATCTCAAATAATGATTTCCCATGATGATCCTTATTGTGGTAAATGAGCACAGTAATGCTAAATCATTTGAAAGTCTCATCCTTAGGTGAGTATTGTGGTAAATGATTTAGCATTATTCTCAGGTGATCATTACATTTAGCACAGTAATGCTAAATCATTGTTTGAGTCTCATCCTTAGATGATAATTTCCTTTGTTCTTTGGTTAAAAAAAATATATACTTTCAGTGTTACACATATGGAAAAGTAGATATACATTTAGTGCAATAGTTTGAGATTTATACATTATGCTGTTTAGGTCATGAAAGAAGGTATGTTGACATGGCTAATATATTTCAAATATAATTTACATTGGCATGGCTATTATACTCATCTAATCATGGACCATGTATTGGAGAAATCTAATGGGAATTCACCATAGATATAACAAAGACCATATTTAGAGAAATAAGATTTTCATTTTGGGTTAGCACATGGGCTCCATTAGAATGATCACTTCATGTTCCTCTCAAAATTCAAGTTAAGAAAAGGTTGATTTTGCTAGATCATTTTTGCCATAAGTATGAAAAGGCCAGGTTTTGTCTTATTAACATGGATTCATAACTAAATCTCTATTATTACACTTGACTCATGGCAGTTGGAAAATCCTGTAAGATCAATTGAACTTGACTACTGTTTGGGTTGTAAACATCTAAATTTTTTTAAATGATCATTAAATGCTTAATGGTATTGCCTGCTGAGATATATCTATGGTCTAAATTTTTATTCTTATTCGTAATCGTCTCGATGTTCACATCCATCAAAATCTGATGTTGTAAATTTCATCATCTATTTCATAAAACTTGAAAAAACTTTCAATAAAGTATGTAAAGCTATTAAAGCTTACATCCTATCCTAATCAAGTATACACATAAGCATCTTCTATGGCAACGTCCAACTTCCAAGGCACAGTATAAGCAACATTGACATGTCACTTGGGGGAAAAAAGGCACTTTAGAATCAAGGAAAAATGGTTGTTAGTACAAAATTACTTTTATTGGCATGATTTGACACTAAGTCAAGATGACATGGTGACCATTGTGACGTGGCATAGATGATGACATGGGAAGCTTGGTAACATGGCAAGGAGTCTTGGCTTTGAGGCAAATATCTTGGGAGATCTTGATGGAGCTATTTTTGGTGTGTAGTACAACTTGAAGGCAAGATCTCATAAAGACCATATTTAGGAGATTTGATTGAAGACTAAATATGGATGGAGCTTAATTGAAGAAATACCTATCAATGGTATGATTTGAAGAACCTTAATAAGTGTGACTGAAGACTATTAAGGGTATGATTGAAGACATGCCTATTGTTGGCATGATTAGCATGATTGATTGAAGATCTTTTTTGGAAAGATTTGAAGGCCAAACTTGAATGAATTGAAGATCAAGTTTGATAAGTTTTATGAAGACGTACAAAAACGTTCGCCCCTTATGAGAGGATTGCGTGGTGAGAAACTGAGGAGGAAGGCTAGTTGCTAGTAGTTGGGATCGGGAGATCTGGCTGCATCGACTCGAACTAAGCATGACCGGGAGGTTGATGGGTCTTGAGGTCGCTTCACAACGGAACCAGAACTCAATCAAGTCAGCAGTCAGGGCCATGTTGCAAGTTGTGTTACAACAAAAGTTGCAACAACTAATTTTGGAAAGTTTTAAAGTTAGTAGCCACGGAAATTCTAAAAAAGGTATGAACTATATTTGGGACTTTGAGCCATCTATTTAAGCTACCTTGCTCTGAGATTTGGTGTGACTTTTGAGGAAGAGAGTGTGTGGGTACTAGACAATCTTAAGAAGGTAGTGATCTTTATTTGTGAGAGTGAGTGACAAAGTGTTTATACTCATGTTTTATCATCTCTTTTAATGGGTTGGTTATCTCCGGGCTTGGCCCCCCAGACGTAGGCGAGTGGACGCCGAGCTGGGTTACCAATTTCAATGTATTCTTTTTGTTTGGTTTGTGTGAGATTTCTTTGAGTGTTTGAGTGTTCTTTAAACCCACAGATCACACTGGCAGAACTAACAATGGTCAAAGAAATGATTTTTGAAAAAAAGACAGTACTTAGCTAGATTTGCCTTCTTAAGGCCTTCAAAAAATTCTTTTAAAACTCAAAGCACCAAAAATTAGGAATGAGAAAAATTAGACAAGAGTTGATCAAGATTAGAGCAAGAGGGTTTGCCAGCAAAACAAAATCATGTATGCCATCAAAAAGACAATCTTAAGAAAATGACATGTGTTGATGAACTAATTTGTACACTCTAGTAGCAAGTTTGCTCTTGCACATGCAGCAAATAGAAGTTTGCATTTTCTCCATAATTATATTCTTGGAAAGTATCAAGAGAGAATTTGATTTGGCCAGAGAAAGTGAGTTTGGTAAATTAAGATTCCTTCTTCACCTAGGTACAGAATCCATGTATTGAAAGATCAAATGATTTCATTTACACAATTTTTTGTCCACCTTATCGATGGTAGTCTACTTAAGATTCAAACCCTACATATAAAGAAACTTCCTTGGTTAAACTTAAACTCTAAAAGGACTAATGGTAAAGAGCGAACTTTCCTTTCTACTATCAATGCAATTTAACATTAAAAAAAAAGCATAACTTAGTACAAAATTAATCAACCATACATGCCAATGAAGGATTCATTGCTGACATGGTGATTAAGAAAGATTGATTACAAATTTTTTGCTGATAAATCTCTTCATCTCACATTTTGATAAGTCTCTATTGAAATAATATTTCATTCAATTTTTTTGTAGCAACCATACGACTACTTTAAGAAACTATATAGCCATACTTTTTTCTCTTCATCTAACATTAATTTTGATAAGAAACTATTTATGTATAGATAGCCGATGAAAATGAATGATTGGTCAAAATTCTTTTGGCACAAGTCTTATTGAATAATCCTTGCAACTGCAATGATCACACCATTTAGAGGTAGCTCAAGTCGTTATCAATGTAATTGGTTGCATTATGAGCCTCATGAATGAACTTAAACAAGGTACTAGTCAAATCACTCTTGAAATATGACTTCAAGGAGACCAAGCACGAAATGAGCTAATGTCACATTTGCTTTTGAGTGATCTATTCAAAGGCATGATAAGAATGAACCCCACAGCTTTCCTAGGATTATGTGATGTGTTAGCTAGAAAGGGTGGCCTTAGGCCAACTATCCAAGAATTTGTTGAGGACACAAGTTATGAAAATGTTGTACTTATTAGGTCACAATGTCTCACATCGTGAACTATCTTTTTTTATTTTGTCATTCCTGTGAGATGATCTTTCATTATTTTTATAATGTTTTACAACCTATCATGGAGTTAGAGGACAAATTCCTAATACAACCATGTGACTCACAAATCCCTTTTGAAATTTTCAACAGTAATAGATTCTATTCATACTTCAAGATAACCATAGGTCTACTGAGTTATAACTTAAGTACAACTTTGTCTATAATTATTATGAAATATAAAATTCATTATCAGGACTGCGTTGGTGCCATTGATGAAACATATATCCGTGTAAAAGTTTCTAGTGCAAAAGCCCCTGGGTATTGTGGAAGGAAAGAATATGTGACATAAAATACGTTGGCCTCATGCATATTTGACTTAAAATTCACATATATGTTACCTGGGAAGGAAGACATATCATTTGATTCCAGAATTATGAAAAATGCATTAACTAGGGCACCTCCACTTAAAATTTCATAAGGTACTCATCGATATGTTATAATATTAAATAAAACCCCATATATATACATACACACACAATTTAATGACAAACTTTACTTTATCTTTGGGGAAAATATTAGTTTGTTGATGTGAGATTCATGTTGCAAAGTGGGCTTATTACACTATATGGAGGGAAGCGATATCACTTGAAAGAATATTAAAAAAATCCACCATGGAATACATATGAATTATTTAATCTCTGTCATTCATCTTTATGGAATTCTATTGAACGAGAATTTGGTTTACTTAAAAAGCATTTCCCAATAATACATTTACATTTTGCATTATGGATTGGAAACACAGAAGGAGATTATTTTTGGATTTTCTTTTTTTTTTTTTTGCACAATTATTTAATGGGTGTAGAACCAAATGATGCATTACTTGCACAAGTTCATAATGAACTTGAGGAGGAATCATATGAGGAACATCACCAAAGCAAGGAAAATAATGAAGAAATCACTCAAGGGAAAATTATTAAGGATACCATAGCGGCTAAAATGTGGGTTGATTATGTTAAGTGAGTTGAATGACTAGTGTGTTTGGTTATGTATCTTTCTAATTACTTGGTAATTAATTGGATGAAGAATGATTGATGTTGGAGTATATTTATATATATTGATTAATGTTTAGAGGGCATGTATGTACACACATAGACAAATTAACAAATATGTACATATCACTAATTAATATGTTGTTATGCAGAGTATCTTTCTAATTAAGACCTAATCAAACAGGAATTACACAGAAGAGTCTTACTCCTAAGTTCTCATATGGAAGACCACAAATTAAAAAATTTTGCAATATAATAGCTTATGCATGGTTTTTGGAGTGTTCCTCCTTTCACTTTTTATTTTTTCAAAAATAAAATTCAACTAATAATTTTGTTATATTACATGTGGTTAATTAGCACTTTCTATACATAATTAATTTAGAAATAATAGGAAATTGGATTGTTCAGAGTGATGGCTTGGTTAATATTGTCTCCAGCATGTGATTTCTTGCATCTTAAGCAATGTCAAAATAATAGCAAACATCAAGAGGAGATTAATTATTGGTTAACAAATTAATTCTAAAAGATTTAGCCTAGGCATTTTTTACATTAAAAAATCTCTAGCTTCTAGCAATTAAACTTCCTTAAACAGTTGTTGTTGTTGTAATAGTTTGTTTTGTTATTGTCATTGTTAATCTTGTTTGTTGTTGATGTAGTTTACAATATGTTTAAGAGGAAAATAACTCATGATGGAAATGCAACATTGACATGGACTTCTACCATGGATGACACTTTGATCGACGCATACTTGCGTCAACATACAGTAGGGAATAGACTTGGAGGAACGTTCACTACATATGCATTGGACAACATAGTCATTGAGTTGAAGAGTAAATTTTTCAGATAAGCATATAGTCAAGGAAAAAACTCAAAACTGTATGAAAAATATAAAAAAAAAATTACCTGATGTTATGATATTTTTAAGAATAGAATGAGTGGGTTTCATTGAAATCACACTACATTAACGTGGGATGCTAAACCTGAAGTGTGCCAACATTTAATTGTGGTTAGTTTCCTTTTTTAATAGTAATACAATATAATATACATATTAGTGGATGCATGTTCTAAACATTATTCAGGGGAATGTAATCTTTCTTTCGTGTGACGTGCCATTGATATGCCATGTTTTACGATTTTAGCTTTGTAGCTATTAAACCAAAAGCTGCTAAAAGGATAATCAAAAGTACTAAGAATTAATAGAAGTTGGTTCAATTATACAAAAAACATAGGGCTAGTGGGCAACAAGCTGAAACTTCATAGGTGATGAGACGAAGAAGAGCTCAATAAAATTTCAATTGATGAAATTGATTTTATGGTTACCCAGAACATGGCAAACTTGGAAAATGTGAGTGAAAATGAAAATGTAAATATAAATCATAGTGTGGTTGAAGATGAAGCGTCACAAATGCCTACAAATCAACAGTCTCGCTTTGAATCTCCTAGTGCTTCTAAGTCCAAGACAATCAATGGAATTGATATTAATGTGAATCTGAACGAGTTGTTTATAGTAGTTGATTTGGTTGCTAATGAGCATCACAAGCCTTTATTGTTGAGGTTGATGGGCCATAATCAAGAACAACAAGCTTAAAGTGGAAGGTTAGCATCTTATTTCCTACCAACATTGAATAATTTCAAGACATTTATTTAAATCATAACATTATTATTATTATTATTATTTTTTGTAGGAGGAGTTTATGGATGCATGTTGATAAAACAATAGTTCATCACCAAATGCAAAGCATTATTTGCTTTAGCTTGATGAAACAATGTGTACTTTGAATATTTTGATGAAATAATGTGTATTTTGTTTTATTTTGATATAATGTTGTGTATATGTATTTTGATTTATTTTGGTGAAATAATGACAAGTGCTTTTTTGAATTTATTACATTTTTGAATTAAAGAAGTAGTACTCTTTCTTATTGAGTCTATATCTCAAAAGGTAAGCATTTTATTTTTGTAATATTATTTTATGTTTCTTAATTTAGGATAAACAACACTGCAAGCACAAGAAACGTTAAGTATAAACTTCATTATATAGCATTTGAGACTCAAATGATATTTTGTTAATATTAGCACATAACCTTATCTTGCTTTACCTTCAATCCAAACACAAAAGGGTGCATAACCTTCCTTTACATTACCTTTACTCCAAACAAGATATAAGTTCAACCCTTCCCTTCCCTTCCTTTTCCTTCCTTTCCCTTCCCTTCTCTTCTTTTATTTTACCTTACCTTACTTTATGAACCCTCACTACACACTACAACAAATTGTATTTTTAGTGATAACAAAAGTTATCACTAAAAATAGTAATTTTAGTCACAATTAGTAATAATAGCAAATTTTAGAAATTGTCACATTTCATCACAAATACCTCCGATGCTAATACAAGAGTGACCATTTTAAATAAATAGCCATAATCACTCTATAATTTTGTGACCAATTTCATGACACTAAAAATTTAGTACTAGTGACAAAGCAGTGTGGCTACAATGACCTTATTTATTTATGTCAATTTCGTTGACACAAAAAAAAATTTTAATAGTGACGAATAAAATGCTCACAATAATTTATTCTATTGTGTTAACTTTATTGACATAAAAAATAAAAAAATAGTGGCAAGTACATGGTCGCAATTGTCCATTTTATTGTAACAACTTTCTTGACACAAGAAAAAATGCTAACTAGTGACAAATAAGCTATCACAATAATCCATTTTATTATGACAATATTGATGACAAAAAAATACACAATAGTGACAAATAAATGGTTACAATAATCCATTTTATTGTGATAACATTGTTAATACTAAAATGATTGAAAATAGTGACAACTTTTTTTGTCAATAGTCATATTTTTATTGGTGACCAATACTTCATCACTAATTTTGTCACTAATAAAATAAATTATTTATGATAAATATAAAGTTATATTTTAGATACTTTTGTCACAAAAGACAAATTTTTACTAGCAAAAATATTGTCACACAAGCAAATAAAAGTATTTAATATTATATTGAAAATAAATAAATAGATATCACCAAAATATACAAAATTCTAATTTTGAATATATGAAATTGGAAATTTTAATATCCAAAACACGATCATAAAGTTATCCTTTTAAAAATAAAAAAAGATTATAAATTTATCCTAAATTTCTAGATTAAGAACTCCGCTATGCATTTGAATCTTCATTTTTGCTTTTCAACCTCAACTTCTACTAGAATTCGACTCATTTATTGTTACTTAAATATTATTTCCTCTTCTTGATGCTTATTCTGCATATTAGAAAAAAAAATATTAAGAATCTAATGAAATAATTTTAAAAATTAAAAAATTTTAATTTAATTACAACTTTCATACCATTATTTTCTCTCAATTGAGAATAAACAAGTTCTAAGTTGTATTTAGCATTTGTTGTTTTCAATAGTTAAAAAATCATCAAAAGAAATAGAAAAAAAAAGAAAAGAAAATCACATAATCAAAATCTAAATAACATATTCCTACTATAAAGTTAAGATTTAAAGTGTCAAAAAAGAAAACACTAACAAACAACCATCATTGAAATTTCGAGCTTTTGAGCCGAGCTCGAGCTTGAATTTTGAGCTCGAAATTAATTTCGAGCCGAGTCGAGCTCGATTGGGCTTAGCTCGATAGCTCGAAATTATATATATATATATATATATATATATATATATATATATATAATAATAATAATAATAATAATAATAATAATAATAATAATAATAATAATAATTTATTACAATATATAAAATCAACCTCCACCTCCTTTTCTTTATTATTTCGTCATGTGTTATAAATTATAATTTATAAATAAGATTTTAATTTTGAGCTAATCGAGCTGAGCCGAGCCGAGTTTTCGAAAATAAAATCGAGCCGAACTCGAGCTTTTGAAAATAAAATCGAGCCGAGCTCGAGCCATTATTTTTGAGCTAATTTCGAGCTCGAGCTAACCTATTTCGAGCCAATTTCGAGCTGGGCCTAGCCCGATCAAGCTCGACTCATTTACAGGCCTATTCCCAGCAGCCCCGATGCTACTGACGTAGCCCCGACTTTTGCCAATGACGACATTCTTGCGAGAGCATTCGAAAGAATCCCGCGTAGGAGAGGCTTGCGTGGAGGAAATCAGTGATGCCTCTCCCTTCGCCGGCTGACGTCGAGGCAACAGAAGTACCAACTCCTGTCGAGCCAACAATAGCAAAGGCTCAGCCAACTTTAGCTCCGAGCACGCCATTGGAAAAAGGACAAGCAGTGGTTCCGTCGGCTGCAATGGATGTGTCTCGGCCTGATGATGTGACTGCCAATGTCCACATGATAATTGAATCCCTTGTCAGTGAACTCCCTGTGATAGAGGTACCGGCACCGGCATACGACAGTTACGCGTCGAAGGAAGACACAATCCTGCCAACAGTGGTACTGGAAGTGAATAAAGACTCTGTCGCATTACCGGAGTCGAATCAGCCCACATTGGCACCTGAATCGAATAAAGACGTTGTGGCGTTACCGGCACCGTCACCAATTAACGACTCTGTGGCAGTACCGGAGTCGAATAAAGAGGCTGCCAAGGAAGGGCAAGGAGACGTCAGCCAGATCGATGATGCGCAAAAAAATTTGTTCCAAAGAAGAAAAAATATGCCGGAATGTCGCGTCTCGGCTAATTCGAAGAGAAGATAATAAGAATCTTCCTCAATTGTGTTATGGACTCGTAAGTATTATATATTTATGTTATCACTTAAATATATATAATTCCCGTTTAAATATTCTTGTTACTATTTAAAGTTTTGTACTTCCCATTTACATTTGTAATTTAGCGTTTAACTATATTAGTTTCCGCATAAGTATGAAGTTTATTATTTAAATAAGTTTGTTACTATTTAACATCAGGATTGTCTTATGTAGGACTGAGGCAGTTCAGACTACACGAGAGGCCGTGTTCATGTTGGTGGACGGTAAGGATACGGTGACAGATGATGTCGTCGACGCCTTCGTCTGCATCATTCAGAAGTCACTGAAGCTTGAACCATATCCTTATAAGAAGCGCGCTTCCATTACCCGTCCACTTGCACTATTCCTCTCCCAAATGAACGACATGGCGGAAGAGGCTCTCCGCATGATCGACGATGCTGCGCGGAACATCCATGAAGTCGACATCGTAATCATGCCTATAATTTTGCATGACCATTTCCATCTCCTCGTTCTGGACAACATGACACAAGAGTGTAGGCACTACTCTTCCTGCCAGTGCGAGGAATACGACAGAGACGCCAACGATATGGTAAGCTTCCGTGTTAACTATAGCGGAAATATTGTACTTCCTATTTGTTCATCTTAACTTTTTAATTTATTTGTTTACAGCGGAAACTATTCGATAATTTCGTCGAGATGGAACTTGGTGAGTCGGCGACGTCCTCGTACCCCCTCATTCACGATAGGGGCACTCCAAGACAAAAACAAGGAAGTGTCGACTGCTCAGTGTATGTGATGCGGTTCATTGAACAACTTCTTGCTGATGAAAAACTACGGGTACCTTAAATGGACGTCCCGTACTTACGACTAAAGTACGCCGCACGGATACTTTTGGATGGGAGGGCAGTCGGCGTCAGTGACAAAGGCGAGACGAGTTCAACAGCCGATGTTGTATAAAGTTCCTTGGTAATGATAATGTAAACTTTGTAACATACATATAATAAAGATCGGATCCCTGTTCATATAAATATCATTGTTTCCATATAATAAAGGTCGGCTCCTTGGCAGTTGTTTCGTACACAATATTGTCTCTTTTTAACTGTCATTCCTATCGTTTAAAAGTTATTGTTAATTTTTACATTTCAACGTTTCCGTTTAACTATCAGTATTTCTCGTTATTTCAAAACTTTCCTGTTTAACATTAAGTATTTATGTTTACATATTCCTGTTACCATTTAACTATCATTCTTATTGTTTAAATATTCCGTCACACGACAATTGGCATGGTTTATGTCTACGCAGCCTGACACGTGTGAAACGACGATCGTTATGATCGGAGGTGCTGCGCGTTTATGATGTATTTTTTTTTTTTGTTAAACAAGTGTGTATTTACAATGCCTACACGGTGATAGTTTATGATGTATGTTTTGTATGTAATAAATGTTGTCTCCATTTCTCATAATAAATGTTGAACAACCATCGCTGGTGGTTGTTCAACTTGTAAACCAAATTCATGTTTTACAAGTTGAACAACCACCAAATATGCTTCTGCTTTCCAAAGTTTGAACAATTACACTGCCAATCGAAGTAGCAAAAATGGATCGCCTGGGCGATTAGATGTCCCAACAAATGTTTTTCGTAACTTTATAAATGGTTCTAGATATCTCACCCACGCCAATTTAAAGGATCAGCTCGACTTACTCGTGAATCTGAAGGGTCAATCAAATTTGCACCGATTCGAATAGGCTTGCTTTCTTGAATTATGGATATTCATTAATTGTGTTAGAATGAGAATTTGAAGGGTTGATCAATTTTTAACGGATAGCTGGGCTTTGGAAATATCAATGTTTGACTCTCCATGGTTAGGTATAATTAATTGGTTTTCCGTTTAAGTGATAACTTTTCCCAGTAAACATTGCGGTTTTTGTTTAAATATTGTAGTTACTATTTAATCAATACAAATTTTGTTTAACATAATCGTTTCCATTTAAAAATAAAATTTACAAAAAGACCAAAGCGTCTCTCTTCGCAGGCTTCCAATGAGACAATAGCAGCATCGAAGATAGACAACAGTGGTAACGAACAATACCAAGAAATACAGCACGACTTCATTCCGGAGAAAAAAAAATACTCCGGACATTCGCAGCTCGACATACTCGAGCAAGAGTTAATAACGATCTTCCTCAACAGCCATATCGACAAGTATGTATGAATTGTTTGAGATAATGTTTAAATATTTATTTTACCATTTACGTTTGAATGTCTCCATTTAGAAAGTAATCGAATCCTTTAATTTCTAATGATATACTTTAAGTTTTTCTCTTACCATATAAGTATGTTTGAATGTGTTTAACTATTTTTGTTGTCGTTTAACCGCAGTACTGTCGTCTGGAGAAATGCCTGTGTCAGCACTACACGTAAAGATCTATTCACTCTGCTTGAAGGAAAGGAAATGGTGACAGATGATGTGATGGATGCGTTCATATGCATAATTCAAAAGTCCCTGAGGAGTGTACCATTTCCTTATAAAAAGCGCGCCTCCATCACATGACCACTGGCACTGTTTATGTCCAAGCAGCTAAACGCGTGTGACACAACACGCGCTATAATCAGAGATGCCGTGCATAACCTGCGCAAAGTTGACATAGTCATCCTCCCGATAATCATGAAGGAGCGCTTCCATGTGGTGGTTCTTGACAATGAAAAACAAGAATACAGGCATTATTCCCCTTGCCAAAGTGACAACTACGACATAGACGCGTTTGAAATGGTCAGTTCCTTGATAAATAGAATTCGATAACTAGTACTTTATTAACCAACCAACTAACATCAACTTGTATATCTCAACAGAGGAGACTATTTGACTATTGTGTGGATATGGAGTTGGCCGAGGCTGTAACTCTACAGTACCCGCTAATTTACGATAGTGAAACCCCACGACAGAGATGAGGAAGTGCCGACAGTGCCGTTTACATCATGCGGTTTATCGAACAAATACTTGAAGGTGAAAAGCTACGCCTACCGCAAAAGCATGTCCCTTACTTAAGATTAAAGTATGTCACCCGCATACTTATTGAAGGGCATCGAGCCGGTATCATAGAGAAAGACGAGTCTTTAACTGGGGAGGGGGGAGGAAAACCGACTTGAGTTATTGTTTTGAAATGTCTACGTTTAACTATCAATGTTTCTGTTTAACAATTATTGTTACTGTTTAAATAATAAAAATTCTGTTTAACATTCATAGTTTCTTTGTCAAAATGAATGTCTTTGCTTAAATCACAAAGTCTCTGTTTAAACATCAGTGTTCCTGTTTAACTAAGTAACATTCAGTTTACCATTTATTATCTCTGTTCAAATAGAAATACTCTATTTAATACACAACTTTCTTGGTTTAATACACAGCGATTGACAACTAAATAACGAATTCTCTGTTCAATGCATTCGCAGCCTTGTACTCAACCATATCGACAAGAATTCATTTCGACTATGATGCAACAATGCCACATCATCCGTCTCAACTACAAGATCGACTGCAGCACATTTGAAGAGGGAGTACACATGACACATGCGCTGGAAGTCAACCTCATTTTCTATTGGACAAATCGTTTTATGACCATCGGGTGTGATAAACTTCACCCTAACACGGGAAACATCAAGACCCCATCGCTCGCATATATCCGCTAAGATTGAATCCCAAGAAGTCTGTGCCATGAACAATAGCACTCGTCTCTCCCCGTTGTATCTTGCAATTCCACAAAAACTCTCCATAAGAAACCTGCATATAAATAGGAATTGTTACTTTCTCTTCAAGGATGATCAAAGTGAGGGAAAAGAAGACATTCTCACCTTATCGGCCAACCGACAAAGTTCAAAAGAATCCAAAAGATTGTTGTTACTCTCTCGCAGGATGAGTCTTCCAAACTTTGTTTCAGAAAAAGCAATGCAAGAAAGAAAGAAAAAATATTGCCAAAGGCCAAACAAAAAAAGTTTAACACAATGTGACTGGACGGTTTTTTCCCACTATTTTCAAAGGGTAAACAAGGAATTTCACAATATGGACCCTGTCCAAGTGGACGACAGGGGGCAAAAAGGAAGTTAAATACTAACGGAAGGGTTGTCTTGGGTATTACAAACTTGCAGAGGCTGTCTGGGAAGTTTTTAAATTCCCAAAGGGTAAATAGTAATTTTTCCAAAAAAAATTAGTATCTGATATGTTATTTTTTGAAGTATTTATAAATAATAATTTTGTTTGATAAAATTATGTTAAATTTTAATTTTAAAAGCCTTTTAATTTTTATCTATAATTACTTAAAACATCTAATAAATTTTTAAAAAATCTATATATAACCTCTCATATTGGGTAAGAAAAATAGGCATTTCAATATTTTATTAAGAATATAATTTTACAACTATATATATTAATTTATAAGACTATATATATGTTAATTTATATTTGCGGAAATTTTGTTAAAGTACCTTGTGGTTTAACTCTAATAATTCGGGACATGTGGTTTGAGTTGTAATACTTTAGTACTCTATAGTCTAAATCGTTTGTAAAAAAGTACCAAAACGCTTAACCCCATTAATTCTTGTTTTAATTGAAAGTAGACTTGAATGGTTCTTATCAGTAAGTGTTTTAGTAATGTAAATAAGGGCAAAAAGGTAAATTTTGGTTTAAATTAACGGAGTTAAGCATTTTGGCACTTTTCTTGCAAACAATTTAGATTACAAGGTACTAAAGTGCTACAACTCAAAATATAAATCTCGAATTAATAAAAAGGCAAACCACAAGGTACTTTGGCAAAATTTCATCTTTATATTTTTATAACAATATTCACTAAACACTAAATATTTAAATTTTTTTATTGCATCCAAAATTATCGTCACAAAAGATAAAATGCATTATTATGATGAATACTAAATTGTCACAATTCAAATTGTATTAGTGACAAAATAATTAGATATTACAACTAATCTAAACTATAGTATCAATTAACTTTTTTAACATTAAAAAAACCTAATAACATAGTTAAAAATTTTAATTTTTGTGACAATATTTTGTAGACACTAAATTGTTGAATTTTTTGTGACAAAATTGTTGAAACAAAGAATATATGCTGAGTGATGGAGAACACGTTCATCACAATAAATGGAAAATTATAGTAATAACAATATTTCTTGTCACAATTACACATCATTCTTATAAAAAAATTTTTGACACCAAATCTTATATTTTAACCTTCTAAACTGCCACTAAACTTTCCCTTAACTGTTATTAACAGCACATCATCACATCTCTTCCACACCATCACCATAACCTTTTGTCTCCTTACCTATAGTGCCAACACACCTATCTACTCTCTTCACTTTTCCATGCTCTCATCTCTTACTTCCTTTTCCCTCATAATAATAAAACTCAACCTAAAATACTAAAAAATTTTAACCAACTCTATATATATATATATATATATATATATATATATATATGTATGTATGTATGTATGTATGCATACAATTCCAATTCAACAATTTTAACTCCAAATAAATTCAAAATCCTAAAAAAAGAAAACTTAGCATAAAGCCACCAGATTTACTTCAAGGAAAGAAAAAAACATGATACACCGAGAGATACAAATTCAAGAATCCATACTACCCATACCAAGCTTTAAAACTCTTCAAACTCCACCCTCTCCTTTCCAAAGTTTCTTCTTTCTTTTCTTCATCTTACCTTCCCAAGGTTCCTCTAATCCCTAGCTTCTCCTCCAAGACCTTCTCTTTTTCACCCTTTTCTCTAAAAGCTTGGTAAAGTTCAAAAAAATTCTCTAATCTACAATAACAAGCTATAGTAGTGTATGAATAGTCTTGATACAAAGAAAGTAAGTACCAATTTACTTTACATACACCTTTTCTCATAATTGTTTATTCTATTACTTATTATTTTTATATATTATATTATATACATCGGGGACAATATATAATTTTAAATATAGGGAAAGAGAATTCAGGCTTCATTGAAAATCTATTTTAGTGTAAACAATTGATGGCCTATATTGGTGATGTGGCTTTTTAGCTTAGAAAAATGACATATATTGAGTGGATTTCTATCTTTATTTTATTTCTAGTTTTTCTTGTTATTTCTTTACACACTTTTAGAGCACTCAATTTTCACTTTGTAGAAATCAAAAGACTTAGAGAAGATTTTTGTGAATAGGAACTTGTTAGACTATACAAATTAAGTTATCTCTTTAGCTTATTAAGAACTAAAATAAAAAATAAAAAAATGTGTAATTGTGAAAACCATGTATAATTAATGTGTAGTTGATGATCTACTTAAAAACGAGCTACCTCAAAAGATGTGTGAAATTATTGTTTGTAATGTCATTTTGATTTTAAGAAAAAAGTTTCAAGAATCTAATAAACCCTTTATTTACATAACCCGATCTAAGTTGAAAAAGAGCAAAGTAGGGAAGATTGAACACGTACATGTAAGTAACCTTAAATAGAGTGAAACTTATTTGTTTACTGAGATTGCAAGCTTTACTTGACTTTTGAATTATTTTTTCTTAGAATTTGAGACTCCCATTGTCAAGGCCTGAGGGTAAAGAATTGATCATACTGGCTTTTTCTTATTTTAGTCTTTGTTTGCTTAAGTGTAAAGATGTCTAATAAGTGCATGATTATACATATTTTTTGACTGATATTTGAAGTATCTTGCTTATTCTCTTGATAAATATGTTGCTTTTGGTTCTTAGTTATTTCCTAATTTTTTTTCAAGTTAAGTGTTCAAAATAAAACGAACAGATTTGGAGTGATTTCAAGTTATTTTGATGAAATATTAAAGCTCTAAAAACTTGCATAGGTATATGCATTGCCATGTTCATGGCCATGTTAACTACTACTTCTCATACTCAACTTTCCAAGTTGTGTTGACAAAGTTAACCATGTTGTTGATACATAGATTTACACCATCACTGTCACAACCACCCCTTCTACGGAGGTAAATGTGGCACCCATCAATTAAAAACTCTTTTTAACTGGAAAACTGACATCCCTGACAAACCAAATCAGACTTACAGAACACGATTAACAACTTTTAAACATACTATAGGTTCAAATACACAAATGCAACAAACACAATTACTCCAACATGCAGGTACAACTACTACAAATCACCACACCAACAATAGAAAGAAAAGGGACCCACTGCAACCCTAAACTCAATCCTCACTGGCTCTAGTGATCTCCAAATCCTTCTCCTCAAAACCTCTCATCTTCTTCTCCTTTTCTTCCCCTTTTTTTTTTCTCACAGAACAATGTTACAAAGAAGAAAGCCCATCATACAAACTAGCTATTCCACTCTTTTTCTCTTAAGTTTCTGCTAAAATTCACTGTTAGTCCCTAAAAATAAAATTTTTGACAAAATGGTCACTGAAAAGTCACCAATGGTCCCTGTATCATAAAATAATATTTTCAAAAGGTCCCTACAAACTTACCTTTCAGTCCTTGGTCTTTGGTAACAGTTTATATCAAATCCTTTTAATTATCTGTAAACCCAAAATCTTCTATAAATTTTCACACTTAGATCCTTGAGCTTTCCACTTGGTTTTCTCAACAAAATTGCTCTGTACAAAAATCTTACTACGACTGTGATAATACCCTGAATATATTTTCCAACTGATATCCAAAGGTTCAGGGTATTACAGTCACTACTACATCTGCATTGGAGTGTTTGTTTTGTGATATGAACCCTACCAACTCATGATGAAGCCCGAACATAATTGATCTAGATTGTTTGCAAGGAACCTTGACCTATGCTTATGTTAAGCAAGAACCTTAGTATTTCAAGATTCCATGAACACTTTGCAGAAGGCTGTTCAGTAAGTCAATGGGTGAGCGCCAAAAAAACTCAAAGAAGCTCAAAATAGTTTTTTAAAAAAACCAAAAGAGAATTCAAGAGTGTCATAATTTTCTAGTAAAAGGTAATCTAATTATTTCAACCAAAAAGGCTTATTAAATAGAGGAGTCCATAAATTTTGGCAATTAACAAACTCTCTAAATTAATGCAAAAATTCCTAAAGTATTCAAATCAAATAGGAAAAATACTAATTTCTTGGCATGCATGCCTTATAATCCCCAATTAAGTCAAACTAAATAAGGAAATACTAACTTCTTTGATCAACCCATTTAAAGCCTCACTGAATTGCTTATTTCAAGAACGAGTAACCTGACCAATTGAAACTTGAATAGGAGTTTTTCTAATCATGTCCTCATTTCTTTGAATATGGTGTATTAGGATATACACATCCTAGTACATGTTGTGTTGTAATCCCATGTTCTACCCAATCTTTACAGCTATGAAAAGGCAAAGACAAGAAGAATGAAAAGGGGAAGGATCATACCTAATATTGCAAACAAGTTTTAGGCCAATTTCGGGAGAATCTTATTTTAGGTGATCTTGGAATGGATATCAGGAATTAGCAAGATTGAAGATCATGGATTGAACATCCTCAAAGATAATTCCCTTTAAATAAGAGAATTATGAAGATTCGAAAAAGGTTTATCATCTATTCACTACTTTCTTGTTCCTTCTTTAGATTTGATATTATTTCCTTGACGATAAGGAGCTAAACATCCTTCAATACTTGGGTATTGATAAATGTTGGGATGAATTTTGTAATTTGACTTCTTTTATATGGATTTAGCACTAAGGGTCATTATGATTCAATTATGTGTTCTTTATTATCATTAATTGAATATTGCTAGCGCATCTATTCATGTTTAATTTTATGTAATTAAGATTGAGAAATCCCTTTGCATGATTAGATCTATCACAATTAAAAAAAAGTTGCATGTAATCCTAGAGATCGAACAACATAAATATTCCATATTAGAGCCAAACCTAATAAAGGGTTTTATCATATGATCAATGCAATTCTATGGAGATTTAATTAGAAAGATATTTTAATTAATCAACCTAAGGTTAGTTGTTAATATTCTTGAGAAAGATATTAATACAATCAAGGAATCTCCATAGTCCAATGAACTTAAGATTAACCCTAATATTTGAGTTCTTATTGCATTAGAAATCCTAAGGAATTCATTATCTAGGTACCGCCTTTATCAGTAATTGTTTTCTCGATTGCCTTATTGTTCTTATTACTCATTGCTTGATTTAGTTCCCCTTTGATTTAATTCTTACAATCACATTATTTTGTCTGCTAAATATTTGAAGAAGATTCATTACTAGTACTCATAGTCTTTTAAGATCCACGCTCTACTTAAAAACTTTATTACTTGAATGACTTATACACTTGCTAGCTTACTGTTAGATGCTAGTACAACATCACATGTATAAGAAATATCAAAATTTAAACAACAATTTCAAGCTCTATATTCATAATTCAAAGAGCTAGGAAGGTACAACTTTAAACTCTATGTTTAGAATTCAAAATACTTCGTATGAAATTAGAAAAAGCAGTTTTAAACTCTATCATTATTATTGACACAATTCGCATATATGCTCTTGAGTTATGGGTGAATTTTGTATTTAATATGCCTCCTTTTTTATTTTAGGGGTTAATGAGGGCATATGGATCTACAAAAGAGAATTTGAATTACTTTGAACCAATGAAGCCCAAAATATGAATTTTTCATAAGAGTTTATAGTCAAGTTTTTGGCCATAACTATCACGCCCCGAATCTAGCCAAGCACGTGGCAATCACCACGACAACAAGAAGTGGGTCCCACAATGACCCCACCTCCAGGTCGCCGTAAGGCTCAACATAAACCTGCTAACACAAACTTTTTAAAGGAAGGAGATAATCTCAACAATAAAAACATAATAGGGCTCCCTTACACTAGGGACCCTAAATATAAAAAACATCAACAAACGAACAAGTTAGGGTTTACCAAATACAACCAAAGAATGCAAAATACAAGAACCACACAAATACATCAAGTTTAGTGGATCTATATAGTTTACATGCCAACAGCAAACTAACCTAGACAAAGGGGAAAGATAGATCACTCTACTTCCTGTCCAGCACAACCAAATTCAACGTCGCAGTCTGAGAAAGAAGAAGAAGAAGAAGAAGAGTGGTGAGTAACAGACATTACCCAGTGAGTGGTGACAGCACATACATAATAGAGTAATAAAGCATTACAAAATAGTAATTGCCACAATAATAATAGCATATATATATAAGAAGTTCCAGGAATTCAATAGATTAACAGTTAAAACACCAATTTTAACAAAAGTACATATAAGTAAAATTTCAACAAATTGGATACAATTCCAAATACAGGCTGGTCTCAAATAATTCCCAAGCTAATTGTGGCCGCGACTAGATATGGGACCACCAAGGTGTTTTTAAATTCAAATAGTTGCCTTCCTTGGTGTTAGACAATGAGATTACCGTATGGTGACCCCGCGTTTCTCACATAAAGGAACCCCTGTCAATGGCTCTATACACCTCTTGACTATGGTAAACTCATGGTTAACCACATAGCCTCCCATCAGATCGGACCGTGGAACCCCTACTGATACGAACCTCGCCAACGATTGTGACGAAACCCGAAACAAATTTGGCACGAAGAAGAAAAGCCAAGGATTCAAGAAGAACGGATGGAAAAACCCCGACCCAATGCTTAGCGAAACACGAACCTCGGTAAGGGGATGATGCCACAAAAGGAGATGAAAAATCCAATTGATAAGTCAGTTTGAACGCCACAAAGAAAACCCTTGATAAGTTCTTAAAAAGTTTCTTCAAGAAAACAAGAAGAAAACCTCACAAATACTCATATATCAAAGTTGTGTTTTATGGCTGCTACAAGGGACTATATATATAGCCCAAAACTCTAGAGAACTTCTAAGAAGTAAAAGTTCAAAACTACCCTTAAAGATAAAAAAAAGTAAACAACCAACTAAAGAGCAACTTTAGCCCAAAGGCCCACAAAGCCCAACAAGACTAAGCAATTACAAAAGACTCTAGTTCACATATTAAACTCAAAAACAAATGACAACCAAATCTTCATCAAGCGTCTTAGTGGAATCGGCTTGGATGAGTAGGACCAGCTTTTGTTCACCATCAGTAGTGATCACACTCTCTTCCTGTTGTAGAATTCTCCATGCCAAGTTGCTAAGCTCCTCTTTAAATCTTCTAGCTCGAGCCCTCGTCACTGGTCTTGTTGGGACTTGAATTGGATCCTTAGCCTTAATGTCCACATCACCTACTGCAGTGTTGGACAAAAGACCATAGTCACCATCAAGCCAAATGCAACAATGAAAATATTTCCAATTCCCAACTCAAGGAATCCATCATGCCATGGTTAAATATGGAAATGCGCATCAAACCAAATTCCTCTTGCATGTAAATATATACACATACCAACATGCTTCTTTCAAGATAAATACATATAAGTATTCTAAGTTTAACCATTCCAATAAATTCATTTTCGATGTGTATGTATATATATATATATATTGTTAAGACTATGCAATTTCAAATTTAAACACTCACAAAACTAGTCGTCTCGCCTCGAGATGCACTCACTAATCGCCAATAACCTTTCCCTTGAAGGATGTTTCGCCACCTAGACACAAGCAGGGAATCCAAGAACCAATGAACATAAGAATGAAAAACTAAAATGCATGCGAATGCAATGTTACATGTCGAATATGCAACATTAGGGTTTTAGGGCAAAACGAGGTCATTTTGGACCCAAACGACTTCAAACTAAAGTAACACTAGTTCCAATGAATTTCAAATAAGAATGGCTTCAATTTGGACCAAAGAAATACAATAAAAGGTTGAAAATTTCCGTTGTTACAATAAAATCATGCATGCTACAGTAAACTGACCTTGAAACAATGGTTTTCCCCAATTTACATCATTTAACCAAGAAATTTTTTTACAATCATCCAAAAGAAAGAATAACAAGAACAATGTCTCCACTTTGAGCCTATAATCATCCACACAACATCTAAAATCAAAGATTTAGATATAGGTTTTTAAAGTAATAAAAATGATGAAATACAAGAAAAATACTGGATATAACTTAGATCAAAGTTATTACCATATTCAAGAGTAAAAGAGGAAGAAATTTGGTGTTTTGATTCACCAACAATGGTTGCTGAAAAAAATTTTCTAAGGTTGGCGTGTTCAGCCGAAAGAAAGAAAGAAAGAACGAAGAAGAAGAAAGAAAGAGAGACGGAAAAGTGCCAAGTTTGCTTTTTTTTTTTTTAAGAGAAATGACCAATTTGCCCTCCTATTAGAGAATAAAATAAAGAGGGTCCAAAAGACTAAATTGCTCTTGGTTTTTGGCTAGTTTTCATACAGAAGCTACTGTACGATCATGCAAGGATGCCACTATTGCTAAATGACTATTTTACCCCTAATGCATGTACGAATCTAAAGAGGCCCGAGGTCTAAAATCAAGACAAAGTACAACAATAACTTTAGGCAATAAGAATGAGATTCAAAGAATCAAAACTCAAGGCAGGGAGGGTGTTAACAGAAAAGTTTACGGTTGAGCACTATTACTAAGGACCCTAAAGCTAGGGAATGTGGTGGCTTACACGTATAAACATTGTGGAGCACTATTACTAAGGACCCTAAGGCTATGGAATGTGGTGGCTTGTCTCTATTCTCGAAAATAAATAAATAAATGAAATAATTAATGTGGTAGATGATGTGATAAAATGTGACATTTGATTATCCATATTAGCTACTATCTTTAGTTTTTATGGCCGTCTTAGCACTCATAATTAATAAGCATTTTTGTAAAATAAGGGGTATGTAAAAGTAACATTTTTGCAACTTAAATACTTAAAAAACACATGGATTATAATTTAGATGTGGAAGTCCAAAGTTGAGCGACTGATGGAACACATACAAATGCCTAAATATGTTCTCACTCTACGTAAGTGCAAGTGTCACCTCAAGTAATAAAGTGTGTAGACCTCTATAGGATATCAAACCAATAGGAACATAAGTACTAGTACTGTCTACTCCTCTATTATCTAACCTAACAATTTAATTGAAGGATTTAAATGAAATAAAACATACTCAAATTTAACAAGGCAAAACTTTCTAGATAATCAAGAGATAAATCAATCGTCAAAAGAAAGTATTCAGGCAAGGAATCCCCCTAAAGTTTCTAATAAAGCTCTAGACATGGATAATAGATCGACATCGATTGGATGAGACTACAATTGCTCCTCAAGTATGTTAGCCCCGTTCTCAAGATGGCTAACAACTAATCCCAAAAACGAAAGTTTGAGTTTAAGTCAAGCAAAATTCGAAAGAGGTCCCCAAACCCTAACATGTCCTATTTTCATCTAGCAACGCAAGGGCCTTCCTTACAAGAGATATTGGTACTATCACTCGGTTATTGTATGGGTTCTACATTATTTGGTATTTATTTTTTTATTATTTTCTAAAATTATGCATTAATTATTTTAAAAATAAAATCTTGTAATGATATGGCAATTTACGTGAGATAATGTGATACGTAGTTAACTTTATCCACTTCTATATTAGCCTTCATTTTCAAGTGAGCAACAAATGATGAGATTAGAAAGAAAGACCAAAAAAAAAACGAATTCTTTTTAAAATTTAGAAATTGATATAATGTTTACATTTTAAATGAACTTTTATATTCAAATGTCAGAATGCAAACTTTCTAATATTTTTGGGCTAGTATGAAAGTTGACTCAAACTTTAAGGCCTTCAACATTTCCTCAAGCTTTCAATGTGCATTCCGCAAGCCCAGACTTAGAATTTCTAATCTCTTTAATTTTCAATTAATTCTATCTATCTTAAGTACATGTTTTAATTGAATGGTTTCTCTAACAAGACAACATCAATTAGCCTTGTTTTTTAATGTTTGTTTAAAGAAGTCAAATTAACCATCATATCAAGATCCAGCTAGGTTTTCCTTGAACCAATGAAACCAGTTGTAAGTTAATTAATTTTCTTTCGTTCTTTTTTCATCATAGTAACACATGGCTATTCATGATACTCGCATGTAGCCACTTATGCATCATAAATTATAAAAATAAAAATAATTATAATAAAAAGACACCATAAAAGGCCACTTATCTTTTATGAATATGTAATTTTCATACTTTACAAGCATAAAAGACCATGCTATTTTGGATTGTTGCTTTTAATTATACAATTTTAAAATATTAAACATAATTCATGTATTAAGTTTTTAATTTATTTTTATCTTTAAACATGATTTTGAGTATGTGATCCAAAATATATGAAATTTTCTCAAGTTGATTTGTAATTTCTGGCTAAAATGGATTATGATGTGTTTATCAAAGTATCAAGCATATTGTTGTACATTAGCATCTCATTAGTTGTTTTATAAACTATGAAAGTATTATAAAAATTTGCACTTTTAATAATAAGCTTGCCTCCTATATCAGTTAATTCAAAAAATATAAAAAATATTGACTTAGTATAAGTTTGAGTCCCTCATCTTCTCAGATTAAATTTTTTGGTTCAATTTGATTC
Organism: Dioscorea alata; assembly: GCA_020875875.1. Classification (NCBI taxonomy): domain Eukaryota; kingdom Viridiplantae; phylum Streptophyta; class Magnoliopsida; order Dioscoreales; family Dioscoreaceae; genus Dioscorea; species Dioscorea alata. The sequence continues at coordinate 18,303,017 of CM037023.1, forward strand.
ATATATGATATGGTTGTTTTCTATCTAACAGTCTAACAAGGTATTTAAAAAAATTGTAATGTTTATATAATTTATATATAATGTGGCTATTTAAAATAAATTAACACATATAAAAAAGACATGTTAAAAACAATCAATAATTCTACATTGCATTGGTTAATTTGGATGATATAAATTTAAATCTATAAATTTAAGTCTCAGTATCATTCTATTAACTTAAGCTTTTCAGTTGAACTAAACCCAAATAATATGTTTTATTTATATCCAACACAAGCGGTGGAGAAGCATATGAAAGTTGTTAGTTCGGCCTTAAACAACACCCACTGTTTTTGGTAATCTTAAGTTAGCTAGATAAAGGTGTCCTATTCTTGTTTTGGGTTGGGTGCAATGCTTTCATCACACACAAAGGCCAAATACAAAATGATGGAAAGCATCCTTAGTTTTCAACTCATACTAAGCCTTTTTTGACTTAACAAAAATAGTCTTCAATTCCACCTAGAAAGATTTAGATGGATGAGAGGCACTTACTATCAAACAAACAAAGAAAGAAAACAAACGAACGCAGGCGCATTAATTGATTAATGAAATTAAAGAACCAAGAGATCCAATTTATGTTTATATAATTCAAAGGAGGGTGTTGCATGGAAGGAGGGTGTTGCATGAACAAAGTTAGCTGGTAGAGTTGGTTGCCATGCTGTTACTGTTGACTTTAGCCATTGCATGTGATTCTTTTTTATTTTTATTTATTTATTTATTTAAATGTAGTAGCAGTAGGAGGAAAAGAAGAAGCAGCAGGTCATTAGTCAGCTCAGGTACTAGTGCTATTTGTTTTGTGTTTGGTACTAGTACAACTACAAGCCTTTAATAAGTTTAACTAGTGATCTGTTTGGTAATATAATAATGTTTGCATGTCTTCTCAAATCCAGACCTTGGTCCTCTGGTTGCTGCTTCCCTTTTTTTTTTTTTAATTTGTTTATTTGTTTTTTTCCCTCTATCTTGTATCAAGATAAGTAAACAAATTGAGTTTTGTTAATTATGAATAATGAGTATGAGAATACAAAATGGAGATGAGATAGAAGATATGCATAGCTATCTAGAAGCCTTATTCTCTAGATTTAGGTTTGGGTATATATATTATTAGGGTTGAATTATTGCATCTATGGTAGAGAGTCCTAATTATCACAGAATTAATTTTTCTACGCAAGTTTTGAACTTTCATCACTTTTCTCTCCTCTAAAAGACTCTGAAATGGTGTCGTTAACCATCAAAACTAGATGACTTTGCTTCAATCTATTTTTTGTATATAGGTTTTATATTAAAATATAAAGGCATTTGCTTTTTAGTCTATTATATAACAGGTTGATAATAATCCCCAAACAAATAGTTTAACATGGTAAAGGGCATTATTAAAAGATTTTCTTCATAAATTACAAATATTAATGCACAGAAACATGTAAAGAGAATATGCACTCTTCCTTTCTGAGTTAGCTTAATAATACCATATTATGCTTTTTTATATTATTTTTAAATATAACTGTTTTATATTTATAGTTATTAAAAAATATAAATATAGCAATTAGATACACATAGAAAATGAGAAATTATAATTTCATCTCATTATTATTATTATTATTATTATTATTATTATTATTATTATTATTATTCTTTAAAGAATCATGGACAAGAGATAAGCAGGGCTATTTTGGTATTTCAAAATTACACTCCCTGATTTATATTAAAAATTTTAAATTATTTAATTTTGTTATTGTTACATTTTTCACATGTATTAAAGGTCATTTAAAATTTCATAATAGATAATTAAGAAACTCTACATCATAATAGATAATTTCACAATAAAGGTCATTTATATTTTTTATATTTAAGAAAATATATATTTAAAAAAAAAATTAAAAGGACAAGCAAACAAACAAAGATGAAGCAATGTGTAGGGGTTGGAGCCTACCTGGAATCCAGAGGCAATAAAGAGAGATGGGGCCAAGAGTATCCAAACAAGGCAAAGAAACCAAAATCAGATCCGGTCATTAAAAGGGTTCTCTTAACCTGGCTTTGCTTAGCTTTCCAATTATTAGAACCTCACCTTGTTCATTAGCTTCCTATCAATTTCATAAATTTCTATAAAAATAAATCATTACATATATACACATATATTAAAGATGTACTTAAATACATGTATTTATTTACATTAAAATAAAATATATGTAAAACATCCACTGAAAAAGATCTAACTTTGTATAAAACTTTGACTACTTTGTTAAGGGGTTTAAAGAAAGTGTTTATTAGGAAATGGATGAAAAAAAGTTAATTAGATCATAATATCTTAATAATATATTTTTTAATTTCATATTTTTATCATCTATTTAAACATTGTGGGAATATTGGAAAAATAATAAATTTGAAATTAAAATTAAACATTTATTGATAATTCATTAATTTTATTCAATGTTTGGTAGGAACAGCTCAAATTGTGTGTTCACCGACCATTGCCATCCTCTGTCCTCATCAATCACTTTCTTGTCTTTTTTATTTTATTTTTCTTTTTTAATTTAACAGATAAATAGTAAAGTCAAAGAACAAATCCCACAAAAAAAGTCACTACTTTTATGTCTATTTTTTTTTTCTTTCTTTTATTTATTTATTTTTTAAAAGAAGGAATAGTAAACTCAAAGATCAAATACCACAGTGGCTAAATATTCAAGGAGACAATTTGCAGTATATGATGCATTTATTATTAATATTAGACATTGTGTATAAACTTATTATCTATTATTTATTATTTATTAATATTATTATGTTCCTTAAAGTTCTTGTTTTTGAAATCTGGCTTTTTAAATATTTAAGATAAATTAAATCTTTTTAGATTATAAAAAAACAATTGTTTGGTTAAAAGCCAATTTTAAGTGGTTATAACAATGATAAAGCACATTTATTTACACACATTATTTAAAAATAAATAAATAATATTTTTTATATATATAAATGTGACAGAAACAATATAGTCAGGGGTGTGCGCTGTGTATGAATCAAGAATTGATCATTCAGCCCATTTACTCTTTACTTGATAGTATAGGGTTTGGGTTATAAACTCGTACTCAAAGTTCAAAGATCTATTATTATTATTATGTACTACAACAAGATTAGAACTCCGGACTTTTAAATCTTTACATCAACCCCTTATTTTTGTATCATATCAAGTAATACTTAAATATTTCGATTAATTTGGATAACTATTTTTTACCAATTTTTAATTTACAAATGCAGTCTAGCAATTTATCTACAGATAATCCTCAAAGTTTATCTATTAAATGATGTGATTAATGATTTAATGTAAATTATAATTTTAATGAGATATCAAACTAATTAATAAAGTAATATAACAAAACACCATGTTAATTAATGAAATTTTTGTTAAATATAAAAAATAGAAAGATCATTTTGAATGTTTAATTTTTTATTAGTTTAATTTTTATTTTCTGATAATATTGATAAATAAGTTTGTGGGAGGAGATGCCGACTTGATGTTGATGGCTTTACATATATTGGACAAAATAAATTAATTATAAAAAAAAAAAATAGAAGCTCAAAAGAAAACAAGTGAGTCACTGTAAGGAGAACTGTACTATAATGTACGTATAGAAAAGAAAAGAATATAATAATTTGATATGGCCTCTTGTTCATTGTGCCGGTGCATCCAACGGGTGTGCAATTTGATAAATTTAAATAAAATACGTGCCAAAAAACGAATACTCAAAAATAAAAAATAAAAACTGAATTTTATAACATATGTACTAGTTTTTCATCTACATAAATTAAAATTTAAATATATTTTTTTACTCGAACAAATATCTTATATAAGAGATTTGATGCCAATACTTGTCCATTATATATTTATTTTAATTATTATCTATTTTTCTTAACTTACGCATTTAGAATATGTATATATAATATAATTTAAAATTTATAAAAAAATAAATATTATCATGTATTTATATATAAAAAATAATAACTAATCTATATTTTACAAAAATATATAAATAATTTTATAATAAAAATATATATAACTAAACATAATAAATATTAATATTTAATATGGGAAAATGCCAAAATTGCCTCTAGATCTCATACTTTTTAAATGCCCAATAAATTCTTAAGTTTTTAAAAACCCTAATATATCAAATTATTATTTTCCTTATATTATTTATTCATTAATTATTCTACAGTGTCAAGTTTTAATAAGTAATAAATAAATAGTATTTTTATTATACTCCCTCTTGTACTTTTTAATTGCCCAATTTAACTAATTCAGATGAATTAACAAGTCAAATAAAATAGTTAGTAATTTAAAATTTATATAAAATTATTTAATTTTATAAAATATCCCGATTTAATAAAATATATAGTGAATATAATTTATTAAAAATTATAAAATTATATTAAATATAAATGATAAATTTAAAAATTAATATTTAATAATTTATAAAGTTTCTAAATGAATTTGTAAAAAAACAAAAAAAACTCTAAAATAAAATAAGTAACACAGATGAAGTTTAAATCCCTGCCTACTTATTAGACTTTATTTGAGGCAAAGATAAATTTAATATATGTTTGAAGATAATAAAAAGCAAGATTATACACTGTTATTATTAAAATACCTTTTGAGTTTCAAATGTTATATTATAATAAATAATGGCTCAATAAATTAATTCTAATCAATAATCTCAATTAAATATTATTAAAAAAATAATTAAAGCACATTAAAAAATCTTACCTTCCCATATATAAATATTAGTAAAATTATGGTAGCATGACATATTTGATTTTAAAATTTTGATTTTTTTTATAAAATTTAGAAGCTATAAAACGAAGGACAAATGAGCACATAAATTTGCTCTTAATTTGTTTCTTTTTTTTTTTTTCAAAAGTCATTGTTAATTTGGTGTAAATTTTGCATGAGACCTTTTGACTTACATTATTAGATCGGATCACACGGTTTCCAAAGCAATCCAAATAAATAAAATAAATAAAATATTTGGAAATGGTGAGAGGTTGTTGTTGTAAACTTGTAATAAATGGCAAGTGCCAACCAAAGAGCACGTGATGACTACGCTAGTCTACTCTAAAGCCACGTGGACTGATAGATCATATTGAGTACGGTCCAGTACAATAACCATTAATTTGAGAAAGTAGGTTTTAATTGCTTTCATTTAAGAAATTTTAGTGTTGGAGTTTTAGATTCTTGCTAACACTGCTTTGTGTACACACTAGACACCATTCTTTTATTGTTTTCTTATTGCTTTTTTTTACCCAAAAAAAAAAAGAGATTGATGGCAAGGGTAGTTGGACATCTTTAGTTATTACTATTATTATTATTATTATTAAAAAAATGCTTATAATATTTACATGGTATGAAAAGCCTTCTGTTTTAAAAGTAAAAGAATTCTCTTTTGTTGAGTTTTATTTTCACAATTTTATTTTAACTATTTAGAGAAGAGTAAAAAAAATTAAAATTAAAATTTTAACGAACAATAAGCTTATCTTTCTTATTTTACACATTTTACTATTTATTCATTAAGGTTATGCATTTAAGATGATAATGATAGAGAATAATATGCATTTAAATATATTGGTAAGATTAAATTTAAACATTAATACTTAAATTAGGTATATAATTTGAGATACAGAAATTTTTTAGAAATAGATATTTATAATGGGATAAAAGAAGCACTATATTATATTAATATAATATTATTTTAATAATATAAATAAACTACCATACAGACCACCATATTTACTCTTCAACCACACATTGGGAGTAAGTCAAATGTCTTAACTACTCTGCTATGTCCAAAACTTTTTTAATATAAATCATAATTTATTTTTGCTAACTTCTTGTAGTTAGTCCCCCTCATATTTTCTTTTTGAAATTTCAATATTTTAATTCAAAATTTTAATGTTATGAATTATAAAATATATTATTTCACATCAACAATCCCAATTTCTTGATGAGTATAGTTATTTCACTCATTCAACACCATCTCACTCAACACTTAATTAACCAATTAATTCAAAGTTTTTAAAAGATTTAGTGGGAAAAAAAGTCATGGATAAGCCATGAATGAAAAAGAAAACAAAAGATTTATTATTTTCCAAAATTTTCCAACCCCAAAGAAACTTCAATAAAAAGCTTTCATGCATTAACTTGGCCAACATGTAATGTTAGTTTGAATTCTTCTCAAACTTGACCAAGCCCTTACAAAAAAGAAAAAAACAGTATGTAATTCTAGAAAAGCAATAAAAAAACAAAGACTTGTCAAAGGTAAGTCTAGCTATTTCCCACTCTTTGCCTTGGTACACAAGAATACTTCTTACTATATATATATAAATATCATTAAAGACCTTTTCAAAAGATCATAAATAGAACTAGTCTCAAATACCAAATTCCACCGCCAAGTTGTCATGAGGATGGGTCATAACTCATAAAGCCAACCCATGCAAGAAGATGTACGCGGATTCTTTCTGCCCAGAGTCAAGTGGGACACACGTGTGATGGATATATGTTAAGGACCCCACATGAATAAAGTTTTTTATTTTTATTTTATTTCTTATTTTTATTTATTTTTTTATAAATAAATAAACATAACTCTCAACCCAACGATACATTTTGAGAGAGTCAAATTTTCGAATTTTAGCATGGGAGTCAAATTGCCTTAATCATTCAGCTAATGTGACAATCTGTCATAATAATAGTTGAAAGTTGTGTTTTATTCATATTTATACGAAAAAATGACTTTTTATTATATTTGGCCTCAATCATGCATTGAGAGAAAATTAAACTTTTGACCTTCAGTATGAGAGTCAAATATTTATTGTTAGCTGTTGTTGTAGTAGTGACCACATAAATAAAATTATTTTTTATCTTTATAATTATTTATTTATTTATTTCTTGTAAAGTTGTTGATTTACATCCTTGTATTTAAAAAAAAAATTCATGTTTATATTTTTTACTTTGTATAAAATTCTAATAAAAGATGCCAAATTTTTAATATATATATAGTGGGTTAATAAGGCATAAGGTATTGATAGCCATTTATTTCCGACGTTACATCGCTTGTTGGCCACATTAATATTAGGGATGAAAACCAATGCAAATACAATGTATAGATACAGAAACGAATATTTTTAAAGTAAGAGAAATTGTATTTTTGTAATTCTTGCACTATATCCTATTATTCAAATATGTTCTATGTATTTCTAAAATATTTATTGTGGCCTCTATTGTTCTACTTTTATTTATTTTGGTCCATATTAATGACATGTTGCTGAGGTGAAATATACTTTTTTTTGTTTTTTTTAATTATATACATGCTTTAATTGAAAGATATAACATGTTGCTGTGGTGGAATATACCAATTTTTTTTTTTTAAATTATGTGCATGCTTTAATTGAAAGGTATAACTTGCAATCTCTACGTTGCTAACGTGCAACAGTCTAACATGTCATTGGCCTGTGAGTTTTTTTTGATAGGTTACTAAGTTTTGAACTTATTTTTTTTCCGGTTACCAAGTTACAATTTATATCATAAAGATTACTCAAATTTGATTTCGTTTCTCCAGGAGATTGCCTGCAAGTAACCACATCCACGCAGCTGACATGGATGCCGGAATAAACACAGTCAGCATAATTGTCCACATCATCAGTCTGAGATGGAGCGTCCACATCAGCACGGCTGTCCACGTTAGCATAGTTGTCCATGGCAGGCTTAAGTAAGAACCAAATAGGACATTTGGTAACTGTTTTGATACGAAATTAAAACGTAGTGACCAAAATGAAATAACAAATGAGTGGGTGACTTACAAAGTATCATATTGATTTGGAGATTTTTGTTATGGAAAATTTTGCAATCTGTGTTGATCTGAGTATAGATTTCACAGTTTTAAGCATTCTGATATCATCCAACTTCATCCATTATCTATGTTCTAATACATTGAAAAAAGATATACATATATAATAATTCAACTCTACAATGCATTCAAATGTGAAATTCAAATCTAACATTATCACAGTAACATCAGTAACTGTTTATATACATATATAGTGTTAAATAATGTACTCAAAATAAAAGCACCATCACACAAGCACCATCACTACCACAGCAAACACATTTAAAATTACCCAAATCCATAAACAAGGCCCTCAAGATGGTCTTCCTTGTGCGACATCACCACCTGTAGGAGCCCCAATTCCTGGGGGAAGCCACACCCTTTTTTTTTTGCCATTATCTTCCTCTTTTGATTTCTCATTAGGCTTTTTACCTTTTCGTCCAGGTTTCTTTGGGTACTGCCTTCCATGGCCAGATGTGCTTTTTATCTGCTTCTTGTGAGGTGGTATTATCAGTCCCCTTCCTAATGCCAAGCTTTCTCCTCCTCATCAAATTTCCTCCTGTACTGCACACAACAAGGGGCAATTTAAAATAACCCTCAATAGAAGACAATATCATATTATTAAACAACAAGGGCAATCAAGGATCAAGTATGCTCTGGAGTTCATAGTAATACAAGAATCGAATACCATGTTTCAACTTCAAACTTTTCAAGGTCTCAGACATTTGCAGTGGCATAACAAGTATAGAGATGAAAGGAAATTTTGAAAAATTTACAAAGGAACAACACTTAAGCTTAAAATAAGATACACAATTAATTTAATTGACCATAAAACTTAGGACAAATACAGTTTTAACCAATGATTTTGATAGTGTAAGTCATTTATCAATCTGCACAAATGCTCCAGCCAAGTTGGGTTCACATAAATGAAATGCCATGGTAGACAAAACATCGACATAATCAACATATATACAATTAAATGAGCTTTAGATAAATTATTCTACAGTCTCCACATGCAAATCAATGGACAATATACGTGATATCAAGAAGTTGCTAATAGATCAATCATTGATTTCTTCACACAAGGATATGATGACATAAAATTAAATGACAAGTTCATGATGAGTTCTAAATCAGTGGAAATGCAACCATTACTTGAAACTGCAAACTTTGATAGATAACGCAAGTAAATGAAGAACCAAACTGTTCTATCATATATTTTACAATTCGCAAATGACAATTCAAGTTTGGCATACTATCCCAAATTGAACCTTATAACTTAAATTAAATTTTGGTCATTTGCACAAGGTTAGCAGTCCACCCTCCTGGAATTCCCAAAAAGAAAACAAAACCAATCCTTAAGAACATAGATTGGCCACAATTGACAGAGTGAAGTGAACAGATGGTGAGGTTGAGTACTATCTTCATCAAATGATAATAGAGAAATTTCCAAATAGAGGTAACACTTGAAGTTTATGATTATAAAGACTTACACAGACATCCTTTCACGAAAAGAAGTACAATCAACATGAAAACATAATAGTATCATAACATATGATATGATACTCGGAATCTTCAAGATACAATGGCAACCTATTCAATTGAACCAATATAGGCATAACAGAATTCTATGAACACAAAACAAGAATAAAACCCCAGATTCTACATTGAAAGGCTACTTGAATATATATATATAACTGCCAACTCTCAAGAACATAAAACTCAATTCTTGAAGATGAAATAAAAGAAAACCAGTCATTTTGACAAACATATCACTGGCAAGAATTTTCATTTCTAAAAAAAAAAAAATAGAAATCCTAATGTTCATAGCATTAGCACCAACACTATTTGAAATTGATATTTCACCAACTCCAAAGACAAGAACTTGGAACAAAAGAAGTTATAAAAAAAGACAAAAATTTGAAGCAATTACCAATGGTGAGAGAGAGAGAGATGAAACTAAAACTAGAGACGAAAGAGCAAACAGCATCAAGCTCATCCCTGGAGGTACAACAGACCATGATTGGCAGGAACGAGCGCCTTCCAGCCACGCCCAACAAATCCATAAGAGTGTCATGCAAACCATATTGCTTGCACATGATTTGAAGATAAAGAACAGAGAAATAGATCCATTTGTGGATGAAGATACCATCTTGAAGCGGAGGCAATCGACGACAACGTAGTAATGGAGCCCTGGGCTGAAAAAGAAGAAGAAGAGAATTGGGTAAATAGTAAGTGAAAAATCATTAAATAAGGGAGTGGGGAGAATAAAAGAAGATACCTGAAATAGGGGAGGGAGGAGAAAGAGGAGGGAGAAGGAGGGGGAGGGAAAGGGGATGGGAGGGACTCTGGGGAATTGGTCGCCATTACTCACGCTGCTAGGGTTTGGCTAAGGGAAGAAGCTAGGGGATTTAGATTGATGGAGAATGGGCCGCCGCTCTGTGTGAGAAGACGAAGGGGTTAGGGTTATTGTTCGGGTAAGAGGGCTTTTATTTTCTTGATGATGTGAACAACTATGCTGACAACCATGTTGATGTGGACGCTCCATCTCAGACCGATGACATGGACAACTAAGCTGACTGTGTTTATTCCGGCATCCACGTCAGCTGCGTGGATGTGGTTACTCGCGAGTAACCTCTCGGAGAAACAAAATCAAATTTTAGTAATCTTTATGATACAAATTGAAACTTGGTAACCGGAAAAAAATAAGTTCAAAACTTAGTGACCTATCAAAAAATTAATCCAATTTACCCAATTTAAAGAATGGCACAAAATTAGCATACTTGCATTGCATGATAATGCTACATCAATTGACATTGTATAAGTTACTGTACGTGTTACCAAAAGATGGAGCCTCCTAATTATGAATGTTGTTTTTAATTTCAAGGGTTAAGTTTTTTTTTTTTTTTTTTCTCCTTTAAATTGCTTTGTTTGACATGTGACATGAGCATATAATATATTGGATTATGCGGATATGGCATTATCGTAATAATATTTTAATATCATATCATTATCATGAAAAAAAAAATTTGATGATATGATAAATAGTCACATATTTTAATGACATGTGGATGCCACGTCACCTACAATTTCCAATTAGGATTTTAGTATAATTAATAAATAATCTAAATAAAAAATAGTGATGTATTATGAATGGACTCCATAGATGGATATGGATCAGAGTGAATGAAAAATAAAATATAGTGATTGTATTAAACATTTTTAAATTATAGGAATAGAAATTAACATTGGACTAAAAAATACATAGATGAACAATATATTTAATCTTATAATTCACTTTGTATGATTTTTATCTATTGCTTGCCCTGTCCATAATCTGTAGTATTCATTATTTATATAACCTTGTCTTTTCTTAAACAAAGAATATATTTTTAATAATATATTGAAATATGTAAAATATAATAATAACATTATTATTACTAAATATATGCTCCCTAAATATATCTAAATAATAAATGTTATTAACTCAATATTCCAAAACTTTAGAAGTGCCCGCATACAAAGGCAATGCATGGATAATTGACACACATGGAAGAACTGTATATATATATATATATATATATATATATATATATATATATATATATATATATATATATATATATATATTGTATTTGTATGTCTGAAAAATATAAACATAATTTTCAAATATTAATTTTTTTTTAAAAAAAGCCACACATTGATTAAAAAATAAATAAATAAATAAATAAAAATAAAAACTTTTCGAGCAAAACCATTTCAACCCCTAATTCAATAAAACTTTCAAAATCCAACGTAATGGATGGTTTAGGATTTGGTTTACTTATTATTCTCTTCATTTTTTTTCAATATTTTATTTTAAATAATATATAATAAGTTTAAATCAAGTGAATGCACAATGTATCTATGTATATCTGAAAAATATAAACATAGTTTTTTAAATATTAAATTAAAGAAACCCTAAAAATAAAAATAACCATTTTTTAGAACAAAACCGTTTCAAACCCTAGCTAATTCAATGCAGCTTTCAAAATCCAACGTAATGGATGGTTTAGAATTTGGTCTACTTATTCTCTTAATATATATATATATATATATATATATATATATATATATATATATATATATATATATATATATATTTATTTTAAATAATAAATAATAATAAATTTAAATCAAGTGAATAATAAATAATAATAAATTTAAATCAAGTGAATGCATAATGTACAAAGATTCAATGGATGAGTAGTTGGAGAATAAATTCTTGCAGGTGAAGTTATCATGCAAGACTAGTCTGTTCATTGACATCAGTGATGGCGTTTATTTTTGTTTAAAATGTTGATTGACATGGACCTTCTTGAAATTTTCAATGGATATTGAACCCTATCAAGTCTTTTTAACATATTATTTGGTCAATTGTTTGGTATTTTGGGAGCACTTTCATGAGGTTTAGTATTGCACGGTTCCACCTCATAGATAATATTTACAAATAAAATATAAGAATATTTATATATTTACAGTTACAAAGTATTTTTATACTGATTTGGATGTGTTAAGTTTTTTTTAAAATTTTTTTATTTATTTTATGTTTTTTTACACTGGATTGGCGTTAATGTCTCACGTGTCTTCACCACTGGTTATTGGGGTCTGCATGAGTCCAACTCTAACAAAGTTAATTTTTATTTTATATATGATTCAAACTCTCACTATTTTTTCTGTCTTTCAAAGAAATATTGTTAGTGCCGCTTATATTTAAAAAAGACAAATATATGATATTTAAAAATATTTTTAGTGGTTTTTAAGAATACAAAATTAAATGCATCTAGTGAAACACTAATAGAATTATCAACATGGTTGATCTAATTGGTAGGGAATTGAGTTGTTTAAGTAAATGATTTTAAGTTTCAATTTTTGTATTTTTAAAAACTACTTGTTTGAAAAGGTCTATTTTTTTTATATAGTTTTCAGTATTTTATTCACAACCCGCGACTTCTAAAAAACTGGTGAATTAAAAAACTTACAAAAAAATTTATAGAATAGTTTAATATTTTATAAATGATAAAATTTAGAAAATATCCATATATTTTATTAAAAAATATGGACATATCATCAATTGAACATATAACATCGGATCAAAATAAAAATGAAATACTAATTCTGCTATTACAAAAATTATGTATTAATATTTTTATCATTATAAATTTTTATAATAAGTAATACATACGCACCAAATGCCGGCCAAAAAAATTATACAAAATAGAAAAACAACATAATTGGATAATAAATAGTACCCGCCACCCCCACCCCCACCTACACTCTCACCATAGGACCCAAGTGTGACACATATTAGGACACTAAACTTTAAATCTCAAGTCAACCATTGACAAAAAAAAACCAACCAGGATCATGCCAGAGTGTCCCAAACTTTATAAAAAAAAAGAAAAAATTTAATATGAATTGAATAATCCCCATCCCAATCCCAAAATTTCTTTTCAACAACTTTCTTTGCAACTTTCCATTCTATTCCGTGTGAGGATTACTGTGTCAAGCCTCAACCATCTCTCTCTCTCTCGCTCTCTCTCTCTCTTTTTCTATCTCTCTTAACACGTGGTTGGAAAATCAAGCCCTTCTGCATTCCCACCTCTTCTTCCTAATCATTTATATAAATCCAGCCTTGCCTTCTTTCATCCTATGCTTGTCACTTGCTTGCTCCCCCAAACACCCTCTGCCATTTGTGTTTTCTTTTCACCCTTCTCCATTTCTCACTATCTTATTGCCACCTTCAGGTATGTGTTTAATTGTTCTTGATGTTTGTTCTTGATTCACTCTATTTCAAACTTTGTTGATTGTTTGATGTATGAATAATAATACATTCAGCAGGAAGGAAAGACTTTGATTGGATTGGATTGGATTGGATTGGATTGGAATGGGAATAACATTCACATGTCCAGGTGCTGATGCATTTGATGAGGGGATTGAATCTCTCATTGTTAGATCCTTGAGCTTCAATGGAGACAATGAGAAATCCCCCTTGAGATCTTCCTTTAGTTTCAATGCCAATGACAATGAATCATCATCTATTCTCAGAGCTTTAGGCTCTGGAAAGTTGATCATAGAAGGCTCACTGGATTTTGATAAGAAAGAAATGGATATATCGATAAAAAGCCCGAAGACGACGGAGAAGGAGGATTCTCCCAAGTCAGATGAATTCAAGAACTCCGGGCTTCGGCTTTTCAATGATAATTTGCCACAAACTCTTCTTGCTCAACCCAATGAACCAAAACATTTAGCTGCGGTGAAGTTGCAGAAGGTTTACAAAAGCTTTAGGACACGACGACAGCTCGCAGATTGCGCTGTTCTTGTTGAGCAGCGATGGTGAGTGAAACTCAAATGTTAATGCTGAAACATTTGCTTGTTTGTGTGAATAAAATCATGTGTTGATTATATTCTGTTGTGCAATGCAGGTGGAAATTGTTAGATTTTGCATTGCTCAGAAGAAGTTCGATATCTTTCTTCGACATTGAGAAGCAGGAAACTGCTGTTTCCCGGTGGTCGAGAGCAAGAACAAAGGCTGCTAAGGTCGGCAAAGGTTTGTCGAAGAATGAAAAAGCCCGGAAACTGGCCTTGCAGCATTGGCTAGAAGCGGTAAATGTTACAGCAGATATAAAACTGAATTTCACATTGAACTTGGGATTTGTTTTCTTAGTCTTAACTTGTATCGATTTGCAATAAAATTTTCGCAGATTGATCCACGACATCGATACGGGCACAATCTTCATTTCTATTATGATTGTTGGCTTCAATGCGAGAGCCGGCAGCCGTTCTTTTACTGGTTAGATGTCGGAGAAGGGAAGGAAGTCAATATTGAAGAACGATGTTCCCGATCAAAGCTTCAGCAGCAGTGTATAAAATATCTCGGTCCAGTGCGTGCCTGAACTCAATGCTGGATTGAATTTTACAATTGAATTTAATTTTGGATGATAAATGAATGACAAGTTTTTCTGGTTTCATATGATTATGCAGAAAGAAAGAGAGGCCTATGAAGTTATAATCAAAGACGGAAAGTTCTATTACAAGTGCAGCAGACAACTGCTAGACACAACTCAAAGCTTGAAAGGGACAAAGTGGATCTTTGTTCTGAGCACATCGAAGGCTATGTATGTCGGGCAGGTAAAATCTCATCTCCACAAAATCACCGATGGATCGAACACAGCTTCTTGTTTAATTCTGATACATGTTAAGTTTATGTCCATGCAGAAAAAGAAGGGAGTATTTCAGCATTCCAGTTTCTTGGCTGGAGGAGCTACATCTGCTGCAGGGAGATTGGTGGTGGAAAATGGATCACTGAAGGTAAACATAAAAGAGAATATTTCTATTTCGAGACAAAATTTTACTTCGTTCATGTACTAATCAATCAATTATGCATTGTTTTTACAGGCTGTGTGGCCTCACAGTGGTCATTACCGGCCAACCGAAGAAAATTTTCAGGACTTCATGAGCTTTCTAAAAGAGCATTATGTTGATCTCACTGATGTTAAGGTTCGTAAAAACTTTTGAATGGAATCATCCAAAATCCTTTACTTCATTGAGCTTATGATCTTCTTTTATCATTATATGCAGAAAAGTCCAGCTGAAGATGATGATGAGTCCGGGTTTAGCCTTCGGTGCAACACCGGCCTTGCATGTAATGGTTCTCAAGAGGACCTGACTGAGAAGAGCATAACAGAGAAAACCCCAGCAACTGAAGGCTTGACAAATATTGAAATGCCGCAGCAAGTACTTAACTCTTGCAGCCATGCAGAAGAAGAAGAAGAACAAACATCTATGCTGAAGCACAATGTCAAAAAGCAGGCGGCGAATGAAGAAAGCTCCGATGATGAAGAAGAAACAAGCATGGAGACAAACTCGAAGACACAGTTCAAGAAGCCGAGGAGACTTAAAATTGGTAACTCCATGATTGCCAAGGATGAGGAAGATGAATCCATGGCTTCTTACATGCTCCGCAAGGAAAATCTTTTTGTGGAAGAGTCTGCCGAGGAGGAACATGTAGCGGTACCTCAAGATTGGATTCTGAGGAGGATCGACTCGAGAAGAGGAGCAAAATCATATCAACTTGGGAAACAGTTGTCCTTCAAGTGGACAACAGGTGCTGGACCAAGGATTGGTTGTGTGAGGGACTACCCTTCTGAGCTGCAAGTCCTTGCCTTAGAACAAGTGAGCCTTTCTCCAAGAGACACAAGGAAGTCAAGATCATGCTGTGCTTCACCATTGATTCCTGCTAGCCCATGCACCAAGAAATCACAGGTTCCCTCAACCAAAGATGATACACTGTGACAGCAATAGAAATCATCATAAATTTTTTCTTGTATATACAATAAAAAATTTTGGTTCATTTGTTTTATAGATCTTGTATAGCAGCTACACTTGCAAAATGTAACCATTTTTTTTTTTTTTTTTTTTTTTGAGGGGCTATTGCCCTGCAATGAAATAAGATAATTCTTTTTTTTTTTTTTAATTTTGTTCACAAGCTATTGAATGAGCACAATGTCCACTGAAATTGAAGCAAAACTTAAAATTGTTGTTAGATTGTTCTTGTGGGTTGCTTCTTAAATAAAAGAATTTGTAATATCAATTCCTTTCAGGGTCATAAAGAACAGATCATACGAACTTGATTAATGTTAAATTATATAAGCTAACTCTGTACAAAAGAGGGCTAACTCTGTACAAAAGAGGATATTTATTTATCCTAAACAAAGATCTAACAGAGAGTAACCTAATATAATAAAGATACATAAGCTGCAACCCAAAATTTTCTAATAAGTATCCCAATTTATCAATTGATGGAGTATGCATCGTGTGAGAAAGAACAAAAGTAATATCCAAAACATAGCATGGCCAATCATGGCATATTGTTTAATTCTAATGAAGAGTTACAAGGAATGCAAATTTGGTTTCACCAAAGAACTACTGAATGAAGGAGAAGTTCTACTAACTGGTTTTCAGCTAAGAAAAGAAAATTTATGCAGGCTCGCATGATAATTTTATAACTGAGTCCAAGACAGATTTCCACAGATGCATGGAATAAATCACAGACATGTATGCGTGGAATAATTCAAATCAGACAAGCTATCTTTAATATAGCAAGAATACATGGAGGATCTTTTTCCCACCAGATAGAAGAAATGTCAATAAATTTGTTTTCTATAAACATTTAAATACAACCATCAAGGTCAAATTCAGTAGCATTTGAGGAGTCACCTACAATTTTAATAAAGCATCAAAATCTACAGCTAAGTTAGTACATATAGATCACTTGCCTTTACATTGCTCCATTAGCGATGCGTTCAACACCACCAACAATCGCAAGGTTTGGCAGCTTCTTCATCAGCTTGTGAACTTCTTCAAGCTTTCCACAACATTCATACAGTTTCAAAAGGTCATGAATCACAGAATTTCGCAACAAGCTAGGATCTTTAATCACTCTACCATGTATCTGTTTGCCTTCCTCCAAACTCAACAAACCAATGCATGCCCTCAAAGCAAATGACACTAGAGAAGCGTTAACACCACAACCGGAACATGCCATCTCTGCATATACCTTCAATGCTTCCTCATACAATTCATTGTGCACCAAACCGGAAATCATTTTACCCCACAAAGCCACATCCTTAACAACCAATTCATTAAAAATATCATAAGCATTCGTCATCTTGCCACATTTTGCATACAACTCAACGAGCAATGTTAGAGTCTTCATCCCCGGTTTGTGCCCAAACTTAATAATGTGGGCATGTATTTCTTGTCCTTGACGAAGAGCCATATTGACAACACACGGCCGAACCATGGTTGCAAATCCTATCTGTTCAGCTACCTTACTAACTTTATGCCGCCGCAATGTCTGCCTAATCAAATCCATAGCATCCTTAGCATGATCATTCGCACAGTACCCCTCGATCATAGCAGTGCAAGCTTCAACAGATGGCTCAGTAATTTTATCAAACATTTTCCTTGCTAAACCAACACTCCCACACTTTGCATACATATCAATCAATGCCACAACCACAAACTCATCACCATCACAACCATCTTTAACAACATCCTCATGAATTCTGATTCCCATATCCAAATCACCAGTGCTAGCACAACAATTCAAAGCAACAGTATAAGTAAAAGCATTAGGCGCAATGCCATCCTTCTCCCTCATAGACCGAAACAAGTCGAGAGCTTTGTGGTGGAAACCAGAGTTACTATACATGGAAATTAAGGTGGTCCAGGAAACAACATTTCTCAGAGGCATTTCGTCGAACAGTTGTTGTGCAGCACGAATGCGGCCGCACTTGGAGTACAAGTGAATGAGGCTATTGGTGACAAAGGTGTCAGTGTGGAGGCCGAAGAGGATGGCCTTCTCGTGAACAAGCTTGCCAAAATGGAGGCTTTGAGCGTCGGCACAGGACTTGAGGAGGGTGCAGAGAAGGGAAGGGTCGGGGGTGATGGATTGGGATCGCATGAGGTCGAGAATGGTGAGGGATTCGTGCATGCGTTGGTCGAAGGGAAGGGCAGAGGACGATGGCAAAGGAGATGAGCGGAGAGGAGGAAGGCGGTGGCCGGAAGTGCGGAATCGTTGAGAGAAGGTGGGAAGGAGAAGCGATGGTTGGGGTTTGAAGAAAGGGTGGTGGTGGTTGTGGCGAAGTGGGGAGGGAAGCATGGAAGCCATTAATTGTTTTGGATGAAGGCTTTGTGGCGTATCTGCATGAAGTTTTCAACAATTCAGATAAACATATATTAAAAAAAATATTTATTTATTTATTTATTATTCTTAGAAAATATATGCCATTCATGTGAACTTGAATCTACATTTAAAAAATTGTGAATGGATTGTTTGCTTTATTGGTATTGAATCACCTATGTAGGGTATTCGTGTCTCATGAGGAGGTGAGTTTGAATTTCAACTTAAGTAGTGTGAGGATACATATGTTGTAGAGCTTATATGTACGTTCCTTATATGTGATTTATTCACATTTGTAAAAAATAATTTTTTTAGAACTTTTTGTTATTATTATTTTTTTAAATTTCATTATTCTTATTTGTATTTTGTATTTTGTTTTTTTTGTTTTTATTCTCGGTATTCTTCTTATTCTTTTACTTGTTGCTAGTTTACCCTTTTTTTAATAAATAAATGTTCTTGTTCTTTCTCTTCTACTTGTTTATCTTATTTTTATTATAGGTAAGTATTTATTCTCCTTTTTCTTTATTTTTTTACCTAAATCAAAATATGTAAATTCTTGTATGCTATTAATTAATTAATTAATTAATTATTTTTTTACATAAATGTTTGTGTGTTTAAGCCTAAAAATTTAAATTTTTGTATTTTTTGGGATTTTTTAGAATATGTTTAGTTTTTCACTCAAATATTTAGATTTTTACAAATGTATTTAATTTATAAAAAGTTAAATGTGAAGCAGCTACGCATTAAACATTTACAACCTGTTTGGATGCAAGTAATCATCCCCCTTTAGAGGGGGATGGTTGCGAATCCCAATGGATACCATTACTTTTGAGAGAGGATTAGAAATCTGCTAGCTTCATTACTTTTGAGAGAGGATTAGAAATCTGCTAGAGAAGGTAATAGCCATTAACCCCAATATTGGGGGTAATGGCCATTCCTATCGGGTAAAATGTCTGTTTTGCCCTCATTAAATATTCCATCTCTCTTCTTTCTCCTTTCTTCTCCATCCAGCCAATCATTTCTTCTCCTCTAATCTGAAGAAGCTCAACAGCTAAGAAAGGGACTTGTTTCCTTGCTCCTCTCTTATGGATCGAGTTGCTCATTTCTTGCTCTATTCGGTAAGTTTTGTTTTTTCCCCATGGTTTTTCTTTGTTTTTTTTTGTTAATGGATTCATGTATAGGTTGGTAGTTCCTTGTTTTGATTAACAATGAGGATGAGTTTTCTGTGGGTTTGTATTGCATGGAAAGGCTGTCAGCTTTGATATTATTGGTGTTTTTGTTTCTTGTGAATCTTGTGTGTGAGATCTGGATATAGAGACTATTTTGATCAAGTTTAGATCTAGTACTTTATATACACAATAATTGAATCACAACTTTGACTCTGAGGAATGGGTATGTTAGATGAGTAGCGCTTGATCAACAAGATACATGAGCAAATTTTATTATGGTACAATTTAATTGATGATCATGACTAGTTTTATACAGACACTGAACAAGAGAGAGATGAGAAGCTACAATTGGTATTACTGATGAAGATGCTGTGAAAATGGCACACCTTGTGCTGAAGCTCTCCGTTTGCCATCTTTTGAGGATACAGTGACTAGACTTGCAAATTGTGAGGGTATTTCAGGAGGCATATGTTAGCAGCAAAGAGACAACAAATTAAATCTCATTAGAAAATTAGTTAACATTAATTAAATACGGACAAATTTTATTAATTTTGTTGCTTCCAATTCTGCATATCAAATGTAAAGAGGTGAGCTTTTTAGTGCTAATTAGAAACAATGATACATATGAGTTTGGCATTGCCATTCTGTTATGGCATAAAATAACATAATTTCATGAGCTGATGAATTAGGATGATACTAACTGGAAGCAAACCAATCCTATTAATTGTCGAAATACACAAAATATACCTTCGTACCATGTTTGAATTTTTACATTAACGTCACCGATGGAATCAGTGGAGGCTAGATAATATTTAGAGGTTGATAAAATACATTTACTGGCAATGATATCGAGAAAAATGTCTTGAGATAATTATTATATTTGCATTACTACAAGCATGACAATCTTGATCATTGTAAGGTGATGCTTGATCTCTTGTGACTAGTTCATTGAACCCAGTCTGATCCCATTCTCATGTGATGCTTGATACCTTAGCACTAGTGCATTGAACCCAGTCCATGCAAGAATTATTTTTACATATATGTTTGACTATTTTTAGTTTTTTTTTATAAGAATATATTAAAAACATGGAAATCATGTCATTACAGATTTATTTTTAGAGAGTCTAGATTATATATTTGTGTGTGTGTGTGTGTGTGTGTGTGTATTGATAAATTGAATGCATAAGCCGCCGGAATTATATGATAACTTGCATGCAGACTCATGGTCTACTGGCCTAAATAATAAAGAGATTAATTAAGGTGCTATATTCAGCAGAGCATATATTTAATCAGTTAATATACACATCATGTATCATTGGAGTTGTAAATTGGTTCACTTATTCTTATATATATATATATATATTTATCCATGACAAGAGTTTTGAGATGAATTAAAAACATAATTAGAAGAGTTTTAAGATGAATTAAAAACATAATTTTATAATAAATAGATGCTGGGCTCTCGCTATTGTTAATTTTGACCTAACAACACTCATAATTGTATGTAATACATCTTTATTATCACCCACATAAATCTATTTGTGTCACATTGAACATGCCTATATATACATCATAATTTGTAGACATTATTGTATGAGATACTTATACAACCCATGTGTAATTGGTTTTCCAGAAATGAATCAGATTGCAAAGCTTCGGCTATATATTACTATCTATATGTGCTACTTTTATGCTTTGAGCATCATGATTGCTACTTGTGCAAAAATGGAAAGCAAAAATAGAGGTAGATTGATTCAAGGGGAGATTGAGTCATCATCAAATAGATGCCGTAAACAGTATGATTACTTGAATAGGGTGGTTTACGAAAGCGACATTAAATGCATCGACATACTGCACATGGATCGTCAATGTTTTCATAAATTATGTCGATTGCTAACCACCAACGGTGGGTTGAGGGGCACGAAAAATGTACTTGTTGAGAAGATGGTTGCAATGTTTCTAAACATTATAGCAAACCATGTAAAAAATAGAATAATTAAATTTAACTTCTTGCGATCTGCCGAAATAGTTAGTCGACATTTCCATGTTGTCTTAAAATCAATTATTCTGTGTCATGGTGTTCTACTTAAGAAGCATGAGCCTCTTAGTGAAAATTCAAATGATCATAGGTGGAAGTGGTTCAAGGTAACAACATTCATCTGTATTTGTTATTTCATTTTATTATTAGTGGACATAGTGTAAGTGATAACTTTTTTTAACCTAGAATTGCCTTGGAGCATTGAAGGTACACATATCTGAGTGAATGTGCCTAGAGTTGATCGACCATGATATAGAACAAGGAAATCTGAAATCATCACTAATCGAATAGTAGCATCTCAAAGACATCTACACAATGAAAAAGAAAATGAGTTCCTACGGAATCAACTATGGAACAAATTTCTGTAAATTTTTACAGTTTCATAGAAATGGTTGGTCTAGAATTTAAAATCTTGGCTGATGCGGCAAAACGAAATGTAGAATCTACAAACCGGCATGCTGATTCAGCTATTCGCAACACTGAAATTGCAGCTATTAGAGGAAAAGCTAGGCTGGAAATTGAAGGAAAGAAAAAATTATTAAGTCAAGTACTTTTTAATGTTGAAGGACTTAATGATGATGAGGCACTAATCATGTTGCAAGCCTTGGCAAAAGATGAGGATCAACTTAAGGTGTTCTGGGACCTTCCAAATGACAAGAAATTATGGTTTTGTTGCATATTTTTAGCCACAATACCGTATATTCCTCCCGTGGTGTAAATCAACCTAGTAAGCATGTTATATTGCCTTTCATAAGTTTTTTATCATTAATTTCATATCTCGTGTATGATTAGAAGCAATTCCATGGATTAAAATTTCCATGCAACTTGTTTATTTGAAGTCAGATGCTAAATTAGCGCTTTGTTAAACATTCACTTGTGTTATTTCACTAAAAAGAGAATAATTGTTTTATGTACTCAATGACCCCTATTTATGCACTTGAATTAATTGTGTTTATGTTTATATATTTCATTCACATAGCAATTGTCAATCACATTTCTTTATGCTTGTGTTTATGTTTCTTAGCTAACTTTTTTATGTTTTTTTAATTTGATTGTGTATACACTAAGGAGAAGCAAATAGCAAATATAACCTCTCGACATAGAAGTGGAAGCAAGGAATTGGAAGTTGATAACATGTCAGTGATGTAGTAATGTTTGAAGAGAACTTCTCTTGTTATTTTGGTATTTACTTAAAAATACTTTGGATGATGATATGCATGAATGTTTTGTGTGTGTGTGTGTGTTTCTATGTGACACCAATAGGTGGAACAAGATGATGGTTTATTTAGCTTAATATTTGTGTTTGATTGATACTTGTGAAGGCTAAGCTGGCTTGTTTGGTTGACTGTTGACAATGATGATTTTGGGGAAACAATGACAATGTGTTCATGTGTTTGAATGTTTGCTTGAATTGTGAAGGCCAAGCTGGCTTGTATGTTTGCTTGAATTGGTTGGTATGCTTAGTAATGATGGGGGAACAAAACAAAATTGGTTTGTCAGATTAAGGTTTAACTGGAATAAAGTATAGGAAACAAATTTGAGATGAGAATTTTAGTTGGTTGGGATTTTGCTTTGTTTGATTGTATTTTTTGTTTTGTAATGAATGTATAAAACAATTCATTACAAGGAGATTGATAATATTTTATACAATTTTTTAATTAAATTAATTATGATAATATGTACATAATTTTTTTACTTATTTTAAATAATAAATATAATAATTTTATTGCATGATAATTACATATTTTAATATATAATTATAATGACTATAGTTAATTACATAATTTAATATATACTTATAATATATAATTATAATGGCTATAGTTAATTACATAATTTAATACATAATTATAATGGCCATAGTTAATTTAAATATTAAAAATAAACCCATTTATGAATTATAAACATTATTTTTATATTAAGGGTATAATGGTAATATTCTCACTCATTCTCTTTTATCTTTTTACATTCCCAATTAATATCCCCTCCAACCAAACAAAGTTTTCATTCCCATCTCCCTCCCCAAAGTTTTCATTCCCATTCTTATTCTTATTCCACCATCGAAACGCTACCTTAGAATCTAAGTACTAAACTTTTGGGAAAGAATAACTAAACACCTTAAATCTAAGTACTAAACAACAGTTGGAGCACTAAACAACTGCAAAAGAAAAACTAAACAGCAAGGTTGTAAAAATTAAACATTTAGAGGGCGTTTAATTACATGATTAGATTGAGAATCATTTCTTTGTGAATCCATACCTTTGCTTGGATGTCCATGAATGACAGCGAGAAAGGAGTGGGTGAGGAGTGAGTGAGGAGGGAGATGCCTTGTCCCAATCCTCTCAAAAATGGAGGATTGTTCACTTCTTGGGGCTGAAATGTCAAATTTGTCCATGATATTTAATCCAAAAAGCAACACTTTAGCCCAAGTTCTAGATCTCTAGCATCTAAGAATAGGGCATTTGGTTGTGCCGGTGAAGAACGGCAACACTGGCGAGAAGTGGTATATTAGACAATCTCTTTTCTCATTAGGTGGTGTACATCATAGAGTGAAACATCTGGTTGATTTGTGTTGTTTGGTTCTTTGGATTGCAAGAGAAGGTGGTGAATGCAGCTTTTATTGTTGCTTTCTCATTCTCTTTCTCGTAAGCATTGTCGTTTCGACTAAGATTTTGATTGGAATTAGGATAATTTCATGCTTACATGCTAGTTTCAGATCAACAGATCTATATTTTTCAGGTTCCCAATAGGTTCTATATCTCAACATCACCCACTTTCTTTTACATTCACCTCTGTTTTGTTTTCTCATTCTACACTTAATTTGGTGTGCTTGTGCTATGTCATGTTGTGCTTGCTTTAGACAATATTCACATATTGTCCCATATGGTGAGCTTGAGACCTCTATAAAACTGTTTGCTTGATTGATAATTAATAATACCAATACAAATTTTACTCTAAACATTGTATGCCAAGTCAAGGTATATTGCTAAATGTTAGTATTTTAAAATCATTTAGAAGTTTGGTAAGAGATAATATGACGTAATATTTTGTGGACAATCCCATTTCTTTATTGAATCCTAATTATATCGTATTAAATTTGTTATATTTTGTTTTATGGTTGTCTTAGTTACTTTTAAAGACTGTGAAGAAATACTAAGATGCCATGCATGAAAACAAATATTTGGTATAAATTTACAACAATTGTAGTTAATTATCAAGTTTTATTTTTTGTCATATTTTTTATAGTTAGCTTAGTGACATTGACTATATCTCCTTGTTATTTTAGATATGGGAAAGTTTCAAAAACTTCAGCCTTATTGCCCAATGATTATATGCTACTTTTATGGCCTAAGTGTCATGATTACCATATGTGCGACAAAGCAACACAACAATAGAAATAGGTTGACTCAATGTGAGATTGAGTTAACATCTGTTAGGCGTCACTAACAACATGAGTACCTCCATCATGTGGTTTATGAGAGTGATATAAAATACATTGATAAACTATGCATGAATTGACGTTGTTTTCATAATTTGTGCCAATTGCTAACTATGACCGGTGGGCTATGTGGCACGATAAACATTGGGGTCGAAGAAATGATAGCGATGTTTTTAAAAATTATAGTACACCATGTCAAGAATATGATAATTAAATTTGAGTTTGTTCAATCTAGTGAGACAGTTAGCCGACATTTTCATGTTGTTTTAAAGTTGGTTATTTTTTGTCATCGTGTGTTGTTAAAAAAACTAGAACATGCGCTTGAAAATTCAAATGACTCTAAATGGAAGTGGTTTAAGGTAATAACTCATAAGTGCATAATTTTTTTAAAAATCCTAGGTATTCTTTAAGTACAGTTTATTTCTTAATCAATGTAGAATTGTTTAGGAGTATTGGATGGGACACATATCCGTGTGAATGTACTGAAAGCTGAGGGATGCCATACCAAATCCCAATGGGTGCAAATTGCCATGGTTTTCTTGCTTCTTTCCGAGGACAACGTTATCACTTAAGTTCTTGCACTGATGGACATCAACCATATACACCTCAAAAACTTTTCGACATGAAACATGATAGTGCAAGAAATATGATATAGAAAACATTCAATCTTCTAAAATGTTTTTGGAAAATTTTATCCAGCTCAAGTTTCTATAGCATTAGTACTTAATGATGTATCATTAACGCATGTTGTTTGCTACATAATTTTATTAGAAAGGACATGGCCGAAGACCCCGCAGAAGATGACATTGACAATCTAATCTTTGAGGATACCTTGCAAGATGATACTAAAAATATTAATGCTGTTGATCCAATGGATGAGTGGACACAAATTAATTAACATGGCCATAGATATGTTTAACTCTTGGCTTTCAAGTTGATTGTATTGTTTGGTACATATACGTCGAACAAGGGTGTTTTTATATGTTATTTTTACTTTATGTTGCTTTTGTTATAAATAGTGGCCTTTCATCTCCCACCATATTTCATTGCATTCGAATAGAAGGAGATAAAATAATCAATCTCCCTCAAAACTCCCACTCCACTCTCTGCTTTTGGTTGTAATTAATTATCTAATTATTTGTTTTTATCTAATGAAAATAAGTCAAAAATGTTAGGTTGATTTCCATTCATAGTAATTGTAAATTTGACTTTATGGAATTTGATCACAAGAATCTATGACTGAATTCCATAATCTTGGAGTCTTGTTCAATTTACTTGTATGTTATGGCTACCAAATATTGAGGAAACTAATATTTCTAAATGTTATTTCATTTGTATTTGTCATTCATTAACTTGCAAGTTTTTTGGTTCAATTGATTTTTACATTATGAAAAGAAATGAACAACGTAGTTCTAATTAAGAAAACATTTACATAGTCAAAGTTGATTGTATTTTTTTTTTAATTACTTCCAAAATATATGAACAAGGCCATGTAATGAATGTCCAATTGGTGTAACATATAACACCCAAATTAATCAAATCAAGGTAAGATTAGACTTTTTTGTTATCTAATTCTTAGTCAAATTCAATCTGAAGTTCTTCTTCTTCTTCTTCTTATTATTATTATTATTATTATTATTATTATTATTATTATTATTATTATTATTATTATTATTATAGTTATTATTATTATTACTTTAATTAATATATGGGACCATTAAGTCAAATTATAGTTATTATTATTATTACTACAACTAACTAAGACTCATTTAAGTCTAGGATTAAATTGTTAACATAATATAATATCATTTTGGTGTTGATGTTTTTCTTTTCTTGATTATAGTATGGATTCAGGTTCACAATCAAAGTGCAAGGGACAAAACAAACTCTATTGGAACTACAAAAGATTAAGCCCTTATTGACAGCTTAGTTAAGCTATCGGCTAATCCAATGTGGCGTGTAGAAAACGGTTTTAGAAATGAGTACCTTATTTAATTAGAAAGAATAATAAAGGAAAAAATTCCAATGACCACCATAATTGTGGATATACCGCAAATAAATGGTTTTATTTGGAACTACAAAAGGTGTACCATCGAATGTGAAAAAAGTGCTTACGATGAGTATGTTAAGGTATGCACAATTTTATTTAGTAATTATGAAATTAATTGTATATGTTATTTTCATTAAAAAAATTTCTTTCCATTGTAATATAGAACCACAAAGAAGCAGCTGGCCTTTATAGAAAGTCATTTCCATTCTTTAATGCGAACTTGGGTTAGTATTTGCAAGAGATAAAGCACATGGCAATGAAAGATGGCATAATGGTGATGATGAAGGGCAATATCTACAAGAGAACATTTCTTTGAATGATGACATAGGCTTGTTTCAAATGCCAAATGATGAGTTCTTTATGCCTATGCAGGAACCCATTCCTTATCACAAACCCATCATTGGACAAAATATCTAAAATTTTCAAAATTTCATTGAAATGTTGGCTTTATACACAAGGCAATAGTTGAAGCCGCAGATGTTCGTGAAGTAACTCGCGAACCAACTGGTGAAGAGGACAAAATTATTAACTGAAGTAATTTTTTAAGTTAATGGCCTATGTTACTCTTGCAAGTTTTAGGTAATGTTGACTATCAACTAACATGTTTGTGGGCTTGATGAGGAACAAAAGACTCCGCTTTTGTCAGGTACTCTGAAAGAGTTTGTGACCTACCATACCTATAGTGTGATCTTTTGAGCACCAAGTAATGTTCTTTTTTATTCTAAATATGTTTCCCAATTGGAAAGATACCCTTTTATAAGTTTTATCAGTTGCATTTGTTTGCTGAAATTGTTAGATATGAACATTTATTGATCATTTTTATTTGTTTTATTCCAATGTCATTGTTTAATTGTTTTTTTTTTTTCCATATTCTATAGCTGCATCGCAACTATGAATGGTAAAATCTTGAAAGATGTTAGTTCTACTCATTGTCTAATATTGTGTCTTTTTTTTTGGTGGATCGTCATTTAGTTGATGAATTTCAATTGTACTGTTTGTATGTTTAGTTTGGATGTTTGGATATTTGTGGTTTTATTGGGATACTATTTACTTTGGTGATATAGGTGATGTTTGGATGTTTTCAATTGTGTTTGAAGTAATAAATGTTTGTGAATGGTTAAGATTGGTTTGAAAGTTGGATATATGAAATTTGATATGTATGGGTATGTGAAGTTTGTTATGTTTTTAGTTGTGAAGTGCGAATGTTTATGAATGTTTGGATACTGGTTACGTTAAGGTTTGGATGTTTGGATATTTTGAATTATGTTTGTTTAATTAATGATTGTGAATGTTTAAATGTTTTAAAATAATAAATAATAATTAAAGTGAAATAATAATAATAATGATTAATAATTAAAATAATAATTAAATAGATAATTTTAATAATAAATAGTAATTAAAGTGAAATATTTAATTCAAATATTTAATTATAACAATGGAAATAACAATACTGAAATATTTTATAATTTAAAAATAGTTATCATTTAACCTAACACTCTATTTTATATATAATATTATATTTACTTGCATCAATGACATAAAAGTCATTTTACCATATTTTCTTATTTTACTTTTCTATCTCTAATGAATTGACCTCTCATACCTTATCTACCAAACATATTATTTATTCCCATTTCTACATCACTTTCCCTTATTCACATTCCTATTCAACTCCTCCACATTCCCAATATGGGAACTAAATGCACCTGAGAATTTAACACCATGTTTGGATGGGTAATGGAAATCATTATCTTTCATCCATGTGGCCCTTGTTTGGATTGTGGCAAAAGAAATTCCATTTCTTTGATGGGATGATCCAACTATCTCATCAAGAAGATTCTCATTACCGCCAA
Source organism: Dioscorea alata (assembly GCA_020875875.1). Lineage (NCBI taxonomy): Eukaryota > Viridiplantae > Streptophyta > Magnoliopsida > Dioscoreales > Dioscoreaceae > Dioscorea > Dioscorea alata. The sequence continues at coordinate 18,332,190 of CM037023.1, forward strand.
AAGTGGGGAGATGGGAGAAGATGAGGGGTAATGGGTGTATAATACCTATATTCCTCCTCTCTTCATATTTATTTATTATTTATGATTAATATAATTAATTTACATAATTAATTAATATATTTAAAAATTAACTAACTAGTATATTTCATTATAATAATTAAAATGAATACTTAAAATAAATATGATATTTAAATTATTTTAATGATTTTTTTATTTTTAGATATTTTTTTATTTTAAACATTTTGAATATCACAATTGAATTAGTTAATGATGTTAAAATTACGATCCATGAAAAATAATAATTAAACTATAATTATTTAATGAAAATATTTTATAAGCAAAATAGCAATTAAAGTAAATTATTTAGTTTAAATATTTTACTATAGTAAATCAAATTAAATAATTATAATCTAAATATTAAATAATAAATAATAATAAATATTTATAATTAAACATAATTCATTGTCTTATACACTATCATGCAATTTACACAAAAGGATATACATATAATTTAATTATGTTTCCTCTAAGGATTGTCAATTTGCCTCGGGCCTGACTAGATTGGTGCCAAGGTTAAAATTTGGGGAATATGGTCGGGGCCCAGGGTTTGTGAATCCCTGTCAGGAATAGGGAATCCAACCCCATCCTTGAACACATAATTTTAATATTATATATATAATATTAGAAAATTATTTATATTAAATAAAAATATATATTATTAAAATGTGATATATTTGATGTATTTAATAGATGTCAAAAAAATCGGGAAAGGGGATGGGGAAAATTTTGTTCTTTAAACTTGGGGTTGGGAACAAGGTTAGGGATGGATTCGGCAAGTTGGGGTTGGGGCCAGGGAATACATCCCCCGGTGAATCCTTACCCCATTAACATCCCTATTCTTTCTCTTTTACGTTTTCTATTCCCAATCTCCATTACCTTCAACTAAACACTGCTTTTATTACCATCCGCATTCCCCATATTCCCATCTCTATTTCTCTCTCATTTTATCATTCCCCCTCATTCTCATTTCCATTCCGCAATCCAAATGGTCCATAAGTGCTGCCAGGATTAATTATAAACAATTACGAAAGAAAAACTAAATAGTAAGTAGCTAAGGTGTTGTTAGTTATTTGTAAGAAGCTATAATATAAAACTTTTTACATGTAAAAGAGAAGCTCAGTTAGATGGGGCAATTCACTCTTTCCTCATTTGAAAGGAAAGCGTTGTTTGCTATGAAACATCAATTAACATGTGAAACAAATTTGTTTTTCCAGTTGGTTTTACAACATTTCACCTTATGACTAAATTGATCATAACTTGAAATGTTGTAAAACCAACCCCTTACACTTACTATCTCCATATCTATAATCCCAACCTTGGCATGGTGACAATATTTGCTTGAATAGCGCCCTCCTTCACTTTGCTAGTCGACTAAGAAACCTGCACCTCCCCTTAACCTCCTGGAGCACAATACTTGGTGAAGAGACCTGCCTACTCTCTAATCCACCTTTTGTGGTTATTATAGTCAATTTCAAGCAAAGAAAATAGGCCTTAGTTCTATGCTTCTGTCTCTTGCCAGCTTGAGATTTTCTTTTTGGATTTCCTTTGGTAGAGTAGGGTTTTCTTGGTTTGCTTTTATTTATCTAATTTGTAGTTAATTTGTGTCTGTTTTGTGAGAATGTATGATTTGGTAGTGAAAGATGTGTTTTTCTATTTGTTTATGTGGGAAAAGTTTTGATTTCTCTTTTCTTGTTTTGTTTGAGAGTTGTTTTGCATTAATGGAATAATGGATTATGTAATGTTGTTGGGAATTGGGTTTCTATCTATTCAATGATGGTTTTGAGGGGGAATAGAGAATGGGAGCATTTTTGTTGTAATAAAAAAACAAATTATCATTCTTTGATGAGTGTTAAGTGTTGATTTCTGATATGACTCATCAGGATTGGTATTCTACAACAAGAACTAATCCCCAGAAAGGAACTATAAAAGGAAAAGCAAGGACTACGAGGGGCATATTGAAGAAGAACACAAAGGTGGCTTGATTCTCTGGGGAGAAGAAGGAGAGGCTTAATTGGACATTTAGGGTTTACTTAATGTTATCCTAAGAGTTTGTATCTTTTATACCTTGGCAATTACTTGTTGATGGAGTCTCTTACATTCATGTATTTTTGAGAGAACTCTTTTACTTTGATGCTTGTTAACTGGTGACAGATGGCTTATGGGTGTCTAAATTATGCAAATATATAAACATGCAAGTATGCACGTAATACTACAATTGGTCCGTTATACCGCAAGTCTACGGGTCATCAAGTAATACCTCGTGGATGAATATGATGATCATATTTCCCTAGGAATGGCGACAGGCTCATATTACTTCTTTTTCACTAAATCAATAACCTAATCATTTATGCTCTTTCTTTAGATCTACTTATACAACACTATTAAACAATATAATTGGAGACGATGTTAAGCACACTTAGAAGAAGTTGGAAGTATGTACTAAGTTATCTTGATTATTAATTATGGTAGGCGTTAAGTGTCATTCGTGTTCTAGGTTTGAATTGGGGAAATTCAAATGCCTACTAGCCCCAATAAGCCATGGTGACTAAGTCTAAATCACTAAGAACTTAAGATGGAATCTCTTCCACCTCAGCCTCCTATGTTTGTCTTAGTGCTGGAATTCCACGAGAAGAGAGCAATCAGACCCTAAGCCTAAGGGATAATCAATCCCCAATCCGGAAACCTAGCTATGCCTAACTTCTTAGAACATGCATAGATCTATTATGGCATGGGTGTCATCAATATGGGGGTATATCCTCCTCATCTACATTAGCATGTAATAATCAATAAAGAGTATGAAATGATTACGAAAACTAGAATAATTTATATTAATCAATCAAGATTCATAAATAACAACCGAGGGACCTAGACATACAATTCCTCTCAAATTAGGTTGTTATGGATTATAACAAGTATCAAAACACAAGAAAACGACAAGACCAAATAAAGAATAGATAAGCTTTTAATGTATTCTTAGACTAACTCCTTCCAATAATTCTCCGAAGATAAGGATTAGAGGATCCTAAGGTTGTTCGATGACGTGTGTCATTCACACCTCTCTCATGATGATCTTTGAAGATGCTTATCAAGCGCGATCTTCTCCGATGATGCTCATTTACGTACTCTTGAGAAATCAATCAGAATCTGTTGGAATATGAAAGAAACACTGTCTCCCACAGTTTAGATCTCCAGAAATCCAGCCACCCTAGCTTCTTCGGTAAAAGAGTCTCCTTAAATTTAGAGAATACTGAGGTATTTATAGTAATCGGCTCCGCCACAACCTCACCACGAGCGTTGTGATGTTCATTGTGAGTAAGTTGTTTCCTGGGCTCCAAGTCATGTCCTGGAACGGTCTTTGGGCGTTATGCATTTTGACAATAGCTATTATGGACTTCACAATGGTCGTTGTGAGGCCGTTATGGCTTCTATGCTGCTACCAGTGAGCTCATGTTATGATGACTTGATCACGGTAGTGGTAAGTGTAGACAACGGGCATTGTATGTTGTCATAATGCTCGTTGTGAGTCACAGTGCAACCTTGATTCAGCAACTTGCTTCATTTTGCTTTAAAACGTCCTCGAATTCACTTCTTTCTTTCTAAAATAGAAATAACGGTCGTTGTGAACAAAAGAATAAAATTTTATCCTAATGAGATGCTAAACAAGTATAATTTCATGCTAGATGTAGTGAAAATGATATAGAAAATATGATTAGTTTAACACTTATCAACCGGCTGTGGTTTTCTTACTTGTTATTGGGTGCTGGTTGTTGTTAAGACTCTTTGCTAGCTACATGATGAATCGATTTAATCCTTGAATGGTTGGCGTTTAGATTCTAGTGAGCCTTCAGCTTTATTGAATTAGGCTTTCATAGTTCTTATGTAGATATGAAAGATAGAGTTCATTACAATCTCTTTCCTTTGAGCTTTGTTTTTGGTACCTTAGTTAGCTTATAGTTATTAGCCAACTTGTGTTAATTCTTTATTTATTTTGATGGCAGAGAAATTGGTTTGTTCTTTATAACACATATTGTATGTTGCTTAGTGTGTTGGATGTGCAAACTTTGTTATTGTTCTCTTATATATTCTTCATAAACCTAAAAATATGTTTTTATTTCATGATGCCAACACCTTCTAGTGATACTCCTTGCTTATTCTACCTATATTTTCTAAGCTAGCTACATACATGTGTATTTTTTCATAAGACGTTTGAGTCTATAATCTTTTTAGGATTTGGATTGTATACTTTAAGATTAATGTTCAAAATCTTGGTATGTAATTTTAAGAGGTATGAAATAATGCTTCTAAAGACCATAGATGTGATTACATACCTGAAGCCTCTAGAGTAGGTTAGATAGCTTTTGTGCATAAATTTATCAAATTCTTTTACCTGAAAGATTAAAGGAATTGATGATTTTTCAACATGTAACTGAGGTATCTACTTAAAGATATTCTCTATTCCATAATTAGCCTTGACTATTGGACTCTGAGTTCCAACTTCAACAATATTTCTTTATCTAGGAGTATGATCTATGCTCATCGTAAAAGAATCCTATGTTACAAATAATGTTTTTTATTAGTGATTGTAAGGAAATGTGAGAGAAGAAGCTATAATTCTCATTAGGGTAACAACCCAATAATAGATACATGAGTATGTAATAGTATATATGAACAAGAAGATACAAGGTATATATACATATATGTTATACATAAAGGTATATTACTCTAACATTCCACCCTCAAACTCACGATGGATCGTAAACTGAGATTTTGTCAACTAGGAACTGAAATCGAGCAGCAGTATATGCCTTAGTGAAAAAATCATCAAGCTGTTGTGTAGAGGCAACATACGGAAGAAGAATACTGCCAGAAAGATAATGATGATAAACAAAGTGAAGAGAGACCTCAAGATGCTTCGTGTGCTCATGAAACACAAGATTTGCAGCAATTTTGATGACACTCTTATTATTACAATAGATAGGAGTGGGGGCAGATGTGGAGACACCAATGTCCATCAAAATCTAACGCAACCAAAGAACTTCCTTAGCAGTGGAGGACATAACACCATACTCAGCCTCAATAGTGGAAAGAGCAACAGTTGATTGTTTCTTGCTTTTCTAAGAGATAAGTGAATCTCCAAGGAAAATGTAGAAACTAGTAGTAGATATTCGATCAATAGCATCACCTGCCTAATGAGCATCACAGTATGTACGCAACTCAAGAAAGGACGTGGAAGAAAAAAGTAGAGATTGAGTGATAGTGCCATGGAGGTACCAAAGAACCCGTAGAAGCATAATCAGTAGATTAGGGAGCACTGATAAACTGGCTAAGGATGCGAACAACATATGTAATATCGGGCTGAGTGATGGTCAAATAAACAAGAGCACCCAAAAGTGCTTGATAGCGGGTAGGATCAGTCAACAACTCACTGTCAGAAAAGGAGAGACGATGATGCAACTTAATAGGAGTAGAGGCAATGCGGAGATCAGTAATGCTAGCTCATTGAGAAATATCAGAAATATACTTCTGTTGAGACACCAAGTAACCTTGACAAGAATAAGCTACCTCAAGACCTAGAAAGTAACGAAGAGATCTAAGGGTTTTCATTTGAAACTCGGTGTGTAACCGTTGTTTCAGAGAAAGAATAGTATTAGCATCATCACCAAAAATGGCCATATCATCAACATAATAAAGAAGAAGAATAGTAAGGCCTCGAGGAGTCTGCCGAGTGAAGAGGGTATAATCATGAGAGCTCTCGGTAAAGCAGAGACCAATAACCACACTGTGAAAACACTCAAATCAGGCTCGAGGAGCTTGTCTGAGTCCATAAATAGCCCGACGAAGATGACAGACATGCTGATGAGGATGAGAGAAACCAGGAGGAGGAGCCATATAAACATCCTCAGAAAGATCCCCATGTAAGAAGGCATTAGTCACATTTAACTGATGAAGTGGCCAGTGACGACAGCTGCAATAGTGAAAAGAAGATGAATAATAGTCAACTTAGCCATAGGAGAAAATGCCTTCTCATAGTCAATGTCATACTCCAGAGTGAAACCACATTCAACAAGACGCGCCTTGTGGTGCTCAATATTACCATCAGCTTGGGTCTTGACCTAATAGACCCACCGACAGTTGGTAGGAGTAACACTAGAAGGAAGTGGAACAAGCTCCCATGTATGCATACGCTGAAGGTTCCTTTGTCATAGCCTGCTATCAATGGGGATTATTCACAGTCTCACGATAATACTGCGGCTCAGAATGGGAGTAAACAGTAGTAAGGAAGGTCTGGAACTCTTAGTAGTAGATGGAGGAAAGAGAGTGCATATCGGGCAGGAAGACAGTGAATGCAAGATGGGTAGTGATCAAAGATATTAGGAGTATCTTCAGGAGAGGGTGAGCTGGTGGGAAGATGAGGTGAATCACTCGAACCATTAATACACCCAGAGGATGGAGGAATAGAGGAAGTGTCAGTGGAGACAGCGGGAGGAGGTACAAAATTGGTAGTGATGGTGGAACCCAGAATAATTACTAAAGAAAAGGAAGAGGACGCATTAGAGGAAGACTAAAGAAAAGAAGGATTCGGAGAAGATGAAAAAAGTAAGGTGTGTCTTCAATAAAGGTTACGTGACCGAAAATACGAAGACAGTGAGATAGAGGATCATAGCAATGATAGCCCTTGTGTCTAGAGCTATAGCATAGAAAAATGCACATGGAGGAGCTAGGAGAGAGTTTGGTTTGCTCAACAATGGGCAAAAGCACAAAATAAGTACAACCAAAAGTGCGAAGGTAACTATAGGAGGGAGATTAAGAGTAAAGACTCTCATAAAGAGTGACACCAGAAAGAGTGGTGGAAAGAGTTCTATTAATGAGATAGACGGAGGTAAGAATAGCCTTAGTCCAAAAAGTTTGAGCGGCAGTAAAGAAAAAAAGAATGGCACAAGTAGTGTCCAAGATATGACAATACTTGCGCACAACAACACCATTTTGTGTAGGTGTGTGAGGACATGATTGCTAAGTTAGAGTGCCATGAGTAGAGAGTAACTTTTGAAAAGATGTAGAGAGATACTCACGTGCTCTGATAAGTGCTCGTGTATAAGTAATACGAAGTATTCTTTTCTTACATTGAGCATTACTTTTCTCAGGTTTTATCATTAATTAGTGTGTATTTGTGTTCTTTTGTGCATGTAGGGTTGTGGAGAAAAGTTGTAGGAAAAGGAGCAAGAATAGGTCATGGCCGTAATTGTCGAGGGAGTTCTTGGACTGGGCAAGGAACAAGGCACAAGTTGTGTTCAAAGACATGTGAGTGTTTGCCAACCTCTAACTGAGTTCAAGGGAATATGTGAATTGGAGGGGCACAAAGGCAATCACACTCATATGTTCCGGCTTGTGCAACATTATCAAGAGCTTTGTTAATGTGGTTAAATTAAAGATGCGACGTGATCTACCACATGATTGTGTGCCCAATTTGGCTGCCTCAATGAAGAAGATGAATTTGTGAGCATTTCGGTACAGTTATTGTAGTAAAACAATGTAGCAAGTTACTGTTCACAGTTCGCCGAAAATCTGGAAAACAGATAATTCACATGCCCCTGTGGAAATTCCACAGGGCCGTGTGGAAAATCCACAGGGGCGTGTGGATGCCCGATTTCACCCTATAAATACTCTGTTTTGGGTCTTTTTCGGGGACCTCCCTACTATCTCTTGCCTATCTTTTGGGGGGCTTTTGGCTAGAGTTTGGAGAGGTTCTTGGAGGTCATTGGAGTGAATTTTACGGTGTTGGCATCGACATCCTTTGGAAGATAGCTATTGGCATCGATTCAGCGAGGTGTGTCATAGGCTTGACAAGGGATTATTTGAAGAAGCTAAGGCGGCTCCACAAGACCATCAATACGGACTACAAGGGGGTTTTCTTTATGGTTTTTATGCATATGTTCTCAAATTCTTTATTGATTTTGTATTGCTCCATGGAGAGCTAAACCCCTAGTGGGTATTCGGACTTGTAAACCCTAGGATGATATTGTTTCTATGACTTTTATTATGCTTTCTTAATTGATGCTTTTAATTGAGTTCCAATCTTGCATGTTAATTGTATTGATTTTCCCTTAGCCGTGACACTAGGGTTGGGAATCATCTAGGTTATCCTTTGAAGGTGTGACAAATTCTATAGGATTAGACTACCCTAGATTGGAGAGGGTCAAGAGGATGAGTCGTGAGGTAGCAAATCGTCCCCTTTGCCCTTTGGCGTGATTTTCCCTACCTTTGTGTTCTAAGAGTTCTTTACGGTCAAAGTAGAGTGAAGTGCTAGGAGATGAACTCCCATGGGGCTTAGTTGCACTAGCAGAAGAGTGAAGGGTTGTAGTCAATCCTAGTGCTGGGGTTTAACTGAGACTAGGGTTCTTTCGCTTGGACCATGTTCATATAAAAAAATTGTATGTCCAAATTCAAATTAAATAAAAATTTTTAAATCAAATACAGCCAAATCCAGAAGACATTTTTGAGATAAACTAAAAAAAAATTAATTAATTAATTAAATTTTGAATATTGGCTGAGGGTGCGTATCTCGAGGCGATCTAAAATATTCAAATCTCAAGATCAGCTGAGAGCACAGATCTCGAAGCGATCTAAAATATTTAAATCCCAAGATCGGCGGAGAGCACAGATCTCAGAATGATCTAAAATATTCAAATCTCAAGAATAGCCGAGAGCACAAATCTCAAAGCGATCTAAAAATACAAATTTCAAGATCAGCCAAGAGCACAGATCTCAAGGAAATCTAAAATATTCAAATCACGAGATTAGCCTAGAACACATATTTCGAGGCGATCCAAAATATTCAAAATTCAAAATCAGCCTAGAGCACAGATCTCGAGGCGATCTAAATGCAAAAATCTCAAGATCAGCCGTGAGCACAGATCTCGAGGCGATCTAAACACACAAATATCAAGATCAGCCAAGAGCACCGATCTCGAGGCGATCCAAAATATTCAAAATTCAAGATCAGCCTAGAGCACATATCCCGAGGCGATCTAAATGCACAAATCTCAAGATCAGCCGAGAGCACAAATCTCGAGGCGATCTTATAAATAATATAACACATATTTTAATGAAATCCAAATCCCGATTTAATTTAAAATTCAAATATATGATATATTTAGAATTAAATTAAATATTCTAATCTTAATTGAATTCTTGTGGATAGAATACAAATCCCAAGGCAATATGTCAAATTACAAAATTGCCCCTGAGGACATATCTCGAGGTGAACAACAAATTGAAAATTACAAAATTGCCCTTGAGAACACATATCTCAAGGCAATTTTAAATCTTAGGATAGCCCGAATACACATCTCGAGGCAATCCTAAATCTTATATAACCTGAGAACATATCTCTGGGCAACTTGAGAAAGTGCAAATCTCGAGGCAATATGAGAAAGTGCAAATCATGAAACACCCAAATACATATCCCGAGGCAACATGAAAAGTGCAAATCTCGAGGCATCCAAGCACATATCTCGAGGCAAATTGGATTTTAAAATTTTAAATTTTAAATTTTAAATTAAAACTTATCCTCGTTTGTTTTGATCGTTTTGGGGTTGCGATTTTATGGCGGGGTTGCGATTTTTTGGGATAAGGAAAAGATAAGAACTGGCTAAAAAAAGAAATGACAAAAAAAAATCAAATTCAAATCCTCGTTTGGTTTAAAAAAAAAAAAATTTAAAATAGGATTTGATCCTATCCATCCGTTCGGATTCTACGGGATGGGTTTGGATTCTACAGGGATGATTGGGACTGAAGATAAGGATGAGAGGCGAGGCTTTTAAAAAGAGAAGGAATTTTTCTTCGCGGGATTCTTCTCGGGGGGCGACAAGAAAAAAAAGAGAGACAAGAAAAGAGACAAAAAAAGAAAAAAAAGAAAGAGACAAAAAAAAAAGATTTTCGCTTAGGAAACAAAAAATCTTATCTTGCCAAAAAAAAACAAAAACAACGATCCTGTCAGAAGGTGAATTTTTTTCTTTTGCTATTATAATAATAATTATTATAATATATATCTATATCTATATATATATAATAAGGCCTTAGAACCCCTCTCTTTTTATTTTTTTTTATCGGGAAGCGTCACAGGGGACATAAGTAAATCTAGATTGAGGGCGTGTGAGGATGGGAGTCATAAGGAGTAAAAAAAAAAAAAAAAAAAAAAAAAAAAAAAAAAAAAAGAGTGATATAAATATTATGTATTAATATATATATAATTTTAAAAAAATTATAATAATAATAAAAAAAAGGGGCGAATTAACGTCTTTTCCCCTTTTCATCTTCGCGTCGCCATTCAGGTTCGCCAGACCGGCCTCGCCCTCTCCGCCGCCTCCTTGCCCATCTCTCTCTTTCTTCATCGAAGAACTCCGTCCAAAGATCGAAGAGAAGAAACCCTGGAATTCTCCTATCGAGATCTCTCATCGATCCATCCATCCATGGCTCACTACGATCGTGCCATCACCGTCTTCTCTCCCGATGGCCATCTCTTCCAGGTCGAGTACGCCCTTGAAGCCGTCCGCAAGGGCAACGCTGCCATCGGTGTCCGCGGCACCGACATGATCGTTTTAGGCGTTGAGAAGAAGTCCACTCCCAAGCTGCAAGACCCTCAGACAATGAGGAAGATTGTGAACCTGGACAATCACATCGCGCTGGCATGCGCGGGGTTGAAGGCTGATGCGCGTGTGCTGATCAACAAAGCGAGGATTGAGTGCCAGAGCTACCAGCTCACTGTAGAGGATCCTGTCACCGTCGAGTACATCACTCGCTACATCGCCGACGGCAACAGAAGTACACGCAGAGTGGCAGTGTCCGGCCGTTTGGGCTGTCTACACTCATTGTCGGCTTTGATCCCTACACTAGTGTGCCGTCACTGTATTAAGCTGATCCTTCTGGGACCTTTTCAGCATGGAAGGCGAATGCAACTGGGAGGAACTCGAATTCTATGAGGGAATTCTTGGAGAAGAACTACAAGGAGATATCTGGAAAGGATACTATCAAGCTCGCAATAAGGGCACTTCTTGAGGTTGTCGAGGGTGGTGGAAATATTGAAATTGCTGTGATGACTAAAGAAGGCCTTCGTCAACTAGAAGAACCTGAAATTGAAGCAATCATTGGAGAGATTGAGGCAGAGAATGCTGCAGCCGAGGTGAAGCCTAAAGCCTAAATGACCCTTCCAATAGATGGCGATAAAAAACCAAATACCCGAATTCTATATTCAAAATCGCATGCTCGTTTATTTAACCAAATTTATTAACACCCAATATTTTTTTTGCCTACTGAGGAGCGTCTTCCTCAAAATTTTTGGAGTTAATGTTTCTCCGAAACTTCTATTTTCGTAGTCTGTCAGCTGCCTTTGGCATTTTATCCTTTTGTATTAAAAAACGTTAGGCAAAGTGTTATGTTCTCAGCATACTTTTTAAGCAACAATAAGTTGACTGCCAAAATTCAATAGTCTTTGATTTGCATAGCTAAAAAAAATAATAAAAAAAAATAATAATTGCAAATTCCAACATGCAAAAAAGCTGAAGATTACAGTATTTTGGAAAGCTTTCACCATATCAGAGTGGTAGAGTGAAGACTAGGCGGGTAAACAAGCATTATAATAAAAAAGATTATAAACAGATGATGTAAGCTTACATATGTAAATCCAGTGATTATTTGCAAAGGTCTCTCATTTGTCCAGTAAGGCATTCGAGCTAATTCTCTAAGAGAGTTGATATTCTCAGAAAAAATTTCCATATCCAGGAAATCTGATCCATCCCAAAATTCTTTACAGTGAGCTACCACTAAAGCATGCTCAGCAAAGACATGTGCAAGCTCAAAATTAGTAGCTTCCATGGTTAGAAGAATACAAAACTACCTATATTGAATTGAAGAAGATTTCGGTATTATCCAAAAAAAATGAATGAAATGGCATCTTTTTAGAAACATTCTACAACATTGATTTGGTAAACAAAACTTAATTACCTATAATCTTCAGAAGTTTAAATTTATAAGGGGGGGCATATAACTTAATCATTGATGTTAATTAATATGCCTGTGAAAATTAAATATCCCCTTGGATCTAATGGCCGGAAATGCGTGATAATCACTATATAGATTCTAGATGCCAAGAGAAACAACTTTGGTATTCATGACGAAGCTTAAAACTCAATCAATATTACAGGAAAATTCGTACAAGATGAGAATTTTTCATGAAAACAGCTCTTTTAACTCAATCTGTCAAAGTTAAGTAACCAAACTGAAACGGGTTCACTGAGTCATGTGCAAAGTGACTGGATCACTTAGTCTACTTGCCTTGAACTTAAACCAATTCCTTTGATGATCAGATCCTAGCCACACATCAAAATCCGAATCTTGAGGTTGCCTCGAACTTAAACACTCATCTTTGATGATCAGATCCTGGCCACACATCAAAATCCGAATCTTGAGGTTGCCTCGAACTTAAACACAACTCGTTTGATGATCAGATCTTGGCCGTCCATTAAAATCCAAATGTTATGGTTGCCTCGAACTTAAACCCCTACTTTGATGATCAAATCTTGGCCATCCATCAGAACACTAATCGTGGAGCTGCCTAGAACTTAAACATATCTCTTTGATGGATGAGATTTCAGCCGCTCATCTTTCTTTTCTCATTCTCTTGCCTCGAACTAATGCCAAGTTCCTTGATGATGAAATCCTGGCCCTCCATCAGAATGCTAATCTTGGAGCTGCCTAGAACTTAAACACAACTTTTTGATGGATGAGGTCTCAGCCGCTCATCTTGCCCCTCTCAAATTCCAAATTCTGAAAAAGACCTAAATGCCCTCTAATCAAATTTAAACCTTTCATCCCACTTTGCCTCGAACTCAGGTTATTGTTGCTTGATGATTAAATCAAGGCCTTCCAATCCAATTAACACTTACCCTTTGATGATCAAATTTGAATCATTCATTATCAATAATGTTTATCTCGAGATTACTTCTGAGATTCTTCCATGAGAAAATTTATCCCGAAGCAAATGACAAATATGCCTATCTCAAGGCAATGGCAAAAACTTTGTTGCAAAGTGTTTCCAGGTGGCAAGCAAAGAGTACAAATTTTAAAAGTGGCATGAATTTTGGGGCGGTGGTGGGATATTTAATCTCAAAGCGGCGACAAGGCATGAGACGGCGGCGAAGCATGTTCTTAAGGCGAACGATGGCGTAAAAAAAAAAAATAATAAATAAATAAATAAGAATAAAAATAAATAAATAAATAAAGTATGTATGCCTATATATATATATGGCGATATTCATATGTAATGATCACCATGTTTTGATAATGAATTTTCTTATTTTTCATTGCCTTTTCTATTTGTACTTTTGCCCTTAATTGGAGGTTCCCAAGACACTGTCTGGGGTAATTAATAATAGAGGCTTGCCTCTATTAGGAGTGAAGAACCCACAAAACAAATATGATATTTGTGCTTCGATGTGCCGTATGGTGTCTTCTTCACAGACACGATGCCAGACGCGTATTTTCTATCCTACAAATTCTGGCACGCCCGGTGGGACCACATTCCTCCTCCCATCTTTGAGGCAAAAGTACAAGTAGAGGCATTGTTTCTACATCCTGTGAAAGAAATCTAATATTGTTGATTTTTTTATAGCAGAAGAAGAAGAAATGGCACTCAAGAACTCAACCACCTCTGGAAGCTCGAAACTCACAATCTTCCTTGGCGAAGGAACTGAAGTCCAACTACCCAACTGCACTTTCAACACTGGAGCTGCAGGAGCTGAGCTGACCTTCGGCACGATATCTGAGTCGGTACAATTCATAAGGAGACCTGCACCTTTGGAGGAGAACTTGACAGTCCCGTGACTTCCATCCAAGGGTCGTTGTCCTAATGTGACTGTTCCTGCAACTGGCGAGGATGTTGCTGTCAAAGAGTCATCAAGAGTATCTGCATTTGAGAGGCTATCTCATTCCAAAAGGACAGTCTCTATGAACGATGATGATGATGAACCTACCTTTACTATTACTGCAAAGGGGCGGGAAAGTGGAATCTTCCACTCATCTGATGAAGACACACCAAAGAAGAATAGTGTGTTTTCGAGGCTCACGCAAAGGAAAGTCAAAATTCCAAAGCAAAAGCTGGACTTTGTGTCATTCCAAGGACACAAGAATAATCAAATGGGTACTTTCAACAACTCGTTTGAACCTCTTAAGTTGGTGAAGAAGAATGAAACCACTGCAGACTTGCGTCTTCAATTGAATGAAAATAAGGTCGGTAGGCCTCCAAGATCCTATCACAAGAACTCATTTGGCCAAGACATTTACAAGACTTATGCAGCATCAAAGAAACTGCAGTCAGAGAAGATAAGGCCAAAAGAATTTTATCAAAAGAAACATCAGTTGATTTCAAAAGTGCGGAAGACGGTGTTTGACCGTTTAACGCCAGCAAGGAATCAACCAAGGATTTCCCGCTCTAAATTCCAATGGAGAAGGGAAATGAAGGATGAAGAAATGCCTGATGTGAATGAAGAAATAAGGAATCAACCAAGGACTTCCCACTCTAAATTCCAATGGAGAAGGGAAATGAAAGATGAAGAAATATCTGATGCAGATGTGGAAATACACACTTGTCGGATGGTTACTGAGGCAAGAGGAGATCCCGCACCAGAACAAGACCAACCGGGACCTGTTACGAGATCCCGTAGAAGAGCAGCAGACTCCTTGAATGGAGAAGAAGGCTCCAGCCACGTACCACCACATGATGGGCAAGGGATAGGGACTAGCCTTCCACCACTCCACATGCCAAGGAAACATAAAGAAGTAAATCCCCTAAATGAAGATGATGAGGATGAACCAGTTTTTGTTCCTCAAAAGGGACACCGTGATGCTGAATATAAAAGACTCAATGACAATATGACAATGTTGATGGAGTCGATGTTACAAATGCAGAAACAAATCAAAACTCTAATGAAAGATCGACCTGAACAAGTAGGAAGGTCGAGGAGTCCGACCCGAAGACCGAGAGAAGCCCTTAGGCCAGCTGAGCAGAGGTCGAGAAGTCCAACGCCTCATCCAAGGGAAACCTTCAGGCTGGTGGAACATGGGGGAACATCTTATATTCCTGTTCAAGAACAATTAGTTGTAATGACTCGGGAAGAGATACAGCGAATGGTAGTTGCTGAACTAAAATAAGCCAAAGGAAGTGAGACAAGGGCCGATGGAGACAAGCCCTATCCTAGTTACCATGACTTGGTACCCTACCCCAAAGGATATAATGTTCCCAAATTCAAGCAATTTAGTGGGATTGGTAATCCTGACCAACACTTGGCTCATTTCGTGACGGCCTGTGGAGATACAAGTGCGAAGCCGTCACTCCTCCTCAGACAGTTCTCTGCAAGTCTCGCAGGAGTAGCATTTGAATGGTATGCGAATCTACTACCCGAGTCAATTCAAACATGGCAGCAGCTGAAAGATGCCTTTCGAGTACGGTTCGGGGGCATAAGTGACAAAATCACGATTGCTGACCTCGCGGCCACTCGCCAATACAAAGATGAAAAAGTGGTCGATTACATTATGAGATGGAGGAACTTGAGCATTAAGTGTGAACAGCCACTTGATCAACCACAGGCGGTGGGTTTATTGCTTGGGAATATTGATAATTGGACGACACCCTTTCTAAGTACATCTGGCATCACAACATTCCAAGACTTGATTTCACAAGCCAAGAAATTAGAAAGAACTAACCCAAAGGTGTTGACTAATTTCCAGTCGACTTCAAAGAATGATAGAGACAAATCGAAGAGGACAGGAGGTGTCAAGTACACTGCCACAACCTTCAATGTTGAGAAAGGGAAAGGCGTAGCTGAGTCCCATAATCTAGAGCAAGCTAAGGCACCTAGTTTAGGTACCGCTGGCAATGAATCAAGACCTCTTCCTTCCTTGAAAGATAGGATGAATAAGAAATATTCTTTCAGAAGAGACAAAGTAAATAAGATCTTCAAAGATGCTGTGAGAGAAGGTTTGCAGCTCCCTGAATGCAAAAGGCCTGAAGAACAAAGTAAGAAGGACCATCCCAATTACTGTCCATATCATAGGGTATTGGGACATACAATAGAAGATTGTTATGTTTTCAAGGACTGGGTGGAGCGACAGTACCAAGAGGGTAAAATCACACTCTCAAAGAATGACTTGTCAGAGCAACCAACTGAACATACCCGCTATGTGACTACCCTAAACTCACAGGGATCATTCCAAGGGGAAGTTATAGTGGTTGGCAATAAAGTGATACTTCCATCGACAGAAGATGATAAACTTTTAGCTGTTCCAGAAGAGTTATGGGAGGTATTTATATCCAAAAGATCAATGAAGATGTTGAAAAGGTTGGCTGAACTCCCAGGGATATCTTGGAAACGCTCTCAAGAACCTCCTAAAGGTCCCCCAACAAAACAATCAAAGAAGAAGAATAAGAAGAAAAAGCGTGAACAATCAAAGCGCAAGAAGTCCATTATTGAGGAGTATATAGAGACTCTTGATGAATATGAACAGAAGGAAAGGGCTCTGATTACCCTCAAAGATTATTTTCCCGAAGAAGTCAAAGAATTGCTTGGAGAATTAGCTAAGGAAGTTGATGAAAATGATGAAGATGTGCAAGTAGAGACTTGCAGGGTTATTTCGGGAGGAGAATACCCTCTATACAACCCAAAAGATGATGACTATGATAGCTTCTCTGAGCCAGAAGAGTCATATGACCGTTATGGCCGGCCCTATATCAGTAAGAAGCAGAAAAAGAAAATAGCATTCAGGGAGAGAGTAAAGAAGGCAAACGCCAAGCTCTTGGAGCCCTACCAACAAACAAAGCCCAAAGAACTATATTATACCCCGAAGACCCCAAAATATAAGGTCTTGAGGAAAATTATGCCTGCTGAAGACATCCCTGCTTTCATTCAAAGAGTGACAGAAGAGTCAACTAATAGGCTGTTGCAATTAGATATTGAAGATGTTGAGTGGGATGAGTCTGGGAGGTACCCTCCAGAATCATCAGGACAAAATTTTGTCTCTGAGATCATAGATTCTTCAGCTCTTGCCGAAACAACAAATGCTAAGGAAATATCTATTTCTCAAGTTGTGAAAATAAAGAAAGACAAGAGAAAAGAGCTTTTTGATCAAGTCATAGAAAAAGGGTTGGATTTGCCTAGACCCAAAAGGCCGTACTTGATGCATCTTGATAGTCATCCAAACTACTGCCCATATCACCGGGTTGTAGGACACACCATAGAAGAATGCAAAAAATTCCAAAACTGGTTACAAAGACAGGTCTCTATGGGAAATTTGACACTCACAGAGGACTACTTTGAAGAAAGAGAAAAATGTTGTGCCGTAGCCATTCTCGACGATTCAGAAGACGAGCTGAACTTTCCTGATGAGGAAAAGGAAGTACCACAACATGTACATCAGATGCAACTCAGAACTGGGAAAACACTTCAACCAAGACAGGCTTCTAGCTCAAATGACAGAAATAAAGGGAATGCTTCAAGCTCAAGTGACAAAAATAAAGGGAAAATAATTGAAGAAGATAATGTCTCCTCAAAGAAACCCTCAAAAAGGCCGAATTATAACATTTTGGCACATTTGAAGAAGGTCCCAGCACTCCTCAGTATGTACGATGCATTGATGATGTCAACAGAAGTTAGGGAGTCCTTAATACATGCTTTACAAAATCCTGAGGAGTATCAAGCATACTTTGCCGAGGTCAACATGAAAGATGTTTTACATGCAGTCCATACACTTTCATTGTCCTTCACAGATAAAGACCTGTTGCTTGGAACTACAGCACACAACAGACCGTTATATGTAACAGGGTTTTGTGATGGAATAAAAATCAACCGGGTTTTAATTGATCCAGGGTCTTCTGTGAATTTAATGACCCTCAACACTCTGCGAGCATTGGCCCTTGAAATATGCCACTTATCTCCAGAGAAGATCATTATCCAGGGTTTCAATCAACACAGCCAAAATGCATTGGGATCCATTACTCTTCCTACTAAATTTGGAAAGATGACATCTGATGTGAAGTTCTATGTGATTAATGCTGATGCTTGTTATAGAGCTCTCCTAGGAAGGCCATGGATTCATGAAAACCAGATGGTTCCTTCAACACTTCATCAATGTGTGAAATACCTGGTAGACGGGGAAGAGTTCAGAATTGATGGAGAGATCCAACCCTTTGGCATCCATGAAATACACTATGAGGACGCAAGGTATTATCATAATGCATCCAAAGGAGGCAAATCAACCGAAGAGGGTAAATTACCAAGCCCAAAAGAAGTTTCTTTGATGAAAACGACCAGAGCTACTCCAGTGCTCCAAAAGAGAGAACCAGCACTACCTCACTTTGGTAGCGACACTGAGTCATCAGAAGATGAAAGTGATGAGGATATACACCAAAGCAAGGGTCAAAATGAAAGATCTGCTCAAGAAAGTGCGTTGCACATTACAAGGGTTCCTGATGGAGTCTACAAGTCCTTAGAGGATTTGAATGTAAATAAAGTTGAGCATATGAAGACATTCTATGTACCAGCTCGGCGTGAAAATGAGAGAGGCATTCTCTTTTACAAGGCCAAGAGCAAAAAGATTTCAAATGATGATGTCATAAATATGGAAGAAATAGAAGATGATGAAATTCAACCCATAAATTTCCCAAGCTATTACCCTAACAAGCTCAAGACGATAGTTGAGAGGTTTGGGGGCAAAATCAAGTGGTCAAGGAAGTCATATCAAAGCTTTCGCCGATTGTGGGATCCTGCACATGTGGATAAGAGAGGAATAGGCTACTCCGAGTTTTCTAGGTACTCATGTTATATGGTGACATCCCAGGAAGAGGAAGAAGAAGAAATCAAGATGAAGAATGCACCGCTCGAACTAGAAGACGGGGGGCAAGTAATAATTGATGAGCTGGTTGAAATCAACTTGGGAAACGATGAGGACCCAAGGCCGACTTTCCTAAGCACACAGCTATCAGAAGAAGAAAAAACATCATTCAAGGCTCTCCTGAAGGAGTATATTGACTGCTTCGCCTGGAACTATAATGAAATGCCCGGGTTAGATGACGAGGTAGCTATTCAGAGACTTGCCATTGACCCTAATGCTATTCCAGTCAAACAAGCACCGAGAAAGATGAAGTTTGACCTGGAAGAAAGGGTGATAGAAGAAACAAAGAAGCTGATTGAAGCTGGTTTCATCAGAGAAGAGAAGTACCCTGATTGGATAGCTAGCATAGTCCCTGTGAAAAAGAAGACTGGGCAAATACGGATATGTGTAGACTTCAGAGACCTGAACAAGGCATGTCCCAAGGATGATTTTCCCCTTCCAGTTATGGAGATCATGATCGACAACACCTCAGGATACGAGATGTTCTCCTTTATGGATGGATATTCTGGATACAATCAAATCAAAATGCATCCAGATGATGAGAAAAATACTGCCTTCCGAACGCCCATGGGCATCTACTGTTACAGGGTAATGCCGTTTGGACTGAAGAATGCGGGAGCAACATATCAAAGGGCTATGACCAGGATATTTGATGATTTAATTCACAAGGTTGTCGAATGCTATGTGGATGATCTTGTGGTTAAAACAAGTTCCAAAGACAAGCATCTTGATGATCTGAGGACAGTCTTCACACGCCTCAGAGAATACAAGTTGAAAATGAATCCCATGAAGTGTGCTTTTGGAGTCCTCTCTAGGAAATTCTTAGGCTTCATAGTGAGGCACCGGGGGATAGAGATAGATCCCTCCAAGATAAAGGCGATCCTGGAAATGCCACCTCCTCAAACACTGAAGCAGCTGCGCTCCTTCCAAGGACGTTTAGCATATATTAGAAGATTCATCTCCAACCTCTCTGGAAGATGCAAGCCCTTATCTAAATTGGCCAAGAAAAATGCGCCTTTCAAATGGGATGATGAATGCCAAAGAGCTTTTGAAAACATCAAACAGTACTTGTTGAAGCCACCGGTATTGGCAGCCCCAATCCATGGAAAGCCTTTGATCTTATATACTGCCGCATTGGAAGGGTCTTTGGGAGCTATGTTGGCCCAGAACAATGAAGAAGGCAAAGAAAATGCACTATATTACCTCAGCAGGATGTTGATAGGAGCTGAGAGTAAATACACTCCAATTGAAAAACATTGCCTAGCTTTGGTGTTTGCAGTCAAGAAGTTAAGACACTACTTGCTAGCGCATAAAGTAATAGTCATATCAAAAATAGATCCACTCAAATACCTTATGACGAGGCCGTTGCTTACAGGAAGACTTGCAAAATGGGCGCTGATTCTGATGGAATTTGACATAACATACACTCCACAGAAGGCTATTAAAGGGCAAGCGTTGGCAGACTTCCTAGCAGCGCATCCTCTCCCTGATGATTCACCACTGAATTTTGATCTCCCTGATGAAGAGACATTGAGAGTGGAAGAAGCAAGGTGGCGACTATACTTTGATGGAGCGTCATCTATAAAACCGGCACTTATGTCCCAAATTCCGCAAATCAAAGCTGGGATAGGACTTGTGTTCGTTACACCGGAAGGGGGAATCCTTAGATATGCTCTCTCCCTTACGGAGCCATGTACAAACAATGAGGCAGAATATGAAGCTCTCATAGCTAGTTTGGAACTGGTAATCAAAATGGGGATCCAAGACATACACATATTTGGAGACTCACAACTCATAATCAAACAAGTCGAAGGAGACTATAAGATATACAAACCTGAACTTCTAAAATATTACAACAAGGTCAAAAATCTGATGAAGAAAATCCCCCAGATACAGTTGAGGAGGGTTTCAAGATCAGAAAATGGAGAAGCTGATTCTTTGGCAAAAGTAGCAAAGGAACTGGCAAATCCGAATTATGAAGAAATCCATATAACCATAAGAAATAGAAGACCCATTAGTACAATCCCCGACGAAGTCGAAGAGGAAAGTGCTGGGGGCAAAGCGGAAGTCCTCACTCTCGAAATGCCAGAGGAAGATTGGAGGCAACTGTTCATAGAATATTTGAAATATGATAAAATCCTAGGGGATAAATCAGAAGGCCTGCAGATAAAGCGAAGAGCCCTAAGATTCACCCTCATAAATGATATATTGTACCGTAGGTCATATGATCAACTACTCCTACGGTGCCTCTCACATGAAGAAGCCCAAGAAGTTATGCATGATATCCATTCCGGGATATGTGGTGCACACCAATCTGGACCCAAGATGCGACTCAAGATCAAGCGCTTGGGATATTACTGGCCAACCATAGTTGGAGATTGCATCAATTATGCTAGAAAATGTCATTTATGCCAGATACATGGAGATTTTATTCATCAACATCCAAATCCTTTACACCCCACAGTCTCGTCATGGCCTTTTGAGATATGGGGGACAGATGTAGTCGGTCCAATTGAACCACCATCATCTTTGGGACATCGGTTCATTTTGGCTGCAATGGATTACTTTTCCAGATGGGCAGAAGCAATCCCGCTGAGAGAAGTCAAGACTGAGAATATCATCAAATTCTTCAGGGAGAACATCTTATACAGATTTGGGAATCCAAGAAGAATTATTTCAGATAATGGTCCCGCTTTCAGAAGCTTTAAGATCGGGAGATTTGCACAGCACCATAAAATAGACTGGCGATATACCTCCATCTATAACGCTAGAGCAAATGGATTGGCAGAAGCATTCAACAAGACCCTCTCAAAACTATTGAAGAAAGCAGTGTCCAAGAACAAAAAGGATTGGCATGAAAGACTCCCGGAGATGCTATGGGCATATCGCACCACCTATAGGACTCCGACACAATGCACGCCGTACTCTTTGGTGTTTGGAACCGAAGCAGTCTTACCTCTTGAAATCCAGATACCCTCACTGAGAATGGCAGTGCCAAATGAAATCTCAAATGAAGATAATGTTCGGCTTCGCTTGGATGAGTTGGACTCTCTTGACGAGAAAAGGTTAGGAGCACAACAGAATCTTGAAGTCTACAAAGCCAAAATGTCTCAAGCCTACAACAAGCTGGCTCGTTTCCGGACTTTTACTAAGGGAGAGATGGTCCTTGTCCTTAGAAGACCCATCATCACCAACAAAAAGGCCGGGGGTAAATTCAAAGCAAATTGGGAAGGCCCTTATGTTGTGGAGATCGTCTACGAAGGAGGCGCTTATCAACTCATTGACGCCAATGGAGAAAGACCGATGCCACCCATCAATGGTCGTTTCCTAAAGAAGTACTATGTCTAATGTAAAAATGTTTGCTTATGACGGAACGTCTGGTCCCTCATAAGGGTAGACTAGTCATGTACAATTAAATGTACTTCCTGAGGCAAAACATTTATTTTCATATATTTTTGTACTAAATTCACTTTTGTATTGAGTTTTATTTAATGAAATAAAGAGGCATGTGTTTATCTATGACGGAACGTCTGGTCCCTCACGAGGGTAGACCAGTCATGCACAATTAAATGTGTTTCCTGAGGCAAATACATCATCCCCCTGTGTTCTCTAAAAAAAATCAAGTCAAAATAAAAATTAAAACAAAAAAAGAAAAAAATTGTGAGGAAATTTTTTTTTTTTTCAAAATTTCGGAATTAAAAAAAATTCATGGAAAAAAATATATATAATAAATTTTGTGAATTTCTAAAAAAAAAGGGGGAAAAAAAGGAAAAAAATTGTGAAAAAATCATGAAGGAAAAGGAAAGGAAAATTTTCATGATTTTCAAATTAAAAAAAAAAACAAAACAAAAGAAATAAATTTTCAAAATTTCCGGGTCAGGCAAGTTGTGCTAGGAATGTGGCGCATGAAGATTTGACTTTAGGAGATCTCATTGTAATTTAAAAAAAAAAAAAAAAAAAAAAAAAAAGGGTTGGTGATTCCTACTTCTCCCACTCAATCTTAATAAAATTCTTCGTGAGAGAAGTATGAAGGGGGCATTTGTTCATATAAAAAAATTGTATGTCCAAATTCAAATTAAATAAAAATTTTTAAATCAAATACAGCCAAATCCAGAAGACATTTTTGAGATAAACTAAAAAAAAATTAATTAATTAATTAAATTTTGAATATTGGCTGAGGGTGCGTATCTCGAGGCGATCTAAAATATTCAAATCTCAAGATCAGCTGAGAGCACAGATCTCGAAGCGATCTAAAATATTCAAATCCCAAGATCGGCGGAGAGCACAGATCTCAGAATGATCTAAAATATTCAAATCTCAAGATCAGCCGAGAGCACATATCTCGAAGCGATCTAAATATTCAAATCTCAAGATCAGCTGAGAGCACAAATCTCAAAGCGATCTAAAAATACAAATTTCAAGATCAGCCAAGAGCACAGATCTCAAGGCAATCTAAAATATTCAAATTACGAGATTAGCCTAGAACACATATTTCGAGGCGATCCAAAATATTCAAAATTCAAAATCAGCCTAGAGCACAGATCTCGAGGCGATCTAAATGCAAAAATCTCAAGATCAGCCGTGAGCACAGATCTCGAGGCGATCTAAACACACAAATATCAAGATCAGCCAAGAGCACCGATCTCGAGGCGATCCAAAATATTCAAAATTCAAGATCAGCCTAGAGCACATATCCCGAGGCGATCTAAATGCACAAATCTCAAGATCAGCCGAGAGCACAAATCTCGAGGCGATCTTATAAATAATATAACACATATTTTAATGAAATCCAAATCCCGATTTAATTTAAAATTCAAATATATGATATATTTAGAATTAAATTAAATATTCTAATCTTAATTGAATTCTTGTGGATAGAATACAAATCCCAAGGCAATATGTCAAATTACAAAATTGCCCCTGAGGACATATCTCGAGGTGAACAACAAATTGAAAATTACAAAATTGCCCTTGAGAACACATATCTCAAGGCAATTTTAAATCTTAGGATAGCCCGAATACACATCTCGAGGCAATCCTAAATCTTATATAACCTGAGAACATATCTCTGGGCAACTTGAGAAAGTGCAAATCTCGAGGCAATATGAGAAAGTCCAAATCATGAAACACCCAAATACATATCCCGAGGCAACATGAAAAGTGCAAATCTCGAGGCACCCAAGCACATATCTCGAGGCAAATTGGATTTTAAAATTTTAAATTTTAAATTTTAAATTAAAACTTATCCTCGTTTGTTTTGATCGTTTTGGGGTTGCGATTTTATGGCGGGGTTGGGATTTTTTGGGATAAGGAAAAGATAAGAACCGGCTAAAAAAAGAAATGACAAAAAAAAATCAAATTCAAATCCTCGTTTGGTTTAAAAAAAAAAAATTTAAAATAGGATTTGATCCTATCCATCCGTTCGGATTCTACGGGATGGGTTTGGATTCTACAGGGATGATTGGGACTGAAGATAAGGATGAGAGGCGAGGCTTTTAAAAAGAGAAGGAATTTTTCTTCGCGGGGATTCTTCTCGGGGGGCGACAAGAAAAAAAAGAGAGACAAGAAAAGAGACAAAAAAAGAAAAAAAAGAAAGAGACAAAAAAAAAAGATTTTCGCTTAGGAAACAAAAAATCTTATCTTGCCAAAAAAAAAACAACGATCCTGTCAGAAGGTGAATTTTTTTCTTTTGCTATTATAATAATAATTATTATAATATATATCTATATCTATATATATATAATAAGGCCTTAGAACCCCTCCCTTTTTATTTTTTTTTATCGGGAAGCGTTACAGGGGACATAAGTAAATCTAGATTGAGGGCGTGTGAGGATGGGAGTCATAAGGAGTAAAAAAAAAAAAAAAAAAAAAAGAAAAAAGAGTGATATAAATATTATGTATTAATATATATATACTTTTAAAAAAATTATAATAATAATAATAAAAAAAAGGGGCGAATTAACGTCTTTTCCCCTTTTCATCTTCGCGTCGCCATTCAGGTTCGCCAGACCGGCCTCGCCCTCTCCGCCGCCTCCTTGCCCATCTCTCTCTTTCTTCATCGAAGAACTCCGTCCAAAGATCGAAGAGAAGAAACCCTGGAATTCTCCTATCGAGATCTCTCATCGATCCATCCATCCATGGCTCACTACGATCGTGCCATCACCGTCTTCTCTCCCGATGGCCATCTCTTCTAGGTCGAGTACGCCCTTGAAGCCGTCCGCAAGGGCAACGCTGCCGTCGGTGTCCGCGGCACCGACATGATCGTTTTAGGTGTTGAGAAGAAGTCCACTCCCAAGCTGCAAGACCCTCAGACAATGAGGAAGATTGTGAACCTGGACAATCACATCGCGCTGGCATGCGCGGGGTTGAAGGCTGATGCGCGTGTGCTGATCAACAAAGCGAGGATTGAGTGCCAGAGCTACCAGCTCACTGTAGAGGATCCTGTCACCGTCGAGTACATCACTCGCTACATCGCCGACGGCAACAGAAGTACACGCAGAGTGGCAGTGTTCGGCCGTTTGGGCTGTCTACACTCATTGTCGGCTTTGATCCCTACACTAGTGTGCCGTTACTGTATTAAGCTGATCCTTCTGGGACCTTTTCAGCATGGAAGGCGAATGCAACTGGGAGGAACTCGAATTCTATGAGGGAATTCTTGGAGAAGAACTACAAGGAGATATCTGGAAAGGATACTATCAAGCTCGCAATAAGGGCACTTCTTGAGGTTGTCGAGGGTGGTGGAAATATTGAAATTGCTGTGATGACTAAAGAAGGCCTTCGTCAACTAGAAGAACCTGAAATTGAAGGAATCATTAGAGCGATTGAGGCAGAGAATGCTGCAGCCGAGGTGAAGCCTAAAGCCTAAATGACCCTTCCAATAGATGGCGATAAAAAACCAAATACCCGAATTCTATATTCAAAATCGCGTGCTCGTTTATTTAGCCAAATTTATTAACACCCAATATTTTTTTTGCCTACTGAGGAGCGTCTTCCTCAAAATTTTTGGAGTTAATGTTTCTCCGAAACTTCTATTTTCGTAGTCTGTCAGCTGCCTTTGGCATTTTATCCTTTTGTATTAAAAAAAGTTAGGCAAAGTGTTATGTTCTCAGCATACTTTTTAAGCAACAATAAGTTGACTGCCAAAATTCAGTAGTCTTTGATTTGCATAGCTAAAAAAAAAAATAAAAAAAAATAATAATTGCAAATTCCAACATGCAAAAAAGCTGAAGATTACAGTATTTTGGAAAGCTTTCACCATATCAGAGTGGTAGAGTGAAGACTAGGCGGGTAAACAAGCATTATAATAAAAAAGATTATAAACAGATGATGTAAGCTTACATTTGTAAATCCAATGATTATTTGCAAAGGTCTCTCATTTGTCCAGTAAGGCATTCGAGCTAATTCTCTAAGAGAGTTGATATTCTCAGAAAAAATTTCCATATCCAGGAAAACTGATCCATCCCAAAATTCTTTACAGTGAGCTACCACTAAAGCATGCTCAGCAAAGACATGTGCAAGCTCAAAATTAGTAGCTTCCATGGTTAGAAGAATACAAAACTACCTATATTGAATTGAAGAAGATTTCGGTATTATCCAAAAAAAATGAATGAAATGGCATCTTTTTAGAAACATTCTACAACATTGATTTGGTAAACAAAACTTTATTACCTATAATCTTCAGAAGTTTAAATTTATAAGGGGGGGCATATAACTTAATCATTGATGTTAATTAATATGCCTGTGAAAATTAAATATCCCCTTGGATCTAATGGCCGGAAATGCGTGATAATCACTATATAGATTCTAGATGCCAAGAGAAACAACTTTGGTATTCATGACGAAGCTTAAAACTCAATCAATATTACAGGAAAATTCGTACAAGATGAGAATTTTTCATGAAAACAGCTCTTTTAACTCAATCTGTCAAAGTTAAGTAACCAAACTGAAACGGGTTCACTGAGTCATGTGCAAAGTGACTGGATCACTTAGTCTACTTGCCTTGAACTTAAACCAATTCCTTTGATGATCAGATCCTAGCCACACATCAAAATCCGAATCTTGAGGTTGCCTCGAACTTAAACACTCATCTTTGATGATCAGATCCTGGCCACACATCAAAATCCGAATCTTGAGGTTGCCTCGAACTTAAACACAACTCGTTTGATGATCAGATCTTGGCCGTCCATTAAAATCCAAATGTTATGGTTGCCTCGAACTTAAACCCCTACTTTGATGATCAAATCTTGGCCATCCATCAGAACACTAATCGTGGAGCTGCCTAGAACTTAAACATATCTCTTTGATGGATGAGATTTCAGCCGCTCATCTTTCTTTTCTCATTCTCTTGCCTCGAACTAATGCCAAGTTCCTTGATGATGAAATCCTGGCCCTCCATCAGAATGCTAATCTTGGAGCTGCCTAGAACTTAAACACAACTTTTTGATGGATGAGGTCTCAGCCGCTCATCTTGCCCCTCTCAAATTCCAAATTCTGAAAAAGACCTAAATGCCCTCTAATCAAATTTAAACCTTTCATCCCACTTTGCCTCGAACTCAGGTTATTGTTGCTTGATGATTAAATCAAGGCCTTCCAATCCAATTAACACTTACCCTTTGATGATCAAATTTGAATCATTCATTATCAATAATGTTTATCTCGAGATTACTTCTGAGATTCTTCCATGAGAAAATTTATCCCGAAGCAAATGACAAATATGCCTATCTCAAGGCAATGGCAAAAACTTTGTTGCAAAGTGTTTCAAGGTGGCAAGCAAAGGGTACAAATTTTAAAAGTGGCATGAATTTTGGGGTGGTGGTGGGATATTTAATCTCAAAGCGGCGACAAGGCATGAGACGGCGGCGAAGCATGTTCTTAAGGCGAACGATGGCGTAAAAAAAAATAAAAAAAAATAAATAAGAATAAAAATAAATAAATAAATAAAGTATGTATGCCTATATATATATATATATATATATATATATATATATATATATA
Source organism: Dioscorea alata (assembly GCA_020875875.1). Taxonomy (NCBI): domain Eukaryota; kingdom Viridiplantae; phylum Streptophyta; class Magnoliopsida; order Dioscoreales; family Dioscoreaceae; genus Dioscorea; species Dioscorea alata. The sequence goes on from CM037023.1 coordinate 18,360,183, forward strand.
TATATATATATATATATATATATATATGGCGATATTCATATGTAATGATCACCATGTTTTGATAATGAATTTTCTTATTTTTCATTGCCTTTTCTATTTGTACTTTTGCCCTTAATTGGAGGTTCCCAAGACACTGTCTGGGGTAATTAATAATAGAGGCTTGCCTCTATTAGGAGTGAAGAACCCACAAAACAAATATGATATTTGTGCTTCGATGTGCCGTATGGTGTCTTCTTCACAGACACGATGCTAGACGCGTATTTTCGATCCTACAGACCAAAGGGTTAGAACTATACTTAGGGATAGGGTCTATCACTTGGAATCTCTAGAACGTCAAGCAATTCCAAGTAGTGTCAGGCTTAGGATGATGGACTCCCCTAGGCCTTAGTTGAGAGATCAACAAAGTGAAGGGTTGTAGTGAAATCTAATGTCGGGGCATAATGTTGGAACTAATCACGGTTGACCTTAGGTTTGGGACTGTGTGCTTTAGGATTTCCACAACTCATTAAACATCAATAAGGGAGTATAATTTTAGTCTTGCACTAGAAGCATTAGTCCTAAGGGGAGCATTGTCCGGGTTCCCCATCTTTTTATTGATTACCTCTGATAAGTGCTCGTGTTATAATATTGCGAAGTGTTATTGTCTTACATTGAGCATTACTTTTATCAGATTTTATCATTAAATTGTGTGCATTTGTGTACTTTTGTGCATTGTAGGGTTGTGGAGCTAGTTTGGAAAAAAAAAAGAGCAAAGTTAGATCGTGTTCATCGTTGTTGAGAAATTCTCGGACCAAGCAAGGAATAAGGCACGAGTCTAGACTTGTGGGTGTGTGCCAACCTCCTTTGGAGGGGCACAAAGGCAGTCATATTCACAATAAGTCTAACTCACGTAGCATAGGAGAATTTCACCAAGGAGGAGGATTGAAGCAATCGACATGATCTACCATTGATTGTGTGCCCAATTCAATGGCCTCGATGAAGAACGACGAATTCGGCATCATTTCGGCGAGAGTACTGTAGCAGTAATGTAGCAAAAATATTGTAGTAAGGTACTGTTCATTGTTCACTGTTCACCGAAATCAGCAAAACAAAAACTTCACACGGGCGTGTGAAATCCCGATTTCAGCCGATTTGAAGCCGCGACTCAACACTATTTAAAGTCCCTTTTGGGACTTTTTTCTGATCTTTTCACCTAGTTTCTGGAGGGTCGCAGCTAGGGTTTGGAGAGGATTTTGTGGAGGATTACAGCGCGGCATCGGCATCAATATCGAAGCCCGGCGGCCGAACAAGACCACGACCACACTATACAAGGTGGTTTTCATCTATGTTTTTGATTTGTGTTTATTCATATACATCGATGGATTTGTATAGCCCTATGAGGAGCTAAACCCCTTGTGGGTATTCAGACTTGTAAACCCTAGGATGATTATGTTTCTATGACATGTTATTATGCTTTCTTTATTGATGAATTTAATGGAGTTCCAATCTTGATTGATTGTTGTATTGATTTTCCGTTAGATGTGACACTAGGGTTGAGAGTCATCTAGGTTGTCCTTTGGAGGTGTGACAACTCCTATAGGATTAGACTACTCGAGATTGGAGAGGGTCGAGAGGGTGAGTCGTGAGGTAGCGAAACATCCCCTTTCCCTTCCAGTGTGATTTTCCCTACCTCCTTGTTCCAAGAGTTCTTAGCGGTCGAAATAGAGCGAAGTTTTAGGAGATGAACTCCCTTAGGGCTTAGTTGCGCAAGCGACAGAGTGAAGGGTTGTAGTGATTTCTAGCGCTGGGGCTTAATTGATACTAGGGTTCTTTCACTTGGACCAAAGGGTTAGAACTACACTTAGAAACATGGCTAATCACTTAGAATCCGTAGAACGTAAAGCAATCCCACGTAGTATGAGGCTTAGGAAGATGGACTCCCGTGGGACTTAGTTGACAAGTCAACGAGAGTTAAGGGTTTTAGTGAAACTTAATGCCAGGACATAATATTGGGGTTAGTCACGGTTGACCTTATGCTTGGGACCGTGTGCATTAGGATGTCCACGACTCATTAAGCATCAATAAGAGAGTATAATACATTGTATTGTACTAGAACATTAACCCTAGGAGTAGCTTGTCCGGGTATCCTATTTCACTCTTGATTGTCTCCCTCTCTTTTACTCTTTCTTGCACTCTCTTATCTTCCATATTTCTCTTTATTTTCTTATTGCTTTCGATTACTCTTTCACACACACACACATTGATTCTTACTCTCACTTTCCATACTTTGTACTAGCTAAATAGCAATCTCTTGTGTCTATTATCCCTTCTTCTTGTGGATTCGACTACCCTCTCACTGGGGTACTATTATTACTTCGACAACCCGTGCACTTGTGGTACACACACGCAAGGGGTGTGTCAACCTCTCTTACCTTTATTGCCCTTCTTACACTCTTTTACTTTTTTTTTATATTTATACATATTGATTTCTCTCACCATTGATTTCCTTCATAGCTAAATAGTGATAACGCTTGTTTCTAAACACTATTCCCTGTGGATACTACTACCCACTCACCAAGGTACTTTATTACTTTGAAAACCCGTGCATTTTTGGGCCCTTGTCATGCTCCATCATAGCGAAAGACCTTAATGCATTTGTCGAACTAAATATGCACCATTTGTGCAAATTGAGAATAAATGGCAAAAACTTCAGATCGAGAATACAGCAGGTAAAGCCAGGTATAACGGGAGAAATTATCAAGAAAGCCAATATAGTAGAAGAAACCACCAAGAGATGAGAGTGGGGATGGACCCCAAACATCAGAGTGAACAAGGTCAAAAGGAGATTATGAAAGAGATTCACGTGATGAGAAGGGAAGAGTTGTGTGCTTAACTAGTTGACACCCCATACATGGATGTAAAAAAGTAGTAGAAATAGAATCAAGGCTACCTAAGGTAGTTAGGAGTTTCAAGCGAGCACTATATAGGTGATTGAGACGATGATGCCAATGTTTGAGAGAACACACATGTGAAAAAATAATTGTAGAAGGTTAAGGAGCAGGAAGATGAAGATAGTCCAAGTGATAAAGTCCACCAATCCTAAGCTCGGTCTCAATCCTCTTGCCTATAAGATGATCCTGCATAGAACAAGTAGAAGAAAAAAAGTGACTGTGAGACCATGATCAGTGAGCTGGCTAAATGAGATAAGATTTAAAGCTAAGCCAGGAACATGATGGTTGGAATATCAAATAAAGTGGATTGAATACGACCGCACTACGTGACAGTGTAAATGATCCCATCAGTAGTGCGAACATTGGAAAGTGGGGGAGGGTTAGAGATAGAAACAAAGGAAGACATTTGCAGTCATATGATGAGTGGCACTAGAGTATAAAATCCAGGAGAAGGAAGACATACCAGAGGCAGTAGACATAACAGAGGAAGACATACCAGAGACAACAAACATAGCCGAGGAAGTACTAGATTTCATAGCACGCTGTATGGTATAGATCTACTCGGTAAGCTGAGCAACATGAGATAGTAGGTTAGTAGGAAAATCAGGAGCTAAGACTGAAGCAACATAAGAGGATAGAGAGATAACAGAATAAGAAGACAGAGGGTGAGACTGCTGCTCCTGCCATTGCTGAAGCTTAGGACACTAATGCTTCATATATCCAGAATGACAGTAACGACATATAACAAAAGATTTCAAAGAGGAAGAAGAAGAAATTTTTTAAAATCAACTACTATAGCATTACGGTATAGGTACAATAGAAGCACTGTGCACGACACTGTAGGTACTGCAGAAGCACTATACATGATACTGTAGATATCATTGTAGGTTTTCTTTTTTTTAATTTAATGGTCACAAACAATCAATATCAAGCCTTGTTTACCATTTTTGTGTGTCTGCCATTAATTAAAACTTTTGTTTTTGTTTGCCATTTGTGTGTCTACCATCAACTAAATCAATTGTCACTATCAATCTTGGTCTGCCATTTGTGCAACAATGGAGAATGATGGAATGAAGCTGGTGGCTATGGTGGAAGTTTAAGTGGTGGTGGTTATGGTGTTTGCTCTAGGTGGCAACGCCAATGATTAGTATAGGAGCAACCTTGACAACTCAGCTTTTGATATAGGTAATCAAAATGAACTTGATGATAATTTCAAGGGTAACGATGATGAACTAGAGGGAGATGATGAGGGATTGCATGATGTGGTGAGAGATGATAGTGGTGAAGGCTAGACTAGGGCTGTGTGGGCTTGTGATGTGATGCGTTCTCCGCAAGTGTACGGGTCGTACACAAGTAATAAAGTGGTACTCCATGAGGGGTAAGGTTGTCGAATCACAGGGACTGGACTTAAAGTACTAATTTTTCTTCTGATCTCTAGTTCAACACAAATAAGGAAAAGAGAGAATGGGTGGTAATATCAGGTAGATCAGGATTGAATGTTTCAACATCAAGAAAGAAATGCCCCAGGATGATTCCTATTAGCTATTGTATGCTGACTTACCCTCAATGCCTACCAGGTATATTCTACGGTTCGAGTATATGCTCAAGAGTAATGTTGCATCTTTGGTTCTTATGTACACCGAGTTTTGCTAGGGTAACTGTGGGTTTCATACACATCCAGTTTTGCAATCACCTACGGTAACTACAACTATGGCAATCCACATACCAAGTTTTACCCAAATTACTGTGCAAATCAAACTCATCAAATTATGTAAACACATGATTTAACACAAGAACCAAAAGAACTTTGTAGATCATTAAATGCAAGTGTTCAAAGCATACAATGCATCATAGTTCACATCCCAGGGCACTGTAGACGGTTAGATCCTCATGGATGGGAACAACAAGGAAGAAACAATAGTAGATCTAAAGAAAGAAGACATGATTCCCTTTTCTTCTCAAGATACTCTTCCTAGTCGAGCTCCGTATGCTAGCCCCAATTTCCTTGTGCCTCTTACTCGTCCTTGATCCACTTAGGTGGTGTGGTGAAGCCTAATCTTCATTCTCATCAAAGTCCTCCCGGTGGAGAATAGAATCCCCGAACAAAGATGAGAAAGAAAGCCTAGAAGCTGGAGTTAAGAAGGTAAGTTTTGGGCCGACACAGTCTGAGCATGATCGTGTTCAGGCCGTGTTCCTTTTCGAGATTTCTTAAGTGAAACGCCTGGAAAAATCAGGAGAAGAAACATAGGCGTGTTTCTCCTGATGAAAAGAGATATCTTCAAGCTGAGAAAATCAGGAGGAGGGACACGGGCGTGTTGAGCCCGTGTTCTTCTTGGGAGCACCCCCATGCTCGAATTTCACTAGCTTGTCCTCCAGGTTGAAAAAATCAATGGGACAGAGCACGGTCGTGCTCCGTCCGTGTTCAGCTTGCTCACTTTCCGTATTCTTCATACTTTGCTCATTTCACCCCCAATTTCACTTCGAAATGCTTCAAGCCCTTAAATTCCTACGCAAGGAACAACTATACTTGGAATAACATCGAATATACACAAAAGTATGCTAGAGAATGAATAAAAGAATGGAATGTACTCATCATGATGAGACCGGCAAGGGGAAGAGCTTTGTTGTACTTGGGATGAGACCGGCAAGGGGAAGAGCTTTGTTGTACTTGGGTGGCTGCGCGTTCGTCCACCGGGAGAGGGGGTGGCTAGGAGAGGGGAAGAGCTGCAGACCTGGCAAGGCAGTCGTGGCGACAAAGCAGAAGCTTTAAATCCAGCAAGGAAATGATGACACTAGCGAAAAGAGGAACATATTTGGTGAAGTCAAACAAAAGACGACAAAGGTTTGAAAGATTAGGTGAAGAAAATACAAATCTGGCAAAATAGGGAGATCTGGTGAAATAAAAATAAATCCTACGAGATGAAGAGATGGCCAGAGTTGATAAAAAAAAATAGCTGGAAAAAACCCTTTTTGATACCATGTGTAGAAATGTGAGTGAAGAAGCTATAATTCTCATTGGGGTAACAACCCAATAAATAGATACATGAGTATGTAAGAGTATGTATAAATAGGAAGATATAAGATATATATACATATATGTTATACATAAAGGTATATTACTCTAACAATGATAAACTATTAAAATTTATAAACCAAATATACTCATATAATGGGAAGAGCTTATTACCTTGAGTAGGTCATTCATGTTTAATTGTATTAGAATCATAGAGAAAGAGAGAGATAAAGAAAACTTATATCAAAGAATTAATAACGCCCATTTTTCTTATTTGTTTAGTTATATATTTCTATTTAATGTCAAGTACAACATGATTTATATATGGAATTAAATTTTAAAGATGAATATGTTGTGGTTGCCTAAGCTCTCACTATCATTATATTCGCTTTATTGTGGTATATAAGAGGAAGACTTAATTTGCCATGGGAGCTTTACTAACATAGAGATGAACAACCCACAAACTATATCTAAAAATAATATATGGCTCTTATGAGGCTAGTATACCAATATTGAGAATGAAAAGAGTATCATTTTTTGGATTTTATGATATATTAAAAGCTAATGGATTATTATGTAACAATTTACATGTAAGTATCGAAGAGCAAGTGGCTATGTTTCTTCACATTGTTGGCTATAATGTCATAAATAGCGTGATTAGAGTTAATTGTTTACGATCTAGAGAAACTGTTAGCTGATCTTTCAACCATGTCTTATATGTTATCGAAGAACTTTGGGGTGAGTTAATTCTACCACCTAACACAACTAGTAGTCCAATCATCATATATGATCCAAGGTTCACGCCATATTATAAGGTAAGTGATCGAGGATTAATTATAATTAGACTCTTAATCAAACCTTATATGATACTAATAATTATTATTTTAATTAAATAGGATTGCATTAGGCTTTTGATGGTACACAAGTCCACACAACTGTTTCGAGTGATATTGTGGCATGTTTTTCATGGAAGAAAACCTTTTCCCACTCAAAATGTGTTAGTGTGGTTAACATTGAATTAAGATTTACATAAGCATTAGTTGATTAGGAGGGTTCAACACATGATGTACTTGTCCTCTGGAACACTCTAGAAAGAGAAGATAGATATGTGGTGCCCAAAGGAATTATGCCATGTTTACATAAAGAAATTGCATGTCCTAATTTAAATCAAATAAAAATTTTAAAGACACATATAAGACAACATTCAAGATAAATCTAGAAGACATTTTTTAAAATAATATAAAAAAATTTAAATCATAAGATCAGCCAAGAGCACAGATCTCGAGGCAATTTAAAATGCAAAAATCTCCAAGATCAGCCTAGAGCATAGATCTCGACACGATTCAAAATATTTTAATCATAAGATCAGCTAAGAGCACAGATCTCAAGGCAATCTAAAATGCAAAAATCTCCAGGATCAACCTAGAGCACAGATCTCGAGGCAAAATAGCAAATTACAAAATTGCCCTTGAGAACATATCTCGAGGTAGAATTGCAAATTACAGATTGTCCTTGAGAACATATCTTGAGGCAAAATGCAAGTTACAAAATTGCCCTTGCGAACATATCTCGAGGCGAAATGAAAATTACAAGATTGCCCTTGAGAAAACATGTCTCATGGCAATCCCAAATCTTAGGATAGCCCTAATACAAATCCCGAGACGATCCTAAATCTCATATAGCTTGAGAACATATCTCGAGACAACATGAGAAAGTGCAAATTTCGAGGCACCCGAGTACATATCCCGAGGAAAAAAATTGAATTTGAATTTCAAAAATTTAAATTTTAAATTTAATCCTATCCTGGTTTGATTTAAAAAAAATTATTAAAAAATATAATATAAAAATAAATAAATAAATAATAAATAAATTTGAATTTGATTTAAATTTTAAATTCGAATTTGATTTAAAAAAATAATAATTAATAATTAATTTCGGATTTAATCCTGTCAGAAGTTATGATTTTACGGGGACGTTGAGATCGAGGATAGGAACAAAAAAAAAGCTTTTAAAAGGGGTTGGGGTTAACTTCTGGAGGGAGAGATTTTTTGAGAGGAATTTTGAAAGAAGGAGACAAAAAAAAAGGAGGCGAAAAAAAAAGAAGAAGAAAAAAAGCGAAAGAAAAAGTTTGAAAAAAAATAGAGGTTCTCTTCTCTTCCATACCTACATATATATCTATATACATATTTAAAAAAAAAAAAAAAAAAGCTGTCGCCTGCCGCCTTTTGCTGCTGTTGCCGTCCACCGCTGCCGCTGTTAACGCCGGCGAGGGTGGAATACCCCTCACTGGCCGTTGACTCGAAGATTCTGCTGCCGCCTAACATTGTTGCTGCTCGATGTTATATCAACAGTGCCACCATCTTCCCTGCACCAATCTTCACCGTCTCCATTTTTGATCTCGCCTTGTGGAGACAAATCGGGCATGCGGTGTCGATTGAAGCAAGAGCGATGTGTAATCTTGACAGTACGGAGTCTGAATATTAATATTGTACGTGATCTGAGATGGGGAAGAGCACTTGAAACGCCAAGAGAAGATCTTTTGGCAGTGAATGTTTATGCAGTGAATTATGTGAGAGGATTTCAGGATGTTGAAGGATTTGAAGTGGTAAAAATGTCAAAGGATCGAATGAGGTTCAGCCTGCCACCACTGCATTACCAGAAGAGAATGTTCCAGTAACAGAAACAAATAAGGAGGTGGTGAAGGAGATAGCTAAGGAAGAAGAAGTAGTTAGTTCTGCTATTGAGACTGCTGTAACTGATGAGGTGAAAGTAAATGAAGATGCTTGGAGAAAAGAGACTGAAAAAACAGATAAAATCAAGAGAGCATGCTATGGCTGCTGGAACAACCACACCATCTTCAGGAAAATCAAATGGTTCACTGAAGCACAGTGCCGATGAAACCAACACTCCACTGTTCCCTGTTCAAGTACCAGCACAAAAGCAACTGAAATACACACCCGGAGTTACTAATAATACTGCCAACCGAGGGGGCAGAAGCAATCACCAGCAAACCGAAAAAATAGTCCCCGTCAAGCAGTTGTATGCGGTGAGGAAACTGACATTAGTAAGACAAGCATGCAAACTTTGGAAATGGAAAAGAAGTCATCATCAGTGACTATTGCAATTCAAATGGAAATGGCAAAAAACCATGGTGATTGTCCGAATACATTAGGCATTGTGATGAGGCTATCATTCGGGCGAGACCTCGGCCCTAACAGCTATGGAGCATAAGATGATACTTAAGTTTTTTGCTGGTCATCATTGGTGTCGGTTCGTGTGGCTAACTACACAGTTTGCTTGTAAGTGAAGTTGAATCTTAAAATACAAAAAAAAAAAAAAAAAAAAAAAAAGAGATTTCTGGAGGACTTGTTACTCCGAATGGAAAGGACAGGCATGGAAGGTGGCTTGCTGAAATGTACTAAGTCTTTTGGTGTATACCTTCATTGTGTAAAAGGGTGGAGAGAGCTTTAAATGTTCTCCATATCTCTTAGTGTCTGTGCCCTGCCAATTGGCATGGGTTTAAGGTTAGTAGGTGGCCAATAGAAATACTGGTATGTGCCTGGCCAATGGGAGTATTGTTTTAATGTCTGGGGTCTTTTTGAATGTTTATATATACTAGTGGGAGAGTAGAGTGCTCATTGGATGGTTCAAAATCTTAACATAGTCTACACTCCACTAAAATCAGTTCCCTACTCTCAGGTTGAACATTATTAATCATTGCTTGCATTTCGTCATACATCTGAGCTATATCCTCATCTCGTTGGAACCACACACCAACAGATGAATGTTGTGTTAGAAAAAAAAAAGGAAAAGTTTGTTGTGCTGAAGCTGCTTCGTCCAATTTGATCGCTCAGACCGATAATGCCTATGTTCCAAAGAACAATTGGAGGAAGCCATACTACTGCTGATGATGATTTCTGTTAGTTATGACCCTTTTCTCCTCAGCTATAGTCAACAATTCCAGTCCAGCAAGGTTATCTAGCAAGCCTTTTGTAGTTGATATCAATTAATTTGGCATGATCCAGATGTTGTTATGATTTATTCATTCAATGGTGTTATCATGTTGTGGTACCTTGAATGATATTCTCCAGGCTTTATTTCAACTAAAAAAAAAAGAGATGTGAATGGAGATAAAAGTAGCCGGAGTGCATGCACACATGCATAGTTTAAAAAATTCAAAAAAAAACATGGGTCCCACTATAAAAGAATGCATGAATAATGTGTATGATTATGGTTTAAAAATAAAAAATAAAAAAGGGGAAAAAACAGCATGAATAATGTGTATGATTATGGTTTAAAAATAAAAAATAAAAAAGGGGAAAAAACAACATTCATACGTGCATGATTTATAAAAAATATATAATAATAATAAAAAAATGAAAGTGAATGGAGGAATAAAAAAAACATGCAAAATAAATGAGAGAAGGAATGGGAATAGCATGCCATATGCTCAGGGTCCACCATTCTTGATTTCACGAAAAAAAAAAAAATTTCTTTTCACATTATGCATGGGAAGGCAGAGCTAAGGGTTGTCTTTCGATATATATAGATAATAATGCATAACAAGATTGCACCGCGCAAGACTTAAAAAAAAATATATAATGAAATATGGTTCGGGTTTCATAATACATGGGTGGAATATTTGGACTCTGGTTCTAGTCATAATGAAAGTAGTTGGTGAGATTCTTGTGGGACTCGTCACAGTCTATGCTAGGGGTGTTCGAAAGGGTTTTGTGATCGTCTCGGCACTATTTGTGACAACACTGCTGAGAGAGATATAAGTTTTGAAGCGGCAATAAAAAGGCAGCAAATAAAAAATACGAATTTTTAGTGGCATGAATTTCTGAACGGTAGTGAGATATTTGAAACAGTCAATCTCAAAGCGGCAATGAGGCATGAGACGGCGGCAAAGCATGGCGGACGACGGCGTTATAAAAAAAAACTAAATAAATTAATAATAATAAATAAATAAATAAAATATGTCTGCTTATATATATATATATATATGGCAATATTTATATGTAATGAATCACCATAATAGGGGCTTGCCTCTATTAGGAATGAAGAACCCACAAAACAAATATGATATTTGTGCTTCGATGTGCCGTCTGGTGTCTTTTTCACAGACACGATGCCAGACTTGTATTTTCGATCCCACATGCCATTCTATGAAAATTAAAATATTTAATCTAATAAAATTATGTAATACCTTGGAATTATTATCTCAGGCAAATATTACCTCAGAGACACTAGATACTCCACACTACTGGGTTTTATATCACCATTTCCTAGTGTTTGATACCATCTCAAGGAATTTAGCATCAAATAGAAAATAATTGTTTAACTATAAACATTCTCTTTTGTGAACTTCTATGGAACAAGAATTTGGAGCTTTGAAAAATCATTTCAAAATTTTGACACATAGACCATTTTTCCATTTGAAATACAAGTAGATATTGATATCATGTGTTTTTTTCTTCATAATTACATTTTACAAAGAGGTAATGACATCTATACACCAAATCTTGAAGAATGGGAACTAAATGTATGTGAGATAAGAATGCAATCCCACATCCGCGAAGAAGCAAGTGAACGGTTGACAAAATGACATGCACTAATAAACGATATGTAGAATAATTAATGGAACTAGCTTTGTATCCTATATTTTTTTTATATTTTTGTGTGACTTGTGTTGGTACTATGAAGTATTAAGTTTGCAAATTTTGTTGTTTAATTATAGATAAAAAAACATGGAATGAATTTGTTCTTGTAATATGTTTGTTTATAAATTTAATTTCTACCTTGTATTGAAGATGAGTTTGTTATTGTTTGTAATTATTTAATATTCATAAGTATGAGATAATTACATTTATGCTAATTGCATGATGTAACAGATGCAGTCTAGAGACATGACACTAAAAAGATGGCAACTAATTTCCGATGGACAACTAGTATGACATCATTCATATTGAGTTATTGGGTTGAGTAAGCAAAACTTTGACTTAAATTTGATAGAGCCTTTAAAAGTGTTGCTATCACCATTGTTGCTAGGGCAGTTACTCAATAGTTTAATATGGTTGTGAATGACAGAGATGTTAATGATCGTCTTCATCATGCAAGAAAAATATAGTTAATAATCAAGAGGCTCAAGGATTTAAGTGGTGTGTCATGGGATATCATGGAGAAAATAATAATCATGGGGAAGAGGAATACCTAACATATATATATATATATATATATATGAGTAAGTAGTAAGTTGGAATTTATGATTAATAGTTTGTGTAATATTTGTGCATTGAATCTAATTATAGAATGTGTGTTTTATGTTTGTAGGCACATCCCAAGAAGAATATTTATTTTAATAAACTAATTCAAGACTATGAAGAGATGGTCATTGTATGTGTAAATGATCTAGCAACGGGATCTTTTATAAGAATATTTGCTAAAATCTCTAGAAGCCTAGGTGCATGCATGGAACCACCTCCAGCATCACCCGTAATCGATCTTGATAACCACACCCAAGGTTTGGATGATTTTGATGATATTGCACTATCTCAACCTCCTATTATAGACACTAACAACTTCTACTTTTGAGACTAAGGAGGGTAAAAAAAACATGCAAAACTTGCTAAGGTGGGAGAAGAAATCATGTGAAATGTTTCACTTGAATTAGGAAGGATTGTAAATGTAGTAGAGGTAGTCAAGAGTCAATTTTTTAGTAAGAAATTTCTTGATAAGGCTATGTCTTTGAGTGATTGCTATAGTGAAACCAACCTTGGAGAAGCATATGATTAGGGGTGGCGGGAGAGGAGGTCAAAGGGGTGCTTAAGCACTCTTTTGGCCCTAGCTTATGAAATATATATATATATGCTAGTCTTGATCAAAACTTGCATTTCATGAGACTTATTTTCTAGATTCTATTACTGTAGACTATTTCCTTCTACTGAAATATATTATGATGTTTTTTCAAAATGAGATCTTCAAGTTCTAAAAATACAACTTCACACACACATTCATGATGTTATAAGAAGTTCTGATTTTGTTGAATGTCATGATCTTACAAGTTTTACTACGAAGTTGGTTGAAACTTAAAAACAATTGGTTTTCAACTGATTTATCATTTTATTAAATTCTTACCAGTAACAAAAGTATCAAATGAAAGAGCCTTCATAGTGTTTAACATCATCAAAATAGAATTGCACAACAAGATGGGAGATGAATTGTTGATTGATATAATGGTATGCTACATTAAACAACAAGTGTTTGAAATTATTGATGATGAAGCTATTTTTGGTGAGTTTTTAAAATATGGTAAGCCAAAGGATTCAACTCTCAGCTCATAATGCTAATTGTTAATACTATGTATATTTTATATGTTTCAAAATGCTAATTGTTATAATCTCAAGTATGAATGAATATAAACTTTTTAATATTTATATTTTGTTAGATTGAAGTTAGCACCCCTTTGGTTTTGGTTACAGTTCCGCCATTGCATATGATTATTTGCTTCAAATCTTCCCCTAGCAAATGGTTTCAAGAGCAAAATCCATCCTCTTAGGTGCTCTTAGATGGATCAGTTTCTTATGAAATTGAGGGGTGATAGATGGGTATGAGTTGTTAAAACATTATTAATTATGTGTTACTATATATTTGTGTAATGTTATATTTTATCTTTTTGGATTTACTATGATGTTATGCTTGGAATGATGTTGTATTTTGGATGAACGTTGATTGTTATATTTTGAATAATGTTGAATGTGACTATATATGTATTAATGTGATTGTGAATGTTACATGTTGTATTTTGGATAAAGGTTGATGTCATATTTTGGATGAAAGTTGAATGTGATTATATATGTATTATTGTGATTATGAATTGTGAGTATTGTATTTTAGATGATTTATATTTCAAATGAATGTTAAATGTGACTTCATATGTAGTTATGTGATTATGAGTGTGATTTTTAATTTAATTTTGTGCTTAGAAAAATGTTATACCATTTGTTATAATTATAAAAAGGTTTTTAGGCACAAAACTGAAAAAGAAAATTAAATTTAATAAATAATTTTAAAATTTAATTAATTGTTATTGCTTATATTAATTTTTATGAAGAAAAGTGAATAACTAGTGTTAACTATAGATAATGTGAGTTACCTCACTGTCCACTTACATGGTGATCACATCTTAACTTACATTAAACTAAAATTGAAAAAGTAAATATAACATTTTTAGTTACAACAAACTAAATAATAATGATGTAATTTACAGTATAGTATTTTTATTTAAATTGTGATTTTAGTTACAAATAACCAAACAATACTTAAGTATTAAGGGAGTGTTTGAATTTTGATAATGACTCCCAAAGGGAGAATTATTACTTACATTGATGGGTATCCATCAGGGGGATGATTACCCCTTTTGAGCTAATGGGATTCCCTTTTCCCTTTATGGAAAATTCCCATTTTACCTTCGTTTATTTATTTTTGTTAAAATTATTAATTTAGTTAATTAAATATAATTAACTTAAATAATGATTAAAATAAGATATTTATTTTAAACATTTAATTATAATAATTAAATTGAAAATGACATCAAAATTCTTTTTATAAACAAAGAAATTTATTTAATTTAGATAGTTAATTATAATAACTAAATAAAATAATGATTAAAGTGGAAAATTTAATTTATCTATTTAATTATAATGCAATATTTTATAAATAAAGAATTTAATTAATTTAATTAGTTAGAGTAATTAACATGAATAATATTCAAACTATTTTATCAATAAAAATGAATTAATTTAAATATTTAATTATAATAATAAAATAAAAAATGGTATTCAAAATATTTTATAAATAAAAAATATTTATATTAAAGGCATAAACGTAAATTTACCAATTACCACTATCCACTCTTTTACTTTTTTCATTCCAAATAAATTACCATGATACATTTTTCATTATAAGAAATTATCCTTCAAACCAAACATAATTTTTTGGAAAAATTAAAAAATAAACCATGTAGTTTTCCATTTTTGCAAATCAAGGCCTGTGAAATTTTTATTACAATTTCGTACCATGTGGTTTCCCCCAGTTGGCAAAAAAAAAAAAAAAAAAAAAAAAATGAAAAACCATCAACGGCGTCTAACGATGCTTACGTGGCAAGGGTAAGATCATCAAAATATATAAAAAAAAAACCTTTTTTCAGTGTGCGTTGGCATGTGTATTAGCACTTCAGTTTAAGTTTGAGAGAATTAAAACCTTTCTTCTTCACCGTCACTTACCTTGTGGTCACCATCATTCAGACAAAGGGAAGTTCTCCTCTGGACAGGGTTTCTAGGGTTTTACATCATTGGATGAACCCCGGTGATTGTTCCAAAGGTCAGACAAAGGGGAAGTTCTCCTCCATCGTTTAGTGAGTGAAGGTGGCCGAGCATGCCGAGCATGTATTTCCATCGTTCAGTCGAGACAATTGCTGGTGAGTGAGGAACACTTCCATAATTGCACATTAATCTCTAAAACAACCATAAATCCATGTGGCAAATTATATGTGCACCATTTTCTATGCCATGTTAGGTTTTTTATGTGTTTTGACAATCTTACCCTTTCCACGTAAGAATTGATTGATGCTGTTGACGGTTTTTCTAGTTTTTGCCAACCGGGGGAAACCATGTGGTACAAAATTGTAACTAAAATTTCACAGGCCTTGATTTGCAAAAAGGAAAACCACATGGTTTATTTTTGAACTTTTTTAGGGTTGTTAATTTGCTCCGGACCTGACAGGGAACCCGATTCCCTGCCTCGAAGGGGCCCTGGCTAAAATTCGGGAAATTGGTAGGGGCCAGGGTAGGGATGTAGATCAACGTCTGGGACGGAGCAGGGGATTGGAAAATCCCTTCAGCGCCCTGCCTTGTCCCTGAATGTATAATTTTAACTATATATATATATATATATAGTATTCACATTAAATCAAAATATATATTATTAAAAGCAATATATCTGAGTTTGATTTCTCAATGGGAGAAGAATGTTCACTAGGGGGCTTTTCCATACGAAAGCTTATGCCACCCCTTTTAGGTTAGGAGAAAATCAAGTTATAACTATGCAACTTTGAAGTATTGACACGACCCCTTGCGTGTATCCCGCAAGTGCACGGGTTTGTCGAAGTAATAAATTTACCTTGGTGAGAAGGTAGTCGAATCCACAGGGAATAGGGAGATAGAATATAAGGTTTCACTAATTAAGCAAAATACGGAGATCGATAATAAGATTGATGAGTGAAAATAATGCAAAGCAATAAACTAAATAGAGAGATGGAAGAAAGAAGTGCAAGTAGGAAAATCGAGAAGGACTAACAATGAATAAAAGGGGGGTATCCGGACAAGCTACCTCTAGGGTCTATGTTTCAAGTGCAAGACTATGATATTATACTCTCCTATTGATGTCAATTGAGTCGAGGATATCCTAAGACTCACGGTCCCAAACCTAAGGACAACCGTGACTAACTCCAACACTATGCTCCGGTGTTAGGATTCACAACACCCTTCACTCTGTCACCTAGATGACTAAGCCCCAGGGGAGTCCATCTGCCTAAACCTCACACTATGTGGAGTTGCATTATGCTCTAGGGATTCCTAGTGATTAAACCTGTTCCTATACGTAATTCTAACCCTTTGGTCCAGGTGGAAGAACCCTAGTCTAGATTGAGCCCCAGCAAATAGGATTCACTACAACCCTCCACTCTATTACTTGCGTAACTAAGCCCTAGGGGAGTTTATCTACCTATTGCTTCACTCTATTTCGACCGCTATTAAATCAAGGAATCGGAGGTAGGGAGAAATCACATCGAAGGGGAAAGGGGTACATTGCTACCTCACAACTCTCCCTCTCAACCCTCTTTAATCTTGAGTAGTCTAATCCTATAGGAGTTGTCACACCTCCAAAGGAAAGCCTAGATTGCTCTCAACCCTAATGTCACGTTTAAGGGAAAACAATATGAAAGGATAATCAAGATTAAAAACTCAATTTTATTCATCAACGATGGAAAGCATAATAATCAATGTCAAAGAAACATAAGAAACCCTAAAGTTTACAAGTCCGAATACCCCACGAGGGGTTTAGCTCCTCATAGAGCTATACATGTTCATCAATGTGAGAAATAAAGCATAAAACATAGACATCAATGAAAAAACCCCCTCGAATTGGTGTGGCCATGGTCTTGTGCAAACGTCGAACCTCGAAATCGATGCCGACGACGCGCTAGAACCTCCACGAAATCCTCTCCGAAACCCTAGCCGCACTCCAGAAAGTTGGGGAAAAGATAGGTCGAAAGATGCCTCAAAAGGTTGCAAAAATCCCCTTTTATAATGTTGAATCGCGGCTTTAAAATTAGACTTATCGGGGGCTTCACACGGCCGTGTGGGATTTCCATACGCCCGTGTGAAGCTTCTGTCTCGGCTGAAAAATTAATTTCACACGGCCGTGTGGAATTTCCACACGCCCGTGTGTCTTCACTGGATGGCTGAAATTGCACAAACACACGGCCGTGTGGAATTTCCACACGCCCGTGTGACTTCTCTGTCTGGCTGGAAACTGGTTCACACGGCCGTGTGGAATTTCCACACGCCCGTGTGACTTCTCTGGAACTCTAATCTTCAGCTGAACAGGATTGTAACTTGCCGAAACACCTCCCGGGTTCATTGTTCTTCATCGAGGCCATTACTTGGGCACACAAGCAACGGTAGGTCGCGCCGATTGCTTCAAGTCTTCTTCTTTCGCGAAATTCTCCTAAGTAACACGGATTGGACTTGTTGTGAATGTGACTGCCTTTGTGCCCCTCCAAAGGAGGTTGGCACACAACCACAAGTCCAAATACGTGCTTCGTTCCTTGCTTGGTCCGAGAACATCCCAACATTGGCGAATGCGACCTAATTTCATTCTTCTTCTCCAATTAGGCTCCACAATACCTTCAATGCACAAGAGAACACAAATGCACACATTTAGTGATAAAACCTGATAAAAGGTATGCTTAATGTAAGATAATAGCGCTTCGCGATACTATAACACAAGCACTTATCAAGTATTTAATAGATGCTAAAAAAAATCCAGGGATGGGGAATCCTCTAACCCGGGTAATCTCCTCGCGGAAGGAGACATGGTCCGGACCAGGGATTACATACTCCGGTGAATCTCTGCCCCGTTGACATCCCCACTCATTATTCCTAATCCCATCACCCTTCATATTACCATTTCTATTCCCTTTTTTTTCTTATATGGTGAACTAAACGCATCCTAAACACTTAGAATCTAAGAGCGAACCAATAGTTTTGAGTACTAAACATTATAAAAAAAAACTATACATATGGAATCTAAGCACTAAAAAGCAGTTGCTAGGGCGAAATAGTTGTGAAAATAAATTAAACAATAAGCATTTATGTACTAAACACTTAGAATCTAAGTGCTAAGTGCTAAATAATAGTTGTAAACAATAAACAATTGTGAAAAAAAGCTAAATAGTAAGCACCTAAGCATTAAACACTTAGGACCTAAGTTCTAAATAACTACGAAAAGAAACTAAACTATGAGCATTTAAGCAACTGTGAAGGAAGAACTCAACAATAAGCATCTAAGCGCTAAATTGCTGTTAGTTACAAGCATTAAAATAAACATCTAAGCACTAAATAGTTGGGAAAGAAAAAACCCAACAATCATTATCAAACCTCAAAGCGGCTAGTCTAAAAAGGTGAAAGTGATGCAAAGTTGAAATATATGTAAAAAATTAATTTCAAACATGATAATTAGCATAGTTTACAGGATAAGATGTTGAGATATTCACTAGCATGTAATAGTTCAATTCTCCACTCTCACATATTTAATTTAAATACTTTTTTTAAGAAAAAAGATCTTTTAGAAAAAATTAAGCAAATAAGCATCTAAGCATTAAAAAGCTTCAAAGATAAACACTTAGGAAAAAAAAAACTCTATGTTTTTTTATAATATAGTTTACATTTTTCCATAAAAACTTTTGTTTAGATTTGGTTAAATTTTTCTATAAGAAAACCTTACATTTCTCATTACTTCTTCAACCCATATGTGCACCTTATTTTGAAAATTTTTCCCTCTAAAATATTACTCTTCTCATTCTTTCTTCAACATAGCTATTTAGATTTCTACAACCTTAATGTTTAGAGTGGAGAATCAAAGTAGAAGATAAAGAAAAAAAAATAAGAACATAAGTAAGAAGATGAAAAAATATGAAATATTTTCAGTAACAACAAGAAGATATAGAAGAAGAGGAAAAACAAAATAGAAGAAGGATAATAAGAAGAACACAAAGAAAAGAACATAAAGAAAAAAATAACATAAAGAAGAATGAGTAGCTTACACACGAGTAACCTTTTTTTTGTTCTTTTGTTACTTAGTCAAAGACCTTGAGTTCTTTTCCATTAAAGTAATTGGTGACCATAGTGTTTCTTGATTGTTTATATTAGTAGCTGAAGTAGGAAAAATGTTCATTTTTGCCTAGTGAAAGTTACTCATGTGTAAACAGTTAGTTAATTGAATTGAAAATTATTTTAGACATGAAGTCAATTCCTCTTTTAATTAGAATTAAGATAGATACCAGTCGATAAGTTAGAAGAAATAATGATTATAATGCTTATGTTCTTATTAATGGAGGTCGAATTTGTCTCTTTGCCTTTATAGTTGTCTTTATAGTGCCTTTGTTAAAGGAGCCCTCTTAGTGGCTAAAATTATTGGCTAAAACACCTATCAATGAAGAAGTAGAAGAAAGGCAGTAGGGTCTCTCTAATTCTTAAGTTAGGCTATTGCTAAGGAGGAGAGAGGATTTTTGGATTGTGATTTCATATTATCTTTCTTAGGGTGAGGAAGGTTGTTTTTATAGTTGGTAGGTCTAATAGATTAGGCCTTGTTATCTTAAAGATTTATTTCCTAATTTGGATAATCAATAATCCATATTTATATCTGTTTAGATAGATTATGGCATGTATTTCTAATATATCAGGAAACTTTTCTTCTTATCAGTTTTTAAACACATATAGAAAATGATGCTTTAAATATATATAATGTAATGTATAAGGATTTTTATGCATACCTTTGTCTATGGATTATTCATTGTAGCAGTAATGTAGTAGGGAGTAGTGCCTACATGCGGCCCGCATAGTACTCACATGACTCATTTAGAATACCATCCAACTGCTATGCATCATCAGAAAGGCTTTATGAACCATCTAGAAAGTCATGTGACCTTCATGTGCTGGCACAAAGGCCACATGAACCCTTAGTTTTGCCAAAAGCCTATTTTCTCGACCCATGTGGCCTTCATGCGTTTGCATAAGTGCCTGCACACCTAGGGAAGTATAAATGGGTGAAGCTAGGGTTTTGGAAAGGGTCTTGGCCGCCATTCAACTCTACACACTTTTATTTCCAAATCCCTTTGGCAGGAGAATCCTTTGGGCTCAAATTGAAGGGAGAGGAAGGTAGATCTCTAGGGATTCAACCTTGGAGCTTTGATAGAGAGGAAATCAAAACATCGTCACATTTTTGGGATTCTTGAAGGGCGGCGTCATTGGGATTTGAGGAGTTTCTCCACCATTATCACTAGTCAATAGATAGAGAGTTTCACCATGAGTTCTACTTGTTTTCATCTTGATTTTGTGATTTTATTTTCATTTATGTTGAACTACACTCCCAAGGCAACCTAGTATCTATGAACCATGGGAGGAAAACTTTGTATGATTATTAACTTCTTTATTAATGCATGTTATCTTGTTCTTTGGATTTAATCTATGATGCTTCATGTTTAATCTACAATGGTTGGATTCTATAGATTAATTTTAAATTGTATGTGTAGAAAGGTTTGTTTACATATATTAGGTCATACTTAGATTAATAAGGTTTCATTGCACTTACATACCCAAGATTTCAGGTGTAGATGACCTTTTGTATTAGGGTTGTACCCTAGATTTAGAGTTTTCTTGTACCCAATACAATCGTAGAGGTGTACGAGAGACGGAACCCTTATGTGATTAGTGTTATTTACTGAAGGTTTCGGGGTAGCCAATATTAGAATCTAGCAGTCCAAGCTTGCTAATGGCTATTTTACCTTCATATCATCCTTGCATTGTTAGTACTCCCAAGGGGATTATTGCCTAAGGCCTACTTTATACATAGAGTCTTCACCTCCATTGAGTCATTAGGTGGCATTCTTTTCTTTGTTTACTTTAGTTTCCATTAAGATAACACTTTTTTGATTGGTATACTAAATAGTGATACGAAGAGAAAGTAATAGTACTTCTTGGGAATCTAGGGATAGGACTCTCTCACGCTTACGCAAGGAGAAATTTATTACTTCACTACCCGAGCACTTGCGACCGGGAGAGTGACATTGCTTACCCATACCATCAACAACCATGATGAATATTAGAGGGAAAAGGAAGAAAATGGAGCCCTAGATAATGGGTGGATTATTTATTAGCTAGTTTAATGGCCATTATATCTTTTGCATCAATTGGCCATGATCTTATGGTAAAGGCAATGCATCAAATGTGCAACACATTTAAAATGAGACATGCGGATAATTGTACATTGAAGCGATGCTTATAAAGGAATGCACTCCATCCTTATTATCAGAAAAATAGTTTGAGAATCAAAGTGCCTCTTTTGTAGAAAGATGTGCTTAGCCAACAGTTAAAGCCTTGGGCAAGCTTCTCAACTTGTTGATAAAGTAGCTCGGTGATATACCAAGAGGTCCAATCAACTTAGTAGTCCATCTGGAGCAAATAATTGGTGGGTTTTTAGAGTTGGAGTGTAACTGATAAGGGGCAAAATACTCAGACAAATAGCATAATTTGAACCACAAACATGTGGCATTTTCAAAACCCATAGATTTAGACTAGACAACCATCCAACCAAGGAGATCATAGCTTTTAATTTGGTAAATCTCACCCTCTCATCTAATGGAGATGGAGTAATTTCCAATAATGGCAAAGTTTGTTCAGCTATTAAATAGGGGGAATGAAAATCTAGAAGTCAGAAAACTAAGTTGATTATGGTTGAGCATGTCAAGATTGCAAATGGATAGTAGATACAAGGGCTTCAAATCACATGTCCCCACATTTGTGTCTTTTCCATTCTCTTCAACTTTTACCTTACCCAATACCCATAAAACTCCCTAATGCTACCACAAAATTAGTAAGGTACATTGGACATATTTTTCTTCAACCTAACCTACTTCTTATCAATGTCTTTTATGTACATGATTTTTAAGTTTAACCTTTTATTTGTTGGACAAATGCTTAAAACTTCAAACCTTACTACTTTATTCTTACTAATCAAATGTAATTTTTAGGACCCTTCAAATGCCCTAGTGATTGCTGAAGGGATTTGGTCTAATGGATTGTACAAATTCAAGTCTCTTGCCAAGACAAGCCCAGTTTCTACTTCTGTTAATGCTAATAAGTCTAGTGGTGCAGTGTTTTTCTAAAACTTAAGCTTTGCATTTTCAACTTGACTTACGTACTTTAAATTCAAGAATTGGTCATTCTTTTGTCTCAAAACTTGTTCATTTGGATCATTGTAAATAGTTAGTTCACAAGGATTTCTTTTGTGAGGTTTGTTCATTGGCTAAACATCATTAGTTGACTTTCCCAAAAAGTACTACGTCAGTATCACTTCCTTTTGAACTACTTCATTTTGATTTATAAGGGCCTTGTTGAACAACTTGGTTTATCAGGTGCAAGATATTTTTTCACAATTATGGATGACAAAACTACGACCACCTGGACATATCTTCTTCCCAATAAAACTCATGTTTGTCATACATTTATTTTCTTTCTCAAATTTGTTAAAAATCATTTTCATGCTAGGTCGAAACAAATTCTATTAAATAATGGTACCTAAGTAGTCAAACATGAGTGTAGTGCTTATATTCTCAGAAAGAGTATTATCCATCAAACTAGCATGTTCCATATGATTCAACATAATGGGGTTATTAAACGGAAACACCATCATTTTCTTGATATTGCTAGAGCCCTTAGGGTTCATGCTTATCTTCCTAAGCAATTTTTGGGGGGATTGTATTTTAACAGCCACTTATCTGATTAATCACATTTCTATGTTTGTTTTGGGTTGGAAAACTCCATTTGAGGCCCTTCATGGTCATAAACCATCTTATGATCATTTAAGAGTAATGGGTTACTTGTGTTTTCCCCAAATTACTGGACCAAATTCTGATAAAATGTCTCCAAGATCTACGCAATGTATCTTCATTAGTTATCCTTCAAATAAAAAAGGGTATAAGTTATTTGATTTATAAAACCATTCCATTCTTTATAGTAGAGATGCCACCTTCAAATAACAACTTTTCCCTTCTAATCTGGCTCATTTTAAGGATTGTCATATGTCTACAACTACTTTCCCTGCTTTACCTCATTAAACTTTTGAAGACATGGCTCATGGTTCTTGTCATTTCCCATCAAAACCATTGTCTTCTTTTTCAATCTTTACTGAAAATGCAACACCTATCTCACCACTTGTTGATTCTAACAATCTTCCACATGATGATGTTCCTACCATGGGTTATACCTTTCTCTTTTTTGTTCCCTTTTCTTCTTCAAATGATGATAATCCAGCTCTTTCACATACCTCTCCTAATCACCTCTTACCAGTTTCCTTCTCCCTCTCCTGAGTAGTCTCCTTCTTCCTACTGAGTAGTCTTCAAATGGCTTGATGATTTTGTTGGTGTAGTCCAAAAGGCTAAATGCTCTTTCATTACTGATTCTTCCCATTCCATTATTTCTTACCCATTGTTATCACCTCATAGTATTTCTACTTACCCTAAAGATTATGTGAGTTTTGTAGATCATGTATTTTTTTTTATCCAAAGAACCTTCTTGTTATGCACATGCTAAACAAGACCAGGGTGGATAGCTGCTATAGACAAGGAGCTTACTATTCTTAAGAAGAATGAGATTTGGGAATTGGTGCAATTACCTCAGGATCAAAAAGTCATTCACTCCAAAGGAATTTACAAGGTTAAACTTAACACTGATGGAAGTGTGGAACGATTGAAGGCCCTGTTGGTTATCAAGGGGTATAATCAAAAGGAGGGACTTGATTACAAACACACATTTAGTCATGTTGCTAAATTGGCTACTATTAGGATTTTTTTATCTCTCGCCATTGCTCATCGATGGCTTATGCACTAGCTCGACATTAATAATGCCTTCTTGCATGATTATATTGATGAAGAGATTTAATATGCATCCACCTGAGCGTTATTCTATTCCTATATCTAGATTGGTATGTTGATTAAAGTGCTCTCTTTACAGTTTAAAGCAAGCATCTCATCAGACGAATCAAGAATTTACTTATTTCTTGTTGGGCCTTGGTTATATTCAGTCAAAGCATGATTACTCTTTTTTGGTTAAACATGATGGTGTACATATTACCGTGGCGCTTGTCTATATGGATGATTTTCTTCTTACAGGTAATTTTCTTGCTGAAATTACTTATACCAAAGCCACTTTGGCTCATCAGTTAACTATTAAAGACTTGGGCGTTGCAAAGTACTTTCTTGGTATTGAGATTTGTACCACTAACCAATGTACCATGTTCCACCAATGCAAATATGTTCTTGATATTCTTACTAATTCTGGTGTTACTAAAGCCAAACCGGTTTGGTTCCCTCAACCTCAAGGATTTAAACTTAGCCGCCATGAAAACACACCTTTGTTAGATCGTAAGAACTATAGATGGCTCATTGGTCGCTTGCTATGTCTCAGTGTGATTGGTCTAATATTTTGCATGTGGTTCAACACCTTAGTCAGTTTGTTTCTACTCCTAAATAACCCCATATAGCTGGTCCTATGCCAGTTCTTCAGTATCTAAAAAGGATGTTTTCCAAGGGTTTGTTCTACCCCGTTCAATAATCTTTAAAAATCAATGGTTTTATTGACAATGTTTCGGTCAGCTGCTTGACGACTCAACGGTCACCAACAGGATATTGTATTTTCATGGGCCGCTCTATTGTTTCATGGAAGACCAAGAAACAACCCATTGTTTCTCATTCTTCTACTGAGGCCAAATATCATAGTATGGCTGCTACTACATGTAAACTTCTTTGGCTTTGTTATTGATCTTCTCACAGATCTACATGTTAATATTGAGCAGCCGATGACACTTTTTTGTGATAGCAAGGCTGCTTAGTTAATTGGCGCATATCCTTGTGATAGCAAGGCTGCTTAGTTAATTGGCTCCAGTCAGAAAAAATATCTTCACTGCTGTACATAATATTTGTATTATTTTCATAGTTATAAAATTTATACTATTTTACATTTTAAATTGCCTTTTGCTAGCAATCAGTTCTTGGTTTTTAGGGATATTAGTCAGCACTTGCATGGTAAATACCTTAGTTGTTTCTTTGAACATGTATGAAAACAAAATTCTTCTAGTTTTCCTCATATGAGAATAGAAGAATATTTTGTACTCCAACGATATTTTTCTTCTTTAATTTGATTTGTTCAATTAATTCTTCCAAAATTTCAAAATTTTGTTATTGGAATGAGCCAATTTATCATGCCATACATCTACAGCTATGGACTGATTATGAACAGAAAAAAAGTCACATGACTTGTAATTTCAGATTGCAAAGCCTGTTGCTGTTGTTATACAGACCAGGGTTTAATGGGTTCAAGAATCCTTAACTAAATAACCAGACTTATTAAACTCAACAGAACTTCTTTAGAGAAAGTACTAATGACCCAGGAGTTGCACTAGTCAAAATTTAGAAGCTGAGATGATTTGGATAATGTATGAATTATATAGTTATCACTGTTTTACAACATTTATATTATAGTTGATATATATAGTCTTTATATATGACACAATTTTTCACAAAAAAAAATACACAGATATTCTAGTATTTTATAAATAATTTTTTTAATCAATTTGATATATGAAAGAAAAATAGAATAACTTGAAGATATTCACATACTTAACGGCATTCCCATAATTGACTCTATAGCTTCTTCTCTCCATTTCTCTGTTCTAATTGTATCCTTTTCCAAGTTCTTTTCTTTTCTCTTAGAACTTTGCATGAGTTCATGTGGAGATGGAGCTTTTCTGGTTTGAATTTATTCCCACATTGCCTGAAAAAATATTAACATGCATATTAATTGAATTTTTTTTTTTGATAAAGTAGATAAACCACATTTATTAAATAAACAAACTGTTAATTGAAATTTCATAAAGTAAGTTCTAAGTATTTATTAATTAATAATATCGTCCAAAGTGATTGTATAATGGACCAAGAGTGTAAATTCAAACTTTAAATCTAACTCATAATTATTATTTTAGCATAAAAAAAGAGTTTTAGTTCTAAAAGTTGTTTAGGTCAAAACATTTAATTAAAAAATACAAAGTAATATTTATGTTAAAATGCAATTATGTTCTTTTATATGTTTTGGTTTAAAGACTCGATCACCAACCTCTCTATATACATTGTATATGCCTATAGAAGGCTTTGAAAAAGTCTAACATTTAAGTACTTACTACGACAAATTTTTTTAAAAAATTATTATTTTTTTATGAAGTTGTCTTTTATTACTCTTCCTCTTTGTTCCTTCACTAGGAAGCTCTCTTCATGCCCACCTGGCCTCTAGGGAGCTTGACTGAACCTTTATATACAAGCTGCCTTCCTAAGAGCTCCCCTACCCATAGAAGGCCTGCTTAATGGCCAGAGGAGCTCACCCCTACACATTGAACCCATGAGGCTTCCTATGTTGGTCCTCACTCTATCATAAGAAACCATCCTGGGCTCACTCAAATTAGATCATTGAGGGCAGAGCGGCTTTGCTCAAACCCATACAAGTTGACTATGCCCAAACGAGTTTGCTCAAATAGTTAGCTCCTATGTTATGGAGAGTTAGGAGGAGGTGAAAAAATATATATATATAATTTTTTTTTATTAATAGGCGACAAACGCCCACCACTCAAGGGATTTAAAAATAGTACTGGACCCGGATGCATATTGCATGAATAGTATATAAATAGTACTGAAACCCGGGTGAAACAGTGTCTAAATATTATATAAAAAAAAGATAAATTAGTAATTTTCAAAACTAAAAGGAGAGAGGTATGTTTTTGAAAAATCTAGAGTTTTTATTAGATTGAATGAATTTGTATAAACTCAGTTGTTCCTTTCAAACTTGCCAAATGTCCTTTTTCTTAAATGAAACTTTTATGTGGTCCAACATTTTTTTAATTTGTCAATTATATTTATGAGATTATATTTATGAACACATTAACATACGTAATTATTTGCCTTTTTCTTACGTGGATAAGGGGTCGATTTAAAATGAAAATGACTACATAATAATCAATTTTGGCATTAAGTTATTGCTCAATACAAAACAAAACTAAGTATATTCTAGCCCATCAGATTAATCAACAAAATCAAGTCAGACGTTACATGTGATAATGGCTTCCTAACCATTTGATTTCCAAAATTTTCATATATACCCTATAAAAATATATCATCATGATTACATCCTTAAAAAAATTATGTTTGTGGGAATACTCTCACAAAATATATCATATGTTTAATGTAAACTGAATTTTTGGACATGCCCAATTTAAATAACTCTGATATAAAATAATACTATTTAAAAAAATCATAAAAAAATAATCAGCTATCAATTTTTATGTTTTGGGCGAGATGATATACATACTAAATTAAAGACATATATCACTAAATATTTTTTTCTTGCAATATAAAATTTATTATCAATAAAGAATAGGCACCATAAAAATTTCTAAACATTATAATTCGCAAATAATGAACTCAATAAATGTCATAATTAAACTTACGAGCATTTGGGCTCTGCTGCTGGCCGGTAACTTCTTCGTTGGCTTTCGTTTGATGATGATTTTTTCCTACTATTTTTATAAATAAATACATAAATAAATAAACAAACATACTTATAATTTATTAGAATTAACTAATTGATCTTTACCTTGCATTAGAAAAGGAATGACTTGAGTTGTCACGCTGCTTCTGCTCATGATATCTTGCATCACCACCAAGTGACCTCCGTTGGGACATTACCTCAATGCTAACCTGCCGACCGGTAACAGGCGGCTTCACAGGCCGGAGTGTCGAATCACTTATATCGACAGTGCCACAGTGCATGAGGTTTCGGAGTACTCGCGAAGCTTTTTTGCCGGAGATGTGGCTATTGTTCTTGTTACAACTTCTAGTTCTGAAGTTTCTATTATTATCCTGAGGGGTGTGTTCCATGTTCTTGTTATCAATGACAATCTCATTTCCGGTATTCAACACATCTTTTTCGTATTTCTTGGAAACGATACTGATTATAGATGACTCGTCGGAGGTGTCTTGGCTCAATGAAGCTCCAGATTCTGGACTGTTTGATGTTCCAAAAGCATCTACTGTCTTGCCGGAAGAAAAAGATGCATTGAATTTCTGAACTCGAGCTTGTTGATCAAATCTCATGATAAGTTCTGAGCCCTTGAGGATGTACTCATTGTCTGATATAGGAGTGATGAGATCATCTTCGGTTAGATCCTGCCATACATACTCACTTTTGTACCTCCTGCTTTTTGTGGAATTCAGGATGAGAAACTCAGGCTTATATATATTTCAATAAATATATATTTTTGAATTAATTACCTTTTGTATGACCATGAGAATGAGTCCGGCATGCCGTCTCCTCGCAAAGCCGAGAGCCATCTCTTCACATCTACAAATAGATATTCATGGCACATCAAATTCCGAAGACATAATCAGAGTTGAAAACCAGGAAAAATATAAACATATAATAATAAATGTTTAGATACCACGAAGGCGAACACCATGACCACGAAATTGGTGCACACGTATTAGATGAGGATGTTCAACTTTGCCTTCACGGCTAATGAAGTACAACACATTGACTTTTCTCACTTCTCCTCTTCCCTTCATTGCCTCCATGTCTTTCTACAAATCACATATGTACAAATATATAATACTTACATAAAGAATATCAACTCTGTGCCGGCAAAGGAAAACTATTTAGAAAACAAAATAAAGAAAAAAGGGCATAAAATATCTCAAATAATCCATGCATAACATACAAAATTTTTATTATTAGATATGCATACCTCACACTCAAACTAAGAAGGGAGGAGATTGCCAAGAGTAGATGAAGAAAAATGGCTTAAAATATAATGTTTGAGGGGAGAGATAGCAAGTATATACTCAAGGGATAGTACCCTATACATGTGTCCCTTATTCTTGTTTTTTTTTTTATAATTTTTTTTATTATTTTTCTTTGATAAATAAGATTCAAAAAATCTTTTTATGTTAAGAGAGAGAGTGAGAGAGAGAGGGCCAACAGGTACAGTTGAGAAGTTGTAATCTAATTCTTAAATTTAAGTAGGTTGAGGGTCAATTATTTGTTTGGCCAAACTGAAGATGGCAACTCATTATCTTTTGTTAGTTCACATAATAAAATCATTCATACCTTGTATCTTGGAATTATTTGACAATTATGTAATTATGATGAATTTTTGAAGTCCAAAGGTGAAAATTCAATTTGTAGAGGTTAAAGTTAAACCCTCTTCTCGCTTTCATATTATAGCTGCAAGGAAAATTTCTTGTTATATTGTTAAAATATAATAATGGTGTAATATTCTGTATATATCTTATCACATTGTTAACATCAAAATATAATATATTTGATTAACAAAAACCAAATCATCACATATTTATTTATTTATTTATTTGTTGTAACATTGTACATGTAATAGTATTGCGCATGTGCTCAACACTGACATTAATTATAATTAGATTAGTTTTCTAATGGTTTAATAAGAATAAAAATAAAAATTTGATATTATATATATAATAAAATATTTAAATTTGAAACTATAGAAAGGATTATTAAAAAATTGATATAAAAAATTCTATATATATATATAATATGTTAAGAATACCTAAACTAATTTTATGCTTACTTTTTGTCAATATACATCCTAAATCAAAGGATATCAAGATAATTGAAAGTTATCAATCTAAAGAGTGGTAGGGAGGTGGAGATGAGGGCCGAAAAGAACTCAACATTATAGAATAGTCCAATGGTGAAAGGTGCAACATTCATAAAAAATCTACTAACAAACAAGCCCAAGTTGGAGGAAGCATTGACAGTGGCATTAATCAGTGAGAACTATTTGGTGATTCTGTAGAAATAGATGCCAAAAACGATTAAGGATTTGGGGGGAGGGGGGAGGGATTTGCCATTAATTGCATCATTGCAGATTCAGTGGAGGAAAAGGCCTTAGCTTATTCAAGGTGATCATTACTGTCATGTCATACAAGCTATTAATTCTTGAAGCTTGGGCTTAGGGAGCCAAGGCCGACACAGATGACATTTCAATTGGTTGATAGATTCGTTCAACATCCCCGTTGAGTAATTGCAAATATGTTGATGAAAGTCAACAAGCTTATCTTCCTTGTCGACTTTGTTACCTTGGATGTGGATGAGGATACTGAGGTACCCATCATTTTGGGCCACCCATTCTTGGCCACTTCTTGTGCTCTAATCGATGTGTGTGATGGAAAATTGGTTTTGAGAGTGGTGATGAAAAAGCAACCTTCAAGCTTCCTAAAGCCATGAACACCTTATGAAGCATGATGGCACCTCCTATGCTATTTATATCATTGATGAGATCATTTCTACTTGTGTGAAAGAGGTGTTGACCATTAACCCCGTTGAAGAATACTTGGGTGAACTCATCGACAACAATAAAGAGACCGGAAAGAATCTCTAAGTGAGCATTCATTCGGACGCCCAATGAGGCATATCACTTCCTTCAATGATAAGAACCAAAGTGAACCACCATGGAAGAAGGCTTAGAAAAACATCGACTGGAAGAACAAGTATGCAACTCCTCAATTCCCACTTAAGATGAGTAGAGCTATTATTTATGATTAACCAAGGTATGCATAATGTTTATTCTTGCCAATCTTTCATTCTTCCCTGTGACAAGACATTGAACAAGATGAAGGGGTTTCCATCTCTTTGAACCATCCTAAGGTAAAAGCAAGGTACATCAAGTTCGAGACATAAAACAAGCGCTCCTTGGGAGGTAGCCCAAGTTTCTACTTTATGTTTTTTTTGTGTTTCTTAGTTGCTAGATTCAGTTTATCTAGTTTGTGTTTTACTTCTTGGAGTTGTGGTGTAAGTAATTGTCCTCTTTCTCTATTCTCTTTTCACATTATCTCATTGTTATTTGAATCTCAACAACCTTATCCACTAAATACATGGGAGACCACTTAACACACGACTCAACGCACACATGCATGCAGGCAACTATCTTGACCGGTTCCTGCGCTACATACGTGCTCCATGACTCTATGACTCCACGAGTCCACGACTCCATGACTCGTAGAAGCACTACTAACGACGTGCAAACACATGCATGACGACCAAGACACAATGAAACAAATAGCACTCCTAACATCTAACATGGTAAAACAGAAAAATAAACAAGATTAAACCCAACACTCTCCTTCTTAATCTTGTCTCCTTCACTTCACAGCTCGTAGTCCAATTTTGTGACGCATCTCCAGGAATTTCACGCAACCATGCGACTTTATCAGAATATCGGCAAGTTGCTCTTTAGTTGAGACATAGTCCACCATTATATTCCCATTTTCTATGCACTCCCGAATAAAATTATAACGAGTGTCAATGTGTTTGCTTCGATCATGGTGAACTGGGTTCTTGCAAAGTGATATTGCTGATTTGTTATCCACTTTGAGAACTACTTCTACTTCTGCTGATCCTCTCATATCTGCTAGCAAATGATTCATCCAAATGCCTTGACAAGCTGCAGTTGTGGCCGCTATATACTCAGCCTCACACGAGGACAATGCCACCACCTTTTGCTTTTGAGAAACCCATGTAACCAGGTTCCCACCAAGAAAGTAGGCGACTCTAGTGGTGCTCTTTCTGTCATCGACATCGCTGGCGAGGTCGCTATCACTATACCCGACCAGCTTTGACGCCCCCTGCACTATACTTGTATAATAGCAGCTAAGATCAAGTGTCCCGTGTATATACCTTAGTATTTGTTTCACCACAGCTAAGTGTTGAGAGGTCGGCTTCTCCATGAACCGACTCACAATGTTGACGGCGTATGCAATGTCCGGCCTCATATTCACCAAGTATCTCAAACTGCTAATAATACTACGATAGAAGGTTGCATCAACTAGTGAATCCTCACCCTTCTTGCTCAACTTGAGTCTCGGCTCCAATGGGGTTTGACATGAGTTACAATTAGCCATTCCAGTCCTCTCTAGTATCTTTGAGGCATAACCTGACTGGCACAGTGAGATCCCATGTGAAGTTTGGCATACCTCGATTCCCAAGTAATAAGTGAGTAATCTTAAGTCACTCATGTTAAACTTTTCCATCATTTGCATCTTGAAACTTTTGATCTCCTCAAGATTGGACCCGGTGATGATTAAATCATCTACATAAATTCCAATAAGCAACCTTGACTTACCAATGCACCTCTTATAAACTGCATGTTCAAGTGGGCTCCTTTCATTGCAAGACTCCTATCCAGCTTTGAGTACCACGCTCGGGGGGCTTGACGAAGACCATACAGTGCTTTTCTGAGTTTGAACACCTTCTCTTCATTGTCTTTCTTCTCATAACCGGGTGGTTGACAGACGTATACCTCCTCTTCAAGCTCTCCATTGAGGAACGCTGACTTTACGTCCATATGGTGCACTTCCCAAGCTCCTTGCGTAGCCAAGGCTAAGAGTAATCTCACTATCTCAAGCATAGCTATGGGTGCGAATACTTCATCAAAATCCACTCCTTTGTGTTGCATGTAGCCTTTTGCTACTAGTCTTGCTTTGTGCTTTACTACAACCCCTTTTGAGTCTTTCTTAGTCTTATAAACCAACTTGAGACCAATGGGTCTATTTCACTCAGGAAGATCCATCATCTCCCAAGTATTGTTTTCTTCAATGGAAACTAGTTCATCTTCCATTGCATGCCTCCAGCATGCATGTTCTTTTGCTTCTGCAAGACTTATAGGCTCCTCGGCACCCAGTAAGCACAACTCGACCTCATCATCAAGGTCAAGCCTCGTGGTCACATCGTACAGCTCTTGCATCGACCGATACCGACGAGGCCCATCGATTGTCGAAGATGTGGAGCCCGACGCAGTTGTTACGACAGCAGGTGTAGTATAGTACCGCCCATGACGGGTGTAGTAGCAGATCCGATACATGCATCAAGATGAATAGAATACTCAATAGTGAACACATCACCTTCCTTGTTGGGCTGCATGCCAACTACCGAACTCCAATCCCATTACTTCTCTTATTCGAAAACAATATCTCTTGATGCATGGACCTTCCTTGTAATCAGGTCGTATACACGGTAGGCCTTGGTACCTAGTTTGTAGCCTAACATCACCATCGGCATACTACGATCATCAAGCTTCTTTTGGTGTGGCTTCAACGGTTTAACATGGGCAAGGCAACTGAATGTGCGCAGATGCTTCACCTTGGGCTTTCTCTGAAACCAAGCTTTATACAGAGTTTTCCCAACAACGCTCTTGGTCGGTGCACGATTTAAGAGGTACACTACTGTGGTAACTGCCTTCCCCCAAAAATTGCTGGGCATGTTTTTGCTTTTGAGTAGGCTTCGGGCCATAGCGACAATCGTTTGTTTCCTCCTCTCCACCACACCATTTTGTTGAGGGGAATATGGTGATGTAAAGAAGTGTTTGATGCCATGCTTCGCACAGTATTCCTTGAACTCATCAGATTTGAACTCTCCGCCTCTGTCAGTACGAAGGGCTCTTATCTTGCCATCAGCCTCCATCTCGACCGTCGCCTTGATCTTGATCAATGCCGGTAGTGTCTCATCCTTTGTCTTCAGAAGTACTAAACACATGTACCTGCTGAAGTCATTAACCAACAAGAGAAAATACTTATTACCTCGTACTGTTGGTGGTGTAATTGGCCCACACAAATCGCCATACACAAGTTGAAGTGGTTTGTTGGCCCGATAAGTTGCTTCATTTGGGAAAGGTGTTTGCCGCTGCTTGCCAATGAGACAGCCATCACACACTTGACCAATGTGTTCTAGATGTGGCATGCCCTCCACCATGTCCTTGTTAGCTAGGTTTTGAAGTGATTTAAAGTTCAAGTAACCATACCTTGCATGCCACAACCACGCAGTATCCTTGAGGTTTACTACCAATCACACAGGTTCAGCTATATCAAGATTGAGAAGATACAACCGGTTTCTTGACCTTCTAACTTTTGCTAGCAACTTCCTGCTCCAATCAAGGAGGCACAAGTAATCATCTTCCTGTACCACTCAACACCCATTCTCTTCTAATTGGCCGAGGCTCACAATATTACTTTGTAGTCGTGGTATGTAGTACACGTCTGTAAGATCACGATGTTCTCCACTCAGGCATCTAAAAAGAATAGTGCCATGCCCTTGGATTTCAAATGCAGAGCCATCTCCAAACTTGACGGTGCCACCCACGGACTCGTCCAGGTCATTAAACATCCCCTTGTTCCCTGTCATATGATTGCTTGTTCTAGTATCAAGGTACCAAGAATCATTCTCATACCTTGTTCCCTTCTCTAGAAGTACACACTCTTCATTGAACAAAACCTTCGGAGACGGTTCTTAAGTATTTTGTGCCAGCGCACATGCTTCCGCCATGAGCAAGGTAGGCTCATCGTTTTCTTTCTCAACGACATAGGCATTCTGAGGCAAAATGCCCCATGAAGTTGCAGTTGTAGCATTTGATCATTTCCTTGTCAAATTTCTTTGGGTTTTGGTTGCTGTCACGACCATCTTCGCCGCGGCCGCCACCACGGCCACGACCACGACCACGGCCGCGTCCCAAGCCACGCCCATCTTCTTTTACTCGTTCCTTGAACGAGCTCGAGAAAGAACTCTCACTAGATTCCTTCTCCTTCGATTTCCACTCAGCTTTCGTCAAGAGAACATGCTCTTCTCCATCTCCACCGGCGATACGTCTCCGTTCTTCATGCGCTTCTAGGCGACCAACCATCTCCTCGATGGTCATCGTATCAAGATCCCCGAATTGCTCAATTGTTGATACAATCAAAACTAGTTTGGTCGGTACGGCGCGCAACAGTTTCTCCACAATGACCGACTCCTTCAGCGTTTCTCCTAGACAACGTATTTGATTGACTATACATGTCAATCTCATTGCGAAATCATCAATAGTGTCCGACTCCTTCATGTGGATGACTTCAAACTTAGTCTTTAGAGTTTGTAACTTCGCCTTATTGACGCGCTCAGCACCGAGGTACATAGTCTTGAGTGCCTACCACGCTTTTTTTGCCATTTCTTTCTCTGCCAACATCATCAAAACATCTTCAGGAACTGCTTGATAGATGGAAACCATAGCCATCTGATCCTTCTTCTCCTCCACCGATGTTAACACATCTTTTGGTTCGACAGCTTCCCAGACGCCTTGCGCACGTAGACAAGCCCTCATATTGAGAGCCCACATGGCGTAGTTTGTCCTTGAGAGCATAGGGTACTGGAGTGAGACACCAACATTCTCCTTCGTCGACGTGCGCGATATCACATTGTCGTTCCCGAAAGAACCTCTCCCCAAAATGATCTTGGCCTCAACCTTGCTCGGATACCAAGTGACAACCCAGAATCCACTCAGTTTCTCCAACACGAGGTTTAATTCACTTGAGAAAAAAAAGGAAAGCAACATGGAGTTGTGGTGTAAGTAACTGATCTCTTTCTCTATTCTCTTTTCAAATTATCTCATTGTTATTTGAATCTTAACAACCTTATCCACTAAATACATGGGAGACCACTAACACACGACTCAACGCACACATGCATGCAGGCAACTATCTTGACCGGTTCCTGCGCTACATACATGCTCCATGACTCCACGACTCCTAGAAGCACTACTAACAACATGCAAACACACGCATGATGACCAAGACACAATGAAACAAATAACACTCCTAACATCTAATATGGTAAAACAGAAAAATAAACAAGATTAAACCCAATAGTCTACGCGGCCAGCGAAGAGGAAGCTGTCATTATGACGAGAGGAGAGGTAGGAAAGCATGGCGGTCACCGGAGAATCAGACGGCGAGGGAAGCTCCATAAGGACATCGCCAGAAGACGAAACCACATGCACACCCCGTTAAGAGTCTCCTACGGCAAAATAGTTGCTGATAACTTTGGGGTCCTCAGCGCAGATTGGATCAGACTAGAGGCGAGCGGTGACAGAGAACTGGAATCGATCTAACAAAGCAGGCTTCAGCTTGGATAGGAGTCGGGGAAGCAAGGAAGGACTCAAGTCTAGCGACAGCACAAGAGAGGGAATCAACAGGTGGTTCCAGGCGGCGGAGCTGAGCGTCATAGCGATCTAAGAGGACGGGGTCAAGGGATTAAACTGTCGGCCAGGGACATGAGGCCGGTGGCATCAAGGATGAAGAGGAAAGGAGAAATTTTTTTCTTCTCATTTTTTTTCTTCTTTCTTTTTATTTATTTTATATATGTATATATATATTGTTTATTATTTTTATAGAATATATATTAATATATAATATTTATATCACTCTTTTTTCTCCTTATAACTCCCATCCTCACACTCCCTCAAACTAAGTTTACTTATGTCCCCTGTGACGCTTCACAATCAAAAAATAAAAAAAAGGAGGGGTTCTAAGGCTTTATTTTATATATATTATAATAATAATAAAAGGAAATAAATTCACCTTCTTTAGACAATATCGTAGTCTTTTTTTTTTTTTTTTTGCTTTTGTTTGGTTGAGAAGACAAGAATTTTTTTTTTAATCTGGTTCAGAAGAAAGTGAGAAAAAAAAAAGTCCTCTCCCCTGTCTTTTTTTCTCCCCTTTCAATAGATCTCTTCTCGAATCCAAACCCCCGTAGAATCGCCCGTTCCTATCCCCAATCTCAACCTCCCCTCGTAGAATCACAACTTCGGATAGGATTAAATCCAAATTTAATTTGATTATATTCAAATTCAAATTTAATATTTTTTTTAAAATCAAACGACGATAGGATTAAATTTAAAATTTAAAATTTCAAAATTCAAATCCAATTTTTTCCTTGGGATATGTACGTGGGTGCCTCGAGATTTGCACTTTCTCAAGTTGCCTCGAGATTTGAATTTTCTCAGGTTGCCTCAAGATTTGCACTTTCTTAGGCTATATGAAATTTAGGATCGCCTCGAGATGTGTAGTCGGGCTATCCTAAGATTTGATATTGCCTTGAGATATGTGTTCTCAAGAGCAATTTTGTAATTTGCATTTTGCCTCGAGATATGTGTTTGGGGCGCAATTTTGTAATTTGCCATTTCGTCTGGAGATATATTCTCAATGGCAATTTTGTAATTTCCCATTTTGCCTGGAGATATGTTCTTAGGGGCAATTGTGTAATTTTTTGTTTGCCTCGAGATAGGTCCTAAAGGGTAATTTTGTAATTTCTATTTTGCCTCGAGATATGTTCTCAGGGGCAATTTTGAGATTTGAATATTTTGGATCGCCTTGAGATCGATGCTCTTAGCTGATCCAGAGATTTGAATATTTTTAGATCGCCTTGAGATCGGTGCTCTCGGCTGAACTTGGGATTTATGTATTTAGATCGCCTTAAGATCTGTGCTCTAGGCTGATCTTGAGATTTGAATATTTTAGATCGCCTCGAGATCTGTGTTCTAGGCTGATGTTGTGATTTGAATATTTTAGATCGACTCGAGATCTGTGCTCTCGGCTGATCTTGAGATTTGAATAGTTTAGATCGCTTTGAGATCTGTGCTCATAGCTGATCTAGAGATTTTTTTTGAATATTTTAGATTGCCTCGAGATTTGTGCTATAGGCTGATCTTTCTATTTGAATATTTAGATCACCTCGAGAACTGTGTCTCGGCTAATCTTGAGATTTGAAAATTTTAGATCGCCCAGAGATCTGTGCTATCGGCTGATCTTGAGATTTGAACATATTAGATCGCCTCGAGATCTGTGCTTTGGGCTGATCTTGAGATTTTAATATTTAGATCGTCTTAAGATCGAGATTTGTACTCTCGGCTGATCTTGAGATTTAAATATCTTTGATCATCTCGAGATCTGTGCTCTAGGCTAATCTTGAGATTTGAACATTTTAAATTGCTGCGAGATACGCGCTCTTGGCCAATATTCAAATTTCAATTAATTTTTTTTTAAGTTATCTCAAAAATGTCTTCTGGACTTATCTTGAATATATTCAAACGTTGTCCTAATTCGATTAGGATTTGGCTATATGTGATTTTAAAATTTTTATTCAATTTGAATTAGGATATGCAATTTTTTTTATATAAACACACATGCTTTATACTTATGCGTTCAATTGTTTATGCTCATGTAGCCAATGGCGGTTCACGTTAGTTCTAACGGTTGTATTCTTAAGTTTAGGAGAATTTTTAACATTGTACCTCATCATGGTTTAGTTCTTATTTGAATTTTAGGGAATTTTTGCCCGATTATCTCTTGTTGCACTACTTGCTCATGAAATCTTTTGGAAACTTAAGCTCAACATTTTAAGGACTAGTTTAGTAACAGTTAGTTAGTTTTTAGTCTTAGCATTGATTTTAATTGGAGTAAAAAAAAAGGTTCTTTTGTGAATATTGTTGGTTTTATTTATGCATTTGGGTTGGAAAGAGCTACAACCTATGAAGTATGAAGCTAATCTCATTAGTCGGATATTAGTTATGCCCTAATGAGAGAAAGAGTTATCTCATGGGATGCGTGAAAGCTACTACCCTGGCAGAAAGAGCTTCCACATTGAAAGTGTGAAAGCCACCTTTGGCGGCCGCCTAAGAAAGGGCTACCTTAGAGGATGTGTGAAGCTACTACCTTCTCCTTCTTGTTTATAAATAAGTCCTTCTTAATAAGAGCTTTGAGGAGTACTTTTTGGGTTGACTTGAGTGAGTTTACCCACACTTACACAATATCGGATTTATTGTCTCTTTTGATTCAAGTTTTTAGCTAGAGCATTGATACGTTTTATGCAATGTTTTAATTTCCCCTTGCTTGTAGAATGTTTTTTTTTTGTATGCTTTGGCGAACCTAAGGCCGAGCACTTTCAATTGTCCTTCCTAAGTGCTTTAATATTTTATTTTTTCTTGAGGACAAGCAAAAGCTTAAGTGTGGGGAAGTTATATTAGTGCTAGTGTATAAATAATATGAAGTATACTTTTCTTACATTGAGCATTACTTTTCTCAGGTTTTATCATTGATTCTTGTGTATTTGTCTTCTTTTGCGCATTCAGGGTTGTGAAGAGGATGTGGAAGAAAAGAAGCAAAAATAGGTCATGGACGCACGAAGGATTAAGCAAGGACCAAGGCACAAGTTGTAGACATGTGAGTGTGTGCCAACCTCCAAAGTACTTAAGGATTATACAATTTGGAGGGGCACGAAGGCAGTCACACTCATGTAGTACAACTTGTGTAACATCGAAGTGCTTCATCAATGTGTTGAAAGTAAGAAACGACATGATCTACCGTGTAGTTGTGTGCCCAACTTGATTGCCTCGATGAAGAAAATGAAGTCGGGAGCAACTTCGGTGCGAGTACTGTAGCAAAACAATGCAGTAATTCATTGTAGAAGGTCACTGTTCATAGCGCACCGAAAATCAGAATTCCACAGAATCCACACGGCCTTGTGGATGCCCGATTTCAGTCCTATAAATACCGTGATTTGATTTATTTTTGGGGATCTTTTATCCATCTTTCTCCCAACTTTTGGGGGGAGCACTGTTGGGGTTTGGAGTGGTTTTTGCAAGGTTTTTGGACGGCATCAACATCAAGTTCCTTTAGAGGAGAACTATTGGAGGAGCTTTCGTCGGCATAGATTTGATGAGGTGTGCTCTAGGTTTGACGAGGGAATCTTTAGAGAAGACGAGGCGGCTCCACAAGACCATCGGTACGAACCATAAGGGGATTTTCTTTATGGTTTTTATGCACATGTTTTCAAACTCTCTGTTGACTTTGTATTGCTCCATGGAGAGCTAAATCCATAGTGTGTGCTTGGACTTTTAAACCCTAGGATGACTTTGTTTCATTGACTTTTATTATGCTTCTTTAATTGATGATTTTAATTGAGTTTTAATCTTGAATGTTAATTGCATGATTTTCCCTTTGATGTGATACTAGGGTTGAAAATCCATCTAGGTAATCCTTTGAGGGTGTGACAACTTCATTAGGGATAAACTAAGCAAGATTGAAGAGGGTCGAGAGGGTAATTTGAGAGGTAGCGGAACGTCCCCTTTCCCTTTCGGCGTGATTTATCCTACCTCCACCTTCCAAGAGTTCTTTGCGGTCACAATAGAGTGAAGTTCTAAGAGATGAACTCCACTGGGGATTAGTTGCGCAAGCAACAGTGTGAAGTGTTGTAGTGAATCTTAGTGCTGGGGCTTAATTCTGGCTAGGGGCCTTTTGCCTGGACCAAAGGGTTAGGTCTGTATTAGGGAATATGGTTTATCACTTGGAGTCCCTAGAACCCTATGTAGTCCCACACAGTGTGAGGCGTCGAGAGTATCACTTTCCTCCGGGGCATAGTATAGAGGGCTAGTCACGGTTGACCTTAGGTTTGGGACCATGCGTCTTTGGATTTCCACGACTCATTAAAACATTAATTAGGAGGTATAATATTAGTCTTGCATTTGAAACAATAATCCTAGGGTGAGTATTGTCCAGATGCCCCATCTTCCCGTCGATTACCTCTCTTTAGTCTCATTGCTCTTCTTGCGTTCTTTTACTTTCTTTTGCATTCATATACTGATTTCTCTCACCATCAATTTTTCTTCATAGCTAAATAGTGATATCTCTTGTTTCTAAATACTATTCCCTACGGATACGACTACCCACTCGCCAGAGTAAAATTTTATTACTGCGACGACCCGTGCACTTGTGAAACATTCACGCAAGGGGTGTGTCACCGACATACTTTTTCTACAAGCAATATATATTTATATTAGAAACAAGTATATAAATGATTACATTATTTTTTAACAAAACATAACCTAAATCATAATAATATTAAACTAGTCCTATCCTGGGTATACAATATTAATCATCAGAACATAAGATATATATCTTACCTAGAATATTTCTTGGTTTATGTAGTTGGCTTTTCTGAAGTCCATATGAACCTAGTTTCAACTTGAATATTAAGTTGATGAAGGTATAGCACCAATCTTGTAGTCCGTGCACCAAGATAACTACTCTAATTAGCATAAAGAGTCAGTATGGCCTTCAATGCATAACAAACTAACATTTTGTAATAAATTTGCATCATTAGAAATAAAAACAAGATATATATATATATATAAGTACTTCACATGCCTGATCATTAATTAATCAAGACCATGACCATTTCCACATCATTCAATTTTTAACTCTGTATTAAACTTTTCCTTATAACAAGAGTTATATATAAACAAAGTAGAATACCCTATTTGGTCCTTCTAATTATGGCAGATTGCCCCTTTAGTCCCCCTAATATTAAAAAAAATTAAAATTGTGAAATTATGTTAAAATTGTTAACCAACTTCTAATTAAGCTTATTGGATCTGGATCTAAATTGGTTCCAAACTAGTGAGCTCATTTCCTCTTCCCCACTTTCTTCACCTATGGCCCGATCAGAAATCCCCTTTCTCCACCGGCCCGCCACCGTCACACTAACAAATGAATAGAAGTTTGTCAATGCCAATCCCTCTTTGGTCTTGAAAAAGAATTGGCGCTTGCCTTTGTCATTAAGACTCAGGATCCATCCCCGGTCTTCTTGATATTGGAACCACTCCTCGTCGAAGCCCCTCTCTCTAGATCCGATCTATCCAATGATAACTATTCTATCGAGGTTGAATCTGAGATGAGCATCCAACACAAGATCTAGGCATTACAGAATCTTCAGATCACTAAAAATCACAACTAGGCCTCATTCTAGTGCATGACAAGTGCCGAAACCCTAAGTAGAGTTTGCCCCGCCGATTGCTATCTCCCACCAAGCATCTAAGAAAAAGTTCCACGACTTACCGCCCAGATTCCAATCACTACGGCCACCTACTGGTCGGACCAGTGCAACTTGGTGATGGGATTTCTGAACGGGCCAGAGGTGAAGAACTTATGAGTTTGAATCTGATTTGGATCTGGATCCAATGAGCTTAATTAGAAGTTAGTTAACACTTTTAACATGATTTCAAAATTTTAAGTTTTTTTAATATTATTTTAATTAGTGAGAATGCCATATCAGCTAGTAATATTGGAGAAATGAATGTCCGCCAGGGTTTTGACTAAAATTTCCCGATTTGGAAAGGGGAGGGACCTTCATGCGGACAATTCATATTAGGGGGACTAAAGGGGAATTTGAAGTAATTAGAGGGACCAAATAGGGTATTCCGCCTATAAACAATAATCACACATAACATTTTTAAGACATAAAAAGGTCTGAAACAAGGAAATCTTCATGTATGTTATCTTCATGCCATCTTCGAAAGCAATTATTGTATTTATATACATATAAAACCATACACATTAAAATCATAAGCAATTACTGTTTTCGATGATATGTTGCTAATTCTAAAGATAACTTCATTAATTCATTACCAAACTTCTATGTTCAAAATGCTAGCTATGAAGAACATATCCAACTCCATGACTGATTCACTGATTGAACACTTACTACAAACCATAAGCATACGAGAGGCTGGATGCGCCAACGGGGCAGCATTGGTGGCTAAGAAGAGTGAATCGAGTGGAGCTAGGTGAAGGAGCTGCAAAGGGGGATCAGGATTCCAATCCTAGTGTGGCAGTGACTACGGAAGCAACACCGAGAAGGACATAATAGTAGTTCTTTACGACGGGTTTTAGGCAGTGATGGAGGAATGTGATGAGATGGTTTTGGTGGCGTTGGAGAGAGGAGAAATCATGATGGAGCTTTTGAGTGGGTTCCATGTGGTGCTATATATGTTTTAAATTAGGGTTGAACCATTTAAGGATTAAGATTTAACTCAGAATAGAAGCGAGGTTTAAGTGTTACTATTATTTTTTATTACTAATATTTTTTGTTCTTGAAAAAAACCTTGTGAAATAATTTATTATTTCAATTTTTTTTTAAAATCAAGGTTTAAAGATTTGTGAAGGATAACTCATATTAATTTTTAAAATATTGTTTTGAAAAAAATGATGGATTTAGATTATTGATTAATAGGAATATTTTATATAAAATAAAAAAGGCATTTAACAAACATGATTTAGAATTTAAAAGTTCAAATCAAGTGGAAAATTAATATCCATAATATGAATTTAATAGATAATAATAATTAAGCATTGTGTCTTAAAAGTAGAGCTGGTTTTATTTGATAAACCTTTCTTTTCATCAAACTACTCCACTATAAGATTATATATTTTTTATACTATTAACGCCATATATGGTATGATGACACTTTATTATAAGATTTGTATTGTTGATGGGATGGTAAGCTTAGGGCTCAGCCTACTATAGTAAGGGTCTCTATAGTCTATCCTATGGAGAGGCAACATGATAGATTAGAAATATGATTATCCCCATTAAAGGAGCATGGAAAGAACCTAATGGGTAGTAAGGAGGGTACCCCTATTGATATTGAGACAAAATGCATCACCGCAATTGTAATCTCAGGCTAACACAAAGGTAGGTTTAACTTGATTTTTATTTTAAAATACACAATGTAGCCTTGGTGGATTCTGAACCCAATTGCAGCCATGGTTAGTCTAGGATGGATTTTCATGGCAGCCCCAATAACAAATTTTTCATATGCATGGCATTTTGTTACTTTGACCATACTATTCATTTATTTTTGAGCTTTGCATCATTGATCTTATAATAAATATTTTGTATTATATTTTACACATGAAGAATACACACGATATTTCATACATCTTATAATGAAGATTGTTTACGATAATTCATATTGAGGAAACTGTTATTAAATTTTATACTTACGTTTAGTTTAATGTATTTGTATCATCAAATTTGGCTTACTAAATTTTAGGTTGGGGTCTCATTTGCTAAGCTTCATTTTGATTTTATTTCTAGCTGCATGAAGTGTAGATGTTGTAGTGGATATGATTTTGAAATCTATTTTTTTTAGAAATCTCTTCTAGCTTTGAAATACTTTCTAACCCTTTATTCATTATTTGTGTTACTCATACAATTTTTTTTAATATTTGTCTTTCAGATAAATTTTGTATATTTTCTTAAAGTGTTGGTAAGCAAGATACCACTTATCTTTGTGACGTTTTAGAGTTCGGTGGACATATGTGTCTCATAGTTCAGGTATTGTGGCGATTGTCACATGCTCAACATGCCAGTTAGGGAGTGGCAATTTGATAAACAAACATCCATATCCAACTTTGAAAATAAATCACCATATCAGCTATTATTTGGAAAGAATCCAAACTTTAAATTTTTTAAAATTTTTTGGTCATCTTTGTTATCTATGGCTGAGACCATATACTCAAAATAAACTATAGCCTAAATGAAAGCCATGTGTTTATCTTGAGTACTTCTTCACTTATCGCAACAAATAGTATTTTGAGTCAATTAAAAAAATGTATATTTCATGTGATATCATATTTTTTGAAAATCAATTTCCCTTTCAAGATATGTTTTTTCTTAAATTAAAACTAATTTTTCAACAACTCTGGGTAATTTCCTAATTAAAATATCCCAATCTTCTGATACCTCTTAAAAATGCTATCTTTCTTTTTTCCCTCAATCATGTCTCCACTTCCTCTTGTCCTAATTCTACTCTCCAAGTTTATACAACTTTCATATCTATTCCTCCCTCAATAGCCTAACACAAGAAGGATATCTTCCAACAGATTCTCTTCCTAA
This sequence comes from Dioscorea alata, assembly GCA_020875875.1. Taxonomy (NCBI): domain Eukaryota; kingdom Viridiplantae; phylum Streptophyta; class Magnoliopsida; order Dioscoreales; family Dioscoreaceae; genus Dioscorea; species Dioscorea alata. The sequence goes on from CM037023.1 coordinate 18,405,128, forward strand.
AATGCACTAAATAGCCTGTCTACCTCACTAGTCACTTGGTCAAATATCTCTCCTAGTCGGTCTCTAACTCATCACACGCACTCCCTTTCCACCTCATTTAATAGAAACCTTCATCTCTCCAATCTATTTGCATTTTCCACTCCAAATCCTACCTCTGTTCCTATTTGCTCATGACTTCCTCACCATGTGTTAGGGATATAGTTAATATGCCCTAGATCTAATCTCTTATGTAACACATTTTGAACAATACAGTTTGTTTAACATATGGATTTAACTTTCTTTTATTATCATGTTAAGTGTTTAATATGATAATGTCTTTGATTAAATTTAGAGAATTTTCATTATGATGGAGATCATAATAATGAGAGTCAAGCCTTAAAATATTTAATCTAAATCTTGGTCACAGGATCATTAAGAATATGACATTAGTAATCCAGTTAGATCAATATATGTGTGATAGTCTCTATAAAATAAAGATTAGTTGATCTTATTAAGTAAATCACACATAAATATATATATGATGCATATGAAGATATGATCATTGAACTGACTCAATTGATAATTCCTAATGGTTAATATTACCATAAACTGTCAATAGGATATTCTTTTAAAGAATGAGATATAATAGTCCTTTGGACCTGAGATCATCATAGCAATTAACAAGTTATTTATCATACTTTGATTGTAGACACCTATTGCCGTATGACAATAGTTGAAAGGATATTGGGTATGATTAAATACTTGTAGAATTAATGATTGATCAAGATGGAATCTATCGACTCTTGGTCATTAGTTTGAGCTCTATGTTGTCATTATTTATAACGACTAAATTAAGTCCTTGGGCAGGGCAATTGAATGAAGAAGAAAAAAGTTTCTTAGGTCATTCGTTGATCGGTTATAATTGACATGAAACATAGTTGGTAACCTATTGGGATTTGACAGTCCAACCATATCCTAGGGTTGACCCATGGCTTTATAAACAGAAGGAAAATATTACATTATTCTTCAACAGCTTCTTGAGAGTATATTTCATGCGATCCGATCGTTAAGGAGTGTTGCTAGATGACAACCTTGATTAGTAAATTAGTATGACTAATTTGCTACCGACTTAGTATTTTACCTATGGGGTCACACACTAACGAGTGTTCTAATTTTTGCTAAAGGATTAATTATTCTATTATTTGATAATTAAATTAGGTTATTTGATTAATCAAATAAGTAAATTAATTAGTCCAAATGGAATATTATTATATTCTTTACTAGTATAGAGAATATAATTAATATTAATGAACAAATTGAATGATAATTGCATGTGATGGTTTTGGGAAATGCAAAAGCCACATGCAAATGATTTATTATTTTGGTTTTAAGAAAACTAAAAGGTTTTGGAAAACCGAAACATAAATGCAAACACTTAATGGTTTTTAGTTTTGGAAGACTCAAAAGGGTTTTTGGAAAACCAAAAGTTTTGGAAAAACCAAAAGCCACATTAATGCTTGATGGTTTTGGTTCTGGGAAAACCAAAAGATGGTTATAAACTCAAAGGTTTTGAGAAACCATAAATGCCTCATACATATGCTTATATAAGGAAGCTTATATATGAGTTTAAAAATGAGAAGCGAAGAAAAAAAGGGGCAATCCATCAAGTGAGTTTTGAGAGTCAAAACTTTTAATTTAATTTTGTCATCGATTCCATTTTGTCAAAGGGTTAATAGCAAAGGTTGGTCTCAGTGTGGATACACATAGAGTCTTCGTATTATCGAAGAGGTTTTGAAAGGAAAGGAATCTGCTTCAAAGGTTTGTTTTAGATCCGATCTATAACAAGTTAAATAAATTTTAAATGCAAATAGATCCTCTATTGGATTATTTCGCCTTCCGCTGCGTGTTTTGTACACCAAATAATCCTACAGTGGTATCAGAGCCATGTGTCTTTGTGTTTAAAATTTAATTAGTTTTTCCAAGAATTTATTTTATATATGATACAAAAATTTATTCTTGCTTCAAGTTATTTGATACATGTGCTGTATATATAGGATATATGTTTTTGCATGTGAATTTGTTTATTTACTACATGCTTGTTCTTTATATAATTTTGAATTATATGTTACACATAAATGTAAATTAATTTCGAACAAGTATTGCATGAGTAATAATACCACCATGTTATTAAAAGGTTGTTTTAATAATGTATTCCCTCCCACTAAAATTGAGTTCTTAAATAATAAGTTATAAGATATTTTATTATATAGCTTTCCATCAAATAAATATTTTTATTTTATTTCTTGTTTATAAGGAGCTGCTTGACAACCAGGAGACTTATAGTTCAAGAATTAAAATAAAATTATTTATTGTATAAGATGTATGTAATTGAAAGAATTATTTACTTTTATACTATACGCTTGGACTACCCGTTGGAGTATGAAACTCAATAACTTCCTTGTCATTATGATGGTTGAACTCAACTATGCCAATAGGATCGACCTGGCAACCAGGGAACTATTGGGCATGGAGCTATTTAAGGAAGTTGTATAAAGATACAATTGGTATAGGTACCTACCTTGAAAATATGTGTGAGAAACGACTTGACAACAAAGGGGTTCCTTCATATTATTTGATGATTCCTTTACTCTACTAAAAAGAAAAAGAGATTTCTAAAACTATAATGAGGGTACATAGTTAATTAGTGGAAATATCATTTAGATAATAGTCCATGTCTTTATGATATCTGCTAATGAGATGATAATATTTTTTTAGGTCTATTTGTTGTGCTTTAAATCTTATTAAAGAGCTCGATCGGATAAGCGGGAGGGTATTTAGACTTTTTGTTATATTCATTTTGGTTTCGTTTGTTGAAAAATCTGAGATTCCAGATATCAAATTTATTGGAATTGTTTGTGTTTTTTATGGAACTGTTTTTTAAGTTCAATTCAGAGCTATTCTTTCATTTTATGGTGTTGAATTCATTGGTTTTTAAGGGTGATGTATCTCGGATGGTTCATCCAAATATAATTGATTTGGTTAATTCACATATTTTTCATAGGTGTAAGATTATGAAAAAAAATATATTATAAAGAAGGGTATTATTTTTCTTCTTTATGTTCTTCTGAATTTTGAGTCAATGTTCAAAAAAATATACACTTCAACACAAATTTGGTATACATAAAAATATATACTATATACATATATAATCTCTTTAACAAATCTTTTATCCGGGATTGACAACTAGCACCACCATTGGCCCTTGAGATTTAAAAATATTATATTATTATATAAAGACAATTCATATAATTAGATTAAATTGATAATGTAAATTATAATAATTAGAAAAATTAATTTGAATTTTGAAATGCTACGAATGCCCCATGGTAAGAAAGGAAACTATATATATATAACCTAGATATATTAATAGTTTTTTAGTCAACTGTTAATTTTATTTTCCATACAATATTTGTGAATACAAAGAGTAATCAATATCTTTACTTTTAAGCTTCGAAAATACATGATAATAGAAAAAAAAATATTATGTGTAACGCTCTTTCACATCCTTCTAATTTACAACTAAAGTATTGTAATAATAAAACTAAAAATAAAAAATATTGTAATTAGATTAAATTGATAACATAAATTATAATAGAATGCCCAAAGGTCAAAAAGGAAACTGAATATATATATATATATATATATATATATATATATATATATATATATATATATATGGTTCTTTTTCTCCTTTATTTATTACTATTTTCCATGTGCACCATGCTCTTTTCTCAATGCAAGTAAGGACTTGCATTCAAATCAATGGCTTTAGACTAGCTTGCATGCATTGTCACAATTATTAATTCCCATGCAAACACATTGAACAAAATATTGCCAAGAATTTCAATGTCAATGTATTATGCACTGATAAAGTTTAATAAATGTGTTAGGGTGTCTTTAATATAGGTTTAAAAAATCAAAACCTATTTGAATCATTTAACATAAACTTAAAACCCTTGATAAAACAGTTTTATTGTTTTATTTTTAAAAAACTTTACAATATATATATATATATATATATATATATATATATATATATATATATATATATATATATATATAATGAAAGAATCCACATGCAACGAACTTTAACAATAATAGAAAGGCAGGTATGTATATATTCTTATTTAGTTTTAAATGTTGCAGTTCTAATATCTGATGTTATCTTTTGATTTTTTATTTAAATATATAGTTCAAACATGAACAACAAACTATTTATATGTGTGTGTATATATATATATATATATATAATTTTTGTGGTTAGTTTTATTTTTTTAAAATAAAATTTGAGTTTATATTTAATTTTAAATGAGTTTATATTTGGAATAATTTGTTGATTTTTTTAAAGCAAGTACTTTAAAATAAACATGTTATCCTTTTTTTTAATATGTAAAAAAACCTAAAAGTAAATCTTCTACTTTATTATTCTTAGTTTTCTCATTTATATTTGTTTATAAAATTATGATAATTGAATTGATTTGTAGGCAAAATTTTTAACAAATGGAAAATCAAGAACCTGTCGTTATTATCGCACAATTTAAAATAATGATGGTTTTATTAACTTAGGTATATACATATCCATGGATGTATTTATAATAAAATAATGATAGAGCTAATTAATATGGGTTAGAATGACTGTATTAATATAGGTATATATATGTATATGTAATGAAATTAACCGCTATTAAAATGGGATGTTTTTATTAATGTAGCTATATGTAACGGAGTCAATAGCTACAAAAATAAGATGTTCAACTTTATCAGTCTAGATATGTGTAACAGAGACGATATCTATTAAAATAGGAATATTTTATTAATATAGAATGTCTTTATTACCATGCAAAGCATGTTCCAAGATAGGTCAACATCAACATTATTATGATTATTTTTAACTATTCCATTATATATCTTTATAAAAAGTCATAATTTGCCTTGTGGTTCTTGCCTTACAAACATTAAGGGTGTGTTTAGTTCGCTGAAATGGACCCTGAAGTGGCCGAAACGGTGAGTTCCACACGACTTCATTGTGTTTGGTTCGCCGAATTGGAGGCTGAAGTGGTGATTTGACAACTTCCAAACGCCTTCCACTTCCCCGCTTGACTTCCTGAAAAGAAACTCTGAAGTCGGTTTTGAGCCATCTGACTTCCCTCACGTGTTATCATGTGAGTCGCTTGAGATCACCCCTGAGTTCCCCTTTTCACATGCCACTTTGATGTTATCGCCCTAGGGTTTCTTTCGCCTCTGCCCTCCAGATCTCTCCCTCTCCCTCTCCCTCACCGTTTTCGGCCGAGATCCCTCATCTCTCTGTCGCTACCTACTTGGCCCGATCGTCCCTATCTCGGGATTCCTTTTTCCGTTCGCCATCCATTCAGATCCGACTTGGTAGACATCTCTCCTCTGAAAAAATGTGAACGGTCATTGTTTGTGATGCTTTCTTATCTATTTTTCCTTCGTTTTTGCCCTAAATGCTTGTAGCTTGTCCGTCGTTTACCATTTTTGTTTTCTATTTTTGTTTTCCATTGGTTTTTCAGAGATACGATCGTGTCTATCGCTTTGTATGGGGTTTCTTCTTCTAATCTTGTCGTCCTTGTAGATCTGCAAGAATTCGTTTATTTTTTCTCTCTTGCAAGTTTGTTATGATTGTTTTTTCACATTATAATATTTTCATTTTTTCCATTTTTTCTTGTTTCGTTAGGCTTTTGAGAGGGTACGATCGTGTCTAACATTTTCTATCAGGTTTCTTCTTTTCCTCTTGTTGTTGTTGTTGTAGATCTGCAAGAAATTGTTTATTTTTTCAAAGGTCGTTGTTGATTCTCGTTTATTTATCATATAAGTTTGTCATGAATGTTTTTTTCCTCATTATAGTATTTCCTTTATTTCCATTATTTTTTTTGTTTTTTTGTTTTTTAGTTTTTCAAAGGATACGATCGTGTGTATTGTTTTGTACGGGGTTTCTTCTTGTCCTCTTGTTGTCGTTATAGATCTGCAAGAAATCGGTTATTTTCTCAAAGGTCGATGTTGATTCTGGTTTATTTATCATATAAGTTTGTCATGAATGTTTTTTCCTCATTATAGTTTTTCCATTATTTCCATTTTTTTTTTTTTGTTTTTTTTAGTCTTTCAAAGGCTACGATCGTGTGTATTGTTTTCTACGGGGGTTTCTTCTCCCAAACTTGTTTTGCAAGTACATCTGGCAGATTACCTTAATTTTTTTTTGTTTGAATTTCTTTGTTGGTTCTGGTTTATTTACCATGTACGTTTGTTATGATTGATTTTTCTTGTTATGGTATTTTCTTTCAGTATGGATCTTCATACGTCGTAAATTTGTCCATAGATTTTTTCCTATACTTTGCTGCATTTCTTGAAGGCATATTTTTTTTTTGCCATATTGTTCATGTCTGTCATGTTTATCTCTGATTTACTTCCGGCATGGTTAAAAAGTATGCAATGTCTCTTACTGATCAGGTTGCTTATGTCATTCTATACATTCAATTGGTTTATAATTCTGGCATTTGTTTTCTTTAGATTTTGTATTTCTTCCCCATCATATATGCATACAGTGAAAGCCATTGAGGTGTACTTTATAATCTTCAATTCACACCCTGATGCCATGTCAATTCATTGCTGGTTTTTTATTTTTGATTTCCTGATGTGCTGAAGGTATGGTCTGGATTTTTTTTATTGTTGTTATTCTACTATGTTGCCTTATATTTGAGTTAGACATAACTGTTATGTTATTCTCTTCCTATGTCATCTGTTATGTTTATCTCTGATTTACTTCTGGCATGGTTTGAAAATATGCAGTTTCTTTTACTGACCAGGTTGCTTATGTCATTCTATACATTCATTTGCTTTATAATTCTAGCATTTGTTTTCTTTAGATTTTGTATTTCTTCTCCATCATATATGCATACAGTGAAAGCCATTGAGGTGTACTTTATAATCTTCAATTCACACCCTGATGCCATGTCAATTCATTGCTATTTTTTATTTTTGATTTCTTAATGTGCTGAAGGTATGGTCTAGATTTTTTTTATTGTTGTTTTCCTACAGAAATGCTCATTTGATACACTTACTACCTTCCTAACTAATTATACTCTGCTGCCTTATATTTGAGTTAGACATAACTGTTTATGTTATTCTCTTCCTATGTTGTTTGTTATGTTTATCTCTGATTTACTTCCGGCATGGTTAGAAAGTACGCAGTGTCTTTTACTGACCAGGTTGCTTATGTCATTCTATACATTCAATTGGTTTATAATTCTGGCATTTGTTTTCTTTAGATTTTGTATTTCTTCTCCATCATATATGCATACTCTGCTGCCTTATCTTTGAGTTATGCCATTCAAGATATCCATGGTATTTGCTCTTGCATTTGTTTTCTTTTGTTTTTGTATTTTTTTTTTGTTAGCAATCTATATTATGTAGCCATCTATGTACATATAGATAAAGTAAGTTAATAGCTAGCAATTTATGAATGGTGTCTTGCCATTGGTAGATGCATGTTGCAAGCAATAATGTTATCGTTAATTATGTAGATGGATAGCTAGGTTGGTAATGACCGTGTCTTGCCATTGGTTGCGGCGTTGACTACCATTGTTGTAGTTGTTGCCTACCTAATTGAAGAAATACATCACCCTCGGCAAGGAAGAAGTAAGGAACCATCCATGTTTTGAGATTTAACTAGGAAAAAGCACATGGAACGTGTTTTAACGGTGGTCGTGACTATTGCGTGAGCTACCTTAGGATGGACGTAGGTCCTTTTATGCATCTAGCATCAATCATGCGTGACAAGCACCTCTTCAAGGACACGAGACATATATCAGTTGAGGAACAATTGTCCATATTCTTGCATATTGTTGGTCACAATACGAAGAATAGGACCATGAGAATTGAATATCTTCATTTAGGAGAAACGATTAGCCGATATTTTAACAATGTACTAAGAGCTATTTGCGCCATTCGAGAGGATTTCATACATCCTCCCACCAACAATTGTCACTCAGAAATTGAATGCAATCCGAATTGGTATCCATTTTTCAAAGTAAGTAAATTAGACATAACATAAATGTAATAATTTCCCATTGATCGATTGTTTCCATATTCCTTCATATATTTTTGTCGTGTAGGATTGTATAGGTTTGTTAGACGGGACGCATATTGATGCGTCCATTCCCCCTCAAGACCTACCTCGTTTTCATGGTCGTAAAAGCCTAACCCAAAATGTCTTGGCTGTGGTGAACCCTGACTTGCATTTCACCTACGTGTTGGCGGGTTGGGAGGGATCAGCAAATGACTTCACTGTCCTAAAAGATGCACTAGCACGACCACAACCCGAAGAATTAAAAATGGTAGAAGGTAGGAAACCTCATATTTTATCAATCAAAATATTACAATCAATTCCACTTAACTCGTGTCATCTATTGTAGGTAAATATTATCTTGTAGATGCCGGTTATACCACTATGCAAGGTTTCCGTGTTAAGTGGAAGGTCACACCTTGATACCTAACACCTCGAGGTGTTAGGTATCACTTAAAAGAGCATAGTGGAAGGCCACCTACAAATCCGAAGGAATTGTTCAACCTTCGACACTCGATGTTGCGTTCTCGTGTAAAGCGCGCTTTCGCAATCTTGAAGAATCGTTTCAAGATTCTTACATCACATCCTTTCTTCCCATTCAGGACACAGGTTAAGTTAGTAATTGCATGTTGCATATTACATAACTATATAGCAGGTGTGGACCCCAATGATATGATCTTGCATAAAGGAAACTTGGAAAACTATGAGCAGATGATGTCAACTTAGCCCCGTTCACATCGAGAACTGCGTGAAGAAAACCAGCAATGGATTGAACTTCAAGACAAGATAGCGAACGACATGTGGACTCAATATAGTGGTTTTGTTTGATTATTACTCGTCGCTTTGTTTACTTTATTAATTGGTAACTTAATCTGCAATCGTTGGACAAGGTAGCTATATTTGTTTGTTTTCTATTCGCATGTATTCAATTCCCATGAGTGACTTGTTCTTTCATGTCTTTAATCTCCATTACTTAGTTTTCTTTTCAATGATGGAATTATTAGTTAAATCTTAATTGCTTGTTAACTGTTGTTGCGATAACCTGTACATAACTGCATACTGATTTGGTTGTATGTTTGTATTTGTCGATATTGGTTTTTGGCCTTCATTGTTATACTTCAACACATTGTTTTCATTGCTCTTGCATTATTATTGACCTGATGCTATTTTCCGATATTGTCCACATATCTGACCTGCTGCAATTGTCGGTGTTTGAAATCAAATAGATATTAAATTCTTACATACCTACGATTTTCCATTAGAATTCCAGTAGCTATGGAGGGTGTTGAGCGTGTAACTGAAAAAATCATCATCACGACCATCAAGCAGCAAGCGCGGTACCCCTAATAAGCGATGGAAAGCTGAATACGATGCTTTCTTGATACCACTCCTTATGGAACAAGTAAGAAAAGGGCTCAAATGTGATAAATCATTCAAATGTACAGCATTTGTTTTCGCTGATGTTGCCATCAACAGTAGGTTCAATACTGAATTCAGCGCTGAGAACGTTGAAAACCATTATCGAACTTTGAAATCACGATATGGCAAGATAAAGAAAGTGCGCTATCTCAGTGGTGCTGGTTGGGATGATGCAATGAAGACTATCACGCTTGATCCCATGGTCGCATTGACATACATTGAGGTAACATCCTTCAAATTGCAATCCATAATATTACGACGTATGCATGTTTACGTATGAACATTGTTGTTTTTGGCATTGTAAAATAGGCCCACCCAGCTGCGAAGCCTTTCATAAACAAACCTATCGAACATTAGGAAGCATTGAGTGTTATATATGGCAAGGATAGTGCAACGGGGGCGTATGCGAGTTCTGTGTTCGTTGAATTGGGAGATAACTCAGAAGATGAAGGCAACAATATGGAAAATTTTGATGATAAGCCAGTAGAACATCCAAGTGATGATGATGTCAATGCAAACTCTGCCCCACCTATTGTTAGTAGCCCCGCCACATTAGCTACCCCTAGGTCAACATCACAACGTTCAAGTAAGGGTTCAAAAAACCCTTCAATGATGGGTGATCTCATTGTTGTGGTGGGAGAAATGGCAGCTGCCATTAAGAATCCCACCCACTGGACGAAAATCTTGTATTCAAAAGTTATGGAGGTATCTGGTTTGGATAAGAAGGAGCTTGTCCAGGTGTTCTATTTCCTACAGTTTCGTGAGATTGAGGCAAGAGGATTCATAGTTAAAGACATTGAACTTAGGAAGGAATGGATTGAAAATTTCCTCTGCAGGATGGATTGATTCAGCACCAACCATATCTCGGTCTTACTTAACTGAATCCTGGTTCTAGAATCTACTTATTTTATTTCATGGTTCTGCATTTCCTTCATCATGACTACCTCATATTTTGTGATGGGTGTCCATAGCATGTGTCACCTTGCTGTGGTTGGATCCGTTCATGCATTTCATGTTTTGTCCTTCTACATTTCATGTTATCTTGTGCTTATATCTTGTCTTGGACCTGTTGACATGTGTATGTCTCTGAGAACATACTTATCTGTATGTTAGTCTAGATGGTTTGGAATTATGTTTGTTTGTTACTAACATGGCTTTCCTTTGTTTTTGATTTGTTTTTTTTTATTTGATTTCAGGTCAAGATAGGATGGTAATGATGAAAGGAAATTTGTGACATTGCACAGAGGCCCAGTTCTTTAATTTGACAAAGAAGTTCAAATAGGAGCGCTGGCGGGGCAAAATGAGGGGCACTTTAATGCCAATCTTTTTGCAGCCATTGCGCATCTTATTTGCTTCAATGTCAAGGTAGCATTAAGTTGGTGTTATTATGCATTATTTCAAATGTATGACTATTATTTTTTTTGTAGGATTCTGAATTGTTTTATTTATAGGTTTACATCGAGTTTCCATGACATTATTTCTTTTAACTGATTTATACAAGTGTGGCGAGGCAATCAGGAGGCACAGATTGCCACCATTGCAGCCACTTTGTATAGGTTTTGGTCCCTTCGGTTTTTATTTTGAAATAGAACATGTGCCAAGAATGTGCTTGTCGCTATTGCTACTACCTGAGCCATGCCAAACATTGATGCCATATTTTCATTCACCAACACTCAGAGGAACTGAAAGAGGATATTGTAATCAAGCTGGTATGTTTCCATATTTTTCGTGGGTGCATATTGTTGTCTTAAAGACCTGATGCTATAGTCTGCTTTCATGATTTTTGCATTATCTTGGAGAACTTGGTCAGGAGGCATCTTTAAGGTATGCTTGTTATTTTAATTCTTGAGATGCTTTTGTAGTAATTTTTTTCATATCTGCTTAAGATATATGCAAATCATTGTTGTAGACATGTTTGTGCCATGCCTAAATATATATGCCTTTATAGGATTTCTGGTTTTCCATCTGAGTTCCATTTGTGTTTCTCATTAAAAGTGTTGTACATCTTTTATGCTTCTTGGAATGAATTGAATTGCTGCTGCCTGGCGAATCATCTTTGGATTTAGTGAACAATCATTCATCTTGATTTTGTGCTAAAAATTTTCAAGCTACAAAAATGAGAATTGCTGTCGATGTTTGCAGGACATACAAGCGATGATTTTACTTTAATCTCCACGAAGTTCAGCAGGCTCTTCATGCTAACTAGATGAACTTGCCTTACAGATGAAGCATGTGCAGTGAGTAAGTAATGATTTAACATAGAAATGAGTTGTATATTATACTATCAATTGCCGAACATTCAACGGAAACCAACATTTGTGATTGGTAGTGTTTTGTATTTCAACAACACATACGGAAATATCAACACCCTTGCATTGCTCAAAACCATAATCAGCCACAAAATACCAGTATGGATCTTCAGGCAAGATGTTACTAATTTATTCTTCAAATCAAATTGCATATTTACAACATAACTGAAAAAATTGATTGTTGAACAAACACTGTTATCCTGACTTTACAGTGATGATAAAGACTCAGTTGTCCCATTGTTAGGATCTCGAACACTTGTCCAAGAACTAGCACATGAGATGAAACACAGCATTATAGTTCCATATCGCGCATGATTCCATAAAGACCAGGTATATACACATATTCGTATGATATCGAATTAATGTTTATGTATATTATATCATATTTAAAGATGGTATATTTGTGAAAATTAAGGTGGGAGGATGGATGACAGAGTATGGGAGGTGTTGCTCATATGGTTCCTTATGCACAACCTGGAAGAGATCTGCAACTCTTCAAGTCATTTGTTAAAGGACAGAGACTCCCAAACATGACACAAACTTCCTTTTGATCTTTTGTTTTTGTCCTATTTCAAATCACATTTTTGTGAACTTTTGAAGAAGCACAAATAATAACAGAAGAATAACATCTCCCTGGATTATGGAATCAAATGTCTGATTTTTTTCTTTTTTGTATATGCATTTGATAACTAAAAAATCTCACTAGGGATGTGTTTTGATTTGTTCTTATCAAAAGTGCTTTTCATCAGTTTGTGCTTTCACTATGGCTGAGGCCTCTTGGGAAAAAGAATAGACTTTTGTATTTCTTTTGCTCTACTGAGTTTCAATGACCAGTGTTGAAATATTGATTTTATTTATTGGATTGTCTTATTAGTGTTGGTCTGGTTGTTGTTGTTATTGTTGTTGTTGTTGTTGTTGTTGTTGTTGTTGTGTGTGTGACCTTGTTTGTTTGTTATTTAATTTTGAGCAAGGAAAATCTTTTCCTGCAATTGAGGGTGTCCATTTCCCATAACAAGGAGACGTCAACCATTGCAAAATCATTTTACACGACCATTGATAAACAAAGAATCACTTATAAAGATTTTATCAATATACAAGGACAACCATTTATGTGATGTTTATTACAATATTGATAACCAATTTGAAAATTAGTTTTGGTATAAAGGAAAAGAAAATTTGAATAACTTAAATTTATGCAATGATTGTTATATTGATAACTCATTTAAAATTTAGTTTTGGGATAAAGGAAAAGAAAATTTAAATAACTTAAATTTATGTAATGTTTGTTATATTGATAATCCATTTGAAAATTAATTTTGGGTAAAGGAAATGAAAACCTAAATAACTTAAATTTTTGGTTTAAGGAAAAGAAAAGAAAAAATTAAATTAAATATTGGAAAGTTAAAATTATTCGAAATTATAAAATGTTTGTTTATATTCATAAACCAATTAAAACGTAATTAGTATAAAATTAAATTATTAATTTACATATACATAATTATGTTTAAAATTAAATAATTAATTAACATATATATATATATATATATATATAAAATCAAGATTACATTTTTCAAAGAATTTATAAATTCTCAAACAAATGGGGTAACCTCACCATGCTACTGAAGTGGTGATCATAACCCCACTTCGGTGTTACCAAACACAAGGAATTGTCGAAGTCACATTTTCAAGATTTTTACTTCTACCATCCAAACACTTGAAGTGGTCACTGATGTGACAATTTTCTTCTCAACCAAACATATAGAAGTGGACACCTCCAACTGAGCTCCATACTTCTACCGAAGTGATGTTTTCAGACTTCTATCACTTCGGTGTCTCACTTTCGAACCAAACAGGCCCTAATGTGATAAATTGAATATTACGTTTTATTTAAAAAAACAATTAAAAAATTTATAAGAATGTATACAAAAAAATATTATAAACGAACTAACTTTTAAACATTGTATACTGATGGAGGTTAATTAATATGGGTTAGCATGCCTTTAATATAAGTTACAAAAGTCAACAACCATTTGAATAATTAACATAAATTTACACATGTGATTAATATTTACTATTTTATGGTCATCTCGGGAGATGTGTGACCTTGGTTTATATTTATGTTTTAAAGTTTAATGAAATTCTTAGTTGTTTGTGCCATGAAAAACATTATTTTTTTTTTCCAAGGTAAAAAAAAAAAAAAAAAAGTTAGAGATTAAAGTGATGAAGGGATATAAACCTAACCCTATTTATGCTATCCTATTAATCACCCGTAAATATTAAAAAAAAAAAGCCATACAAATGTATACTTTCCTCTGCCTATATATTAAGATTCCTCTTATGCTTTTATGATCGGGTGCTGGTACTGACGACCTACCACTAGCTAAAGCAATTTCAAGACCAGAAGGAATCCTCTTGATGGTAGGAGGAATGAAGGATCGGCTAGACCTACTTTATGAGCAATTAGAGGGGCTTGAATATGTCGCTGGGCGATTGGAGTCTTTATCAATACATTTTTGTATGACGAAAAATACAAAGACTATACTAATCGTGGTGTCAAGCCAAACCCGTCCATGAGTTGGTGGACTCATGATTGTTAGGAGCACTAGAGGCGCAAAGGTTCAGAGACATGCCAAGAAAAGGAAGACTATGGGAGCAGATGTGTGGAGGACTAAGATGCAAAGAAGTCTTTGGCGCAAACCTGATTGTGGGGAGTCTTGCAATGTGGATGACACTCGAATGGAGTCTATTCAGTGGGTGGTAAGGTCCAATTCCCCGGATTACTACCCTTCCATTGGTCCGTACTAACAAAAATAAATTATGTTGTAATTTATTCATGTAAGAATAAATCCTTATTAAAAATATGGATTTTATTATTCAAAATTACTATATTTGTTATAAACAATATAAATTTTCAACAAATGAAATATTTATTAGATTTAAAAAACATTTTAAAAAAATATTTAATCTACGAAAAATATCAAAATTATGGATATATATATATAATAGTCCCTCAAAACTTCATCATAGATCTGATGTGGTATATAATTCCTCTAATATTTATAAATTTTAATCCACCCAAGATCCCATTTTGCTAATTCATACTAATTATTATTATTTAATTATCAAACAATTATTATTATTTATTTGCAATAAAAATACATATCATTCTTGCAATTTTAAATGGTCCTTCCTCTTTATTATGTTTATTTCTCCCATTTAATTTATGATATATATTAACTTCAATTTGCAACAAATGCTTGATTTTTTTTTTTTTTTTTTTGCTAATAAACCAATTGTTTCATATTTTTTAATCATTAAACTATTAAAATATATTAAATGAAAGTGCCAATCCTTGATTTTTTTTTTTCTAATAAACCAATCATTTCAATTTTTTTAATCACAAGAATCTATTTTTAGCGATTAAAAATATTAATTTTGATTATTAATAATTTAGTTTTGATTATGGCCAAAATATTTTATAATATTTTTGCCTTTTTTATTTAACATATAATGGATGGTGGATAATTTTATCAAATAAAAAGTGGAAGAACAAGTTAAACGTATATGATACTAACATGCCAATTAAGATGCGAGTATCTGTAAACATATAAATAATTGTTTTTTTTATATAAATTAAAGGAAGTAAAGATAGATAGGGTTTAATAATAATAAAAGATCACATTGACTTTATTTTAAAATAAACGCACACAAATTTTTTACAAATATCTTTTCCCCTAAGATCAATTTTTTATAAGAGAAGTTTATGATGGAAAATTAAAAAAAAAAAAAAAAAATCAAAGGACATCCCATAGATAAATAAAAAAGGATCCAAACTTAATGCTTATATTATTATATTAAATTAAATATATAAGAATTTTTTTAAAAAATATATACAAAAGTAATCCCGAAAATTTTGGTTTTAATAGTTTTAAAAAAGGACGATGGTGATATCAAACACAGCTTATAAGATCATTATAGTAGCTTTTGCATTAATTTTGTCTTTCAAAAAAAAAAAAAAATGAGTGATTAAAAAAATTAATGAACAAACCATTATGAATTTTTTTTTTATATTGTTAAGAAAAATAACAATGCATTACAATTGAATTTATTTATAGGGCAAAAAAAATATGCATTTTTAAACTTAAAACCACAAAAGTGCAAAACCCTATATTAAAATTTAGTTTTTTTTGTTAATTTTATTGTATTATATTATTGACAAGTTTGTGTGTATGTTATTTTAAAATAAAATCCATGTGAAAATTTATTATTATTAGAACCTATTTATCTTTAAGTCCTTTATTTTATTGAAAAAAAAACTATTTATATGTCTACATATGCACAAAGCATCAGTGCGAAGCTGATACGTATTTACATTTTAATTATGGGTCAGGCATTCCATAGGAGGACGAAAACGCTATATTTGGGTATATAGTTTAAAGCCCATCTGATTTGTCAACATCTACATCTCACCTGCATCTCACTTGATATGCTATAATATGTTATAAACTCCATTACTGACTCTCATCCCAATGAAGCTTTGCCTCTATTAAACATGAAATTTTACCATCTTTGTGCATTGGCTTTTTAAAAATCTAAATTTGCAGTAATTGAATAGTATCCATTAACATGTGATCATACAGTAATCACACATCCTATATAATACTTAGTTGAGCCAATTATTCATCTCACCTAATTTCTTTGCAGAAAACATTAATCAATGTATGCAAATATATATGATTTTAATTTTTTATTTATAAAACCTACTCAAAACATTAATCAAGGTGTGTGTGTATATATATAATTTTCCTTTACAAAGGCTAATATTATATTTAGATATGTACATTAGCAAAAACAATTTATAATTTAATTAGATTTAATAGTTTAACAATCACATATTCATTAAGCAATTAATGCATGAGATGATCACAACACTATTATTCATAATTTTAAATGCAGACAAACCTAGAGAAAAACTTAAACACGAGAACCCATGCAAGAAACTCCACTCGAACATCATCTCCTCTTTGAGTTTGCTTCAGCTTCGCCAACGGTCTCCGCAGATTCGGTGTTTCTGATATCTTCTTCTCCAACCTCAAATTCTTCTTATCAACCCCCTACCTTGCCATGACCACTCTCTTCACTTTCACCACTGTCATCATCACAAACGATCTAGTAGCTTGTACTGACTTCAAGCTAGAATCAATATATCAATCAAAGCTAGAATAAGCTCCTAAGTCAGAACTCCAACATATATATCTAAGCTCACTAGTAAGTATGTCAATTTGGTGCATCTTAAAATTATTTTTTTAAAACTAAAAGTGCAAAAAATATCTCAAGGTATAAGAAAAGAAAGAAGTAGAAAATTTATGTAAAGATCCAAAATTAGAGATGGTTATATTTCCTTTCATTAATTGCCCTTCATTTTTTTATTTAAATTTTTTTAAATGAAAGGTATGGCACTAGAAAAAAAAAAATATGAACTCATTTTTTTGCCTAAATTCTTGAAGCACTATTTTCCCTTTTCTAAAATTTTATATATGTTTGCTTGAATTTCATTATAAAATTAGACTATATTTGTGTTTGTTTTATACTATTTAAATGCAAAGAAGGAAAATATTGAAATCTAGGTGTGAAGAGGAATTCAATTTTTTTTTTATTTTCTTCATGAAAAGTGCAAATGTGGTTTTTATGTACTATTTTATAAATTATTACAATGTTTGAATTTTCTTCTCTTATATTATCTTAGAACATATTTATCTAAAAATATTTTATGTGTATTTATTTTAAAATATAATTCATGCTAAATTTTATTATATAACTATATATTAATCTTAACTAATAGTACTGCAAAGCCTCTTCAACTGACATTTGACACCTTTTAATTGGTTATTTTTTATTTTTTATTTAATTGAGTGTGGCCCACACCAACACCCCATCAACCTCTCAATATATATATATATATATATATATATATATATATATATATATATATATATATATATAGAGGATAAATCATCTGTGGACGTCCATAGATAAAAAATCTATGGATGTCCATTATTAACCGTTGGATTTTGATCCAATGGCTAACAATGATGAATTGTAACTACCATGGATCATGATCAATTGTCCATTATCAACCGTTCATCAATGTCAGCCGTTGGATCGTGATCCAACAGCTGATAATTGGACATCCATAGATTTCTTATCTAAGGACGTACACATATGATGTTTTGCCATATATATATATACTTATCTTTTTGTTTTTTAATTTTGTTTTAAAATTTATAAAAAACATCAAAACAGTGGTCTTTGTTTGCCATGAACTTAGATAATGACATTGTCTTTCTTATTTTCCAAGTTCATTGCTTTCTCCATCTTTGGTTCTCTTCATTCCTCACCGTAAACGCGCCGGCCTTCCCAACTACCGCAATCCTCTTGCTTCTCTACTTTTCGACATTCCTGTTTTTCCTTCACTCCCTCTTGCCCGCGCCTCCGTTTCCCGCCCTCCGCTATGCAGTTGGATTCTCCCGCTCCATCGCCATTTTCACCTCCGCAGGACTCTTCTACGCCACTGTTACTATCCTCTACTCATCCATCCCCTTGCCATGGGAGATGGCGCAACGAATGATAACCACCATGTTGGACTGCCTAGCAATCTGCACCGCACTGGACATGGGTTGCAAAAAAGGGATCCTTCTTAACTCCGTACTGATGCAACTTAAAAAAGATGGTACCAGCGAGAGGGTGATAGAGTTGGACTGCTAGCTTGAGCACTTCAACGGGCGGGGGCAAAAGGGGTGCAGGAGTACATGATGTGCATGGAGGACGATGGCCAGAGGTTACCATTTAGTTTTAATATTATAATAATTATTGTTATTATCTTTAATATTAATTAAAGAATATTAATCGATAATCTCATGTCTGGGGAGAGGACGTAAATGATCTGATTAAGTTTTATTCTATTTTGCAAATGTTATTATATATGTAAATTCTCTTGCATCAACATCAAACATGGAAAAAATGGCATTTTCATTCAGGAATTTTTTTTTTTAAAAAAAACAACTATCTCTATTTGAGTATTAGCATATAGTAGCATATATTAGAATTATGTTAGTATATAAGGATATATTAGCATTGCTATATTAGTATATATGGATATATTAGCATATATTAGTATTATGTTAATATATAAGGATATATTAGCATATAAAACCTCTTATATGTATTCTCTTTTTTGTAGCAATGGGTACATGAAATCCCTAGCCTCTATTTCTCTATTTTTATACCTTCGTCTCTCTATGTCTTCATGGTATT
Source organism: Dioscorea alata (assembly GCA_020875875.1). Lineage (NCBI taxonomy): Eukaryota > Viridiplantae > Streptophyta > Magnoliopsida > Dioscoreales > Dioscoreaceae > Dioscorea > Dioscorea alata. The sequence continues at coordinate 18,424,289 of CM037023.1, forward strand.
AGAGAGAGGTTAATGGATTCTTCTCTTTGTTTGATTGAAGAAATTTTCCCTCTGATTTGTCTTTGCTAATGCTGGTTTGACTAGATCCTGTCGATTCGGGTTTTTTTTTTTTCGATTTCTGTTGATTTGGGAATTTCGTATGACTTAATCTATGACTCCATCTGTCTTTGTTGCCTCACAACAATCTCCACCTAGCAACCAAAAGAGATCAGCTACTAAAGTCTCTCAAGATGAATGTGCTTTCTGCAAGCAGAAGGGTCATTGGAAGGCTTAGTGTCCAAAACTGCTGAGTAAAGGCAAACTTCAACAACAACAACGCCCGCTGCAGACTGCTCCATGGATGCATCGTCCACCTATGTCCAACAATGCACTTGCTACCCCTTCTTTGGATCCCTATATGTTTGAGCAGTTTCAGCAATTCCTTGCTTCTCAGCCTCATGCCATGTCGGCCTCCTCTCAAAAAGGTTTGTCTTTATGTGGCACCTCAGGTACATCCTCTTCCTCATGGATATTGGATTCAGGAGCTTCTCATCATATGTCTCTTGATATTGATTCCTTTGTGTCTGTTAATTCTGCCCCATCTTTGTCTGTCATGACTGACGATGGTACCTCAATGCCATTGTTAGGAATTGGTTCTGTTCGAACATCCCGTTTATCTCTCTCAGATGTGTACCATATTCCTAGTCTAACTTTAAATCTTGCATCTGTTGCCCAATTATGTGATTCTGATCTCTCAGTTCTTTTTACTTCTACCAATTGTTATGTTTAGGACCCGCGCTCTCAGAAGATGATTGGGACAGGCCATAGGGAAGGGGGACTCTACGTATTGGATGAGCTCAAATTATCAGATGTTGCTGCCTCTAGTGTGGATTTGTCGTCTTTTCGTTTGAGTCATTCGTCCTCTGATTTTTATCTTTGGCATTCTCGTTTGGGTCATGTTTCTGCGTCTCATTTAAAGTTTTTGGCTTCTACAGGAGCTTTAGGTCATTTGGACAGTCATGATATTTCTGATTGTAGTGGTTGTAAACTGGCTAAATTTTTAGCCTTGCCTTTTTATCAAAGTATTTCTCTTTCCTTTGCACCATTTGATCTTGTGCATTCTGATGTATGAGGACCCTCTCCGGTACTCACCAAAGGGGGTTCTAGATATTATGTTTCGTTTATTGATGATTTTACTCGTTATACTTGGGTTTATCTTATGAAACATAGGTCTGATTTTCTTACCATATTCAGTAACTTTCGAGCCCTTGTGAAGACCCAACACTCATCTATCATTAAATGCTTTAGGTGTGATTTGGGGGGTGAATACACTTCTAATGAATTTTCTCAGTTACTTGCTTCTGATGGGACTATCCACCAAACCTCGTGTACAGACACTCCTCAACAAAACGGTGTTGCCGAAAGGAAACATCGTCATCTGGTTGAAACAGCCCGTTCATTCTTGTTGTCAGTCGAGGTTCCTAGTGTGTTTTGGGGAGAAGTAGTCCTTACTACTGTTCATGTGATCAATAGAATTCCAATCTCTCATAATTCAGGTTTGTCTCCCTTTGAGAAGTTGTATGGTCATTCACCTGATTATTCCTCGTTGCGCGTATTTGGTTGTACTTGTTTTGTTCTACGACCTCATGTTGAGCGTAGTAAATTGTCTTCTCGGTCTGCTTTGTGTGTCTTTTTGGGTTATGGTGTTGGTCAAAAGGGATATCGTTGTTTTGATCCAGTTAGTCAAAAATTGTATGTTTCGCGTCATGTTGTGTTTTTAGAGCATATACCCTTTTTTTCTGTTCCTGCTAGTTCCCATCATATGACACAATCAGATCTTGTTCGTATTGATCCATTCGATCCCGACCCCACTGAAGCTCTGTCTGATACTTTGGTTCATGAAACATCCACCTCTGATGTCCCTACTCCTACGACCACCCAGTTGTCGGATGAGAATGTGGATAATCCTCCTCTACGTCAGTCCACTCGTATCCGTAAGTCCACTAAACTACCTGACTTTGAGTATTCATCCTATTCTACCTCCTTTGCTTCTTTTGTTGCATCTGTTCATCGTCTTTCTGAGCCTTCGTCCTACAGAGAGGCAGTTCATGATCCTCTTTGGCAGACTGCTATGGCTGAGGAACTTACTGCTCTACACCAAACTCGTACATGGGATTTGGTTCCGCTACCACCCAGAAAACATGCCATTGGTTCTCATTGGGTGTACAAGATTAAAACCAAATCCGACGGATCCATTGAACGACACAAGGCCCGACTTGTTGCTAAAGGCTACTCCCAAGAGTATGGTATGGACTATGAAGAAATTTTTGCTCCTGTTGCCAAAATGATAACTATTCATACTCTGATTGTCGTTGCTTCCATTTGTCAATGGAGAATATCTCAAATGGATGTCAAGAATGCTTTCTTGAATGGCGATCTTCATGAAGAAGTTTATATGGCACCTCCTCCTGGTGTTGCTCATCAATCAGGTGAAGTTTGCAAGCTTCGTAAAGCTCTTTACGGTCTTAAACAAGCACCAAGTGCCTGGTTTGAGAAGTTTTCCATTGTGATCACTTCGCTTGGCTTTGTTCCTAGTCACCATGATTCGGCGTTATTTGTCAAGCGTACAATGGCAGGTCGTATTCTATTATCCTTGTATGTTGATGACATGATTATTACTGGTGATGATTGTGATGGAATTAACTCTTTGAAGTCTGAATTGGCACATTGCTTTGCTATGAAAGACCTGAGTATGCTACGTTATTTTTTGGGAATTGAGGTTGCCTATTCCTCGAAAGGCTATCTTTTATCTCAATCAAAGTATATAGCTGATCTGTTTGAGTGTGCTCGACTCACTGATAGTCGGACCGTTGATACTCCCCTTGAGACTAATGCTAGATACTCTCCGTCGGATGGTACTCCTTTGGCAGATTCCAGTCTTTATCGTACTGTAGTTGGCAGCTTGGTTTATCTTACTGTGACTCGCCCTGACATTGCCCATGCTTTTCAAGTGGTTAGTCAGTTTGTCACTGCTCCTACTACAGTTCATTGGGCTGCCGTGCTTCGTATTCTCAGGTACCTTCGGGGCACTCAGTTTCAGAGCCTCTTGTTTCCTTTTACGTCATCGTTAGAGCTGTGTGCTTACTCTGATGCGGATTGGGCTGGTAATCCTACGGATCGCAAGTCGACTACTGGATTTTGTATTTTTCTCGGTGACTCACTTATTTCGTGGAAGAGTAAGAAACAAGATGTCATCTCTCGATCTTCTACAGAAGCTGAGTATTGTGCCATGGCCTCGACTACCTGTGAAATTGTTTGGCTACGTTGGTTGCTTGCTGATATGGGTATCTCTCTTTATCACCCTACTCCGCTACATTGTGATAATCAGAGTGCTATTCAGATTGCACGTAATTCAGTTTTTCATGAGCGCACCAAGCATATAGAGATTGATTGTCATATTACTCGCCATCACCTGCAGATTGGCACCATCACATTGTCGTTTATTTCTTCTTCTCTTTAGATTGCTGATAATTTTACAAAAGCACACTCGGCTTCGGGCTTCCGTTTCTTATTTGACAAACTCTCGATGCTTATCGCTGTCGCATCGTGAGTTTGAGGGGAGATATTAGCATATAGTAGCATATATTAGAATTATGTTAGTATAGAAGGATATATTAGCATTGCTATATTAGTATATATGGATATATTAGCATATATTAGTATTATGTTAATATATAAGGATATATTAGCATATAAAACCTCTTATATGTATTCTCTTTTTTGTAGCAATGCATACATGAAATCCCTAGCCTCTATTTCTCTATTTTTATACCTTCGTCTCTCTATGTCTTCATTGAGTACTATATAATAAAAAAATGTTTCAGGTAAGAGACATTATCAAATTATTTTATTTTCAAATAAACTCAACTATTCAATAAAGTGTTTTGAATCAATGTGTCATATAGAGGTTATTTTTTTTTTAAAAAAAAAGATTGGTGTTTGTTTTGTTATTTATGACGAGAAATGATCCCACGGAACCGGTTCCGTGATAGTTACTATAGAACCGAGATATGGCTAAATCTTATCCGTTGGATTATCTCAATTTAATAACTTATAAAGTAAAGGGTATGCATCTTTTAAGATAATTACCAATTTATCCCTAGATTATATAATAAAAAACAATAAAATTTATAAACCCATGACTAAGAATGAGCCACGTCTTGGTTCCGTGATAGTTACCACGGAACCGAGTCTGCTGGATCAAAATTCATTTATGACATAACAAGTCTAAATTTGTCGACAGCTCATGCAAACTAACATTAGAGATCAAAAGATGTAAACCTAATTTTATCTTTAAATCCTTATTCATTGTAATTAAATATTATTTCCCAGAATCCACATAATTGCATGTAATGGTTTGCCAATATATTATGAGTATCTCTTTTGATTTGTTCTATAATAGTGTATCCTGAAAATATACATAGCATACATATTTACAATTGTATATATTGGTATTAGTTTGTTATTTTTTATGTTTTTTTGTTTTTATAAAGATTATATATACATATATTATTACGGTTTGATTTATCCATACATATACATACTATTTAGATTTACAATTATATAGGATATATATACATCAACAAGTAAGATAGAAGGTATTTACGATTGGTGCGTGCATATATATATATATATATATATATAAAGTATTTTTTTATTTTTTACTTTAATATATTTTTTGTTTCCTTTTGAAAGATCATATATATAGATATATACAGATATTGTTTAACAAAAAAATTAAAAGATAAAGACAGACTGTAAAAGTAAGAAAATGAAAGGTTTTATGGCTGCTTTTATCCATATATGTATTGCTATTTAAAAAATATAAATACATACAAATATATATATATAATTAGTTTTTTTTTTCTTAAAGGATTTCATAAAGCTCATATTACATATTTACTATATATTATCTTATATAACAACATAATATATATAATAATAATTAATAATTTTGAAAATTGTAAAATTCCGTATAATATATATCACAATATATATACATGATTATCATATTTATATAATTTGAAACATTTAATTTGTCCCAATATATATATATATATATATATATATATATATATATATATATATATATATATATATATATATATATATATATATATATATATATATATATATATATATATATAGAGGAAACCTCAATCCTAACATCCTTATCATTTGATGATTTCATGATAATTTCTAACAAGATTCAATGGTTTGTAAGATAAAAATTGTGTTTCTAGGTGTATTGTGTTTAATTTGTTATCATTAAAATTAAACTGCAAAGATGCAATTTTTTTTTTACATTATATATATATGATTTTCCACCTAAAGTTAAAAAAAAAAAAAAAAATAGGAAAACCTTTGATAAATGTAGATTCAATAATTGAGCCTTACCAAACTAATTTCAATGTGAAACTACTTAAGGACAACAGCTATATATAAACGTAGTGATTATATCCATAAATGAATATGATTTGGTTTGTGAAACATTATTTGTTTTGTTTGAAATTATTTATTTTAATAACTAATAATCTATTTTAAAAATGAAAATTGGTTTGTTTTGTTAAACTTTTTTTGTTTCATTGGAAATTGTTTAGTTTTTTTTGCATAAGTCTGTAATAAACTCAATTCCTAACTTTTCATGAACAGATCCAACATTGTTTATTATTATTATTATTATTATTATTATTATTATTATTATTATTATTACGGGGAAGTACCCAAAAGTCCCCATGAAGATTCGTTATTCCAGAAAAATCCCTGTAAGTTTGCATTTTCCTGCAGGGTCCCTCCTTTTTGAAATATTTCTTTTTGAGTCCAAACCACATTGACGGTGTGAAGTTTAGGGTTAAGTTCGATTGGAAATGACCATAATGCCCTTGTGAAATCCAGTCATCATTACGTGTGTGAAATGACAAATTTGCCCAGCTTTTTCCTTGAGAACTCGCGAGGGCCAACGAGGCCTTGGGATGCGCGCACGAAACCTACGAGCGAACGGGCGCAACCCTAAAATATTATACACAGAAACCAATATTATACACAGAAAAGCCAATATTATACACAGGAAAGCCAATATTATACACAGGAAACACGAATATTATACACAGAAAAGTAATAATATAACACACCAAATTATTCACATAAAATAATAATATATTTCATGGACGTACTTATATTAAATGAGATTTGACATAAAGTTACTTTTTACTTTTTGGTACATGGGCATTTATGTAATTTCCACCCGTATTAAATGATGGAAGTAACACCGGGGACGAAATTGAATTTGCTTTTAAAAAGGAGGGATCTAAAGAGAAATCAAAATGTCAGAGGGACTGCAGTGGAAGTTTGAAACTTTTCAGGGACTTTTAAGTAATTTTCCCTTATTATTATTATTATTATTATTAAATAACTAATACGATATTTTAAAAGTTCAAACTGATTTGGTTTGTTAAATATTGTGTTTTTTCATTCTAATGTGCTAAGTTTTTTTTTTCTTAAGTCTATATTAAGTTAATTTATACTTTTAGGAATATCATATAAATTTTTAAAATACAAATAATACTAAAAAACTTATAGATATTATAACAAAACAAATAAGAATAAACAAAATAAAATTAAAATAAGAACACATGTTTTTTCACCTAAATTAAAAAAATATATATATGTAAACCTTTGATAAATGTCAATCCAATAATAGAATCTTATGAAATTTATTCAAATGTGAAACTACTTACGACAATCATATATGACCATAGTAATTATATCCACGAATGTTCCCATGTAAGTTTAATCTTATTTTAATTAATGATGAAAATCTATTTAAAAATTATTAAATGATTTTGTTTGTTAAACATTATTTGTTTCATTTGAAATTTGAAATTGATTTGTTTTGTTAAACATTTATTATTATTATTATTATTATTATTATTATTTGTCGTTGATTTATACCGTTTATGAATAGTTCTATCTTTTATTATTATCTTATCAATTTTAAAATACAAATAATAATTTAAAATATAGAGATTACAACAAAAACAAATAAAATAAAACCAAATTTTACAAATTAATAAGAATAAAAAAAATTAAATTAAAATAATAACACAATATATCTAATAAAAACAAAAAAAAACAAATTAATGTTTATATTTATATATGTCCAGAAAACAATAATAAAATTCAAATTATTTTTTTAATATTATTATAACTAAGCATCTAATATAATATAGTGTAATATATTTTGATGTTAATATATTATATTAACATCATATATTTATTGACAAGAAAAAGGTGTGTGGAGTGTGATACATTTAACTAAAAATAATAATAATAAAAATTATAGGTTAAGAAAAATCAAATCCAATGGTAGCATATGTATACAAATAAAGCCTAAGTTGTTCTATATAATTTTTGAATTTTACAGGTTCACAATCTTTCTATATTAAACTTCTGATCCATCTGTTTATATGGATTTTGAATATAAAAAAAAAAAAATATATATTTATATATATATATATATATATATATATATATATATATATATAAACAATTGAATAAAAAAATATCGGAGGACCAAAATGAAAAAAAAAAAAAACAAAGTGTATTATGGCGTGGATAAAAAAATTTAAAATTAAAATTAAAAAAAAAATCAATCAACAATATAAATAAGGGAATTTTGAGTTAAAAAAATAATGGTAAAAAAAACAGAGGGATAAGATAGGATTTAAAAAAATTTGAAATTTAAAAAAAAATTGAAAAGAAAAAATCACCAATGAGTTGGTGATTTGTTGAAAAAATCTCTCGTTGAGGATTTTTGGGGAACAAAAAATACAGAAGCTAAAAAGAAGATTTGGAAAAAAATCGGGGAGAGAAAAAAAAAATACAGAGAGAGCTTCTTGTGAGAGAGAAGAAAAAATTGCAGAGAAGGGAGACGAAGTGAGAACAAGGAAGGGAGGAAGAAGAGGAGATCCTTGCTTTTATTGGAGAGAGAAACAGAGAGTTTTAAGAGAAGAAGAGAAAGAAGGAGATGGGACGCTCATCCTTCTTACGGGAGAAGGAACAGAAAAAAAAGAACAGAAGGAGTTAGGCAATTAAAAGGTTATGATTCTCTCAATGTTAAGTTCATAGCATGATGTATATGCATATATAATTCGTAGCTTGCATGCTTAGAAAGTCTTGACATGTTGAGATGGACACATGTTTACATTCTTAAGATGATGCCTTGTTTTATGCAATGAGAGATTGCTTTCTATAGTATGTTCAGCATGTAGACATTCCCAAGTCTTTTGCTCATTCTTTCTGCAATCCCATCCCATTCATGTTCATATTTCCTCACTTCACACTCCATCCTCTCCTTTGTCATTGTGTCATTAAAATAAAAAGAAACATCATTTTTAACCCTGATGATCATCTCTGCTTCAAGCCATGCCATTGCCTTATTGCATGAATATACTTTCCAAACAAAATTTGCACCACTTGTGTTATCATGCATGTGAAATGTGTATGTCACTCATAAGTTCAATCATTACTACCAAGCATTGTTTCTGTCATCTTAGATGTATACATTGTCATAGACAATATATGAGATATCTAAGAGTCATGTGATGATTAGAATGAAGCCTTAATTTAGTAAGAATCACCTCTTTAGGTTATCAGTTAAAAAAAAATGAAATATTCACAAGAATTATGGAAATTGTAGCGTGTAAAATTTCCAAAGTTTATTGAAGTTTGGGGGAAAATGCCAAAAATAGAAATTTGAGGACTAATCTGCAAAATTTAAAAAAAAAAGAAGAAGGGGAAATATAGGAGGTCGCCTGTTTATTAAAAAAACTCTTAGGAAAATAAAAAAGAGAGTTATTTGCAAAATTGTGAGAATGTGTGAAAATATGAAAGCTAGAGGGTTTAAGTGCAAAAGCTATAAAAAAATATAGAAATGTGAAAGTTTGGGGTTTATTTGCAAATTTTGATAAAATGTGAAAAACTGTGAAAGTTAGAGGGCGAAGTTGCATAAATCCTTAAATTTATGAAAAGAAAAGAATTTGTGGGCTAATGTGCAAAATCGTCATGAGAGGGGTATTTATGTAAAAAAAAAGAGAGAAAAAAATGATGAAGGATGAGTGAAAAGGAAAAAAGAAAAAAATATGAAAAGTGAGTTTATTGGTGTGAAGGTGTTTTCATAATTTTCTTCTCTTTTTGCATGACTTCTCTTTGGAAAATTCCTCAAACTCCACCTTTAGGTCTTGACATACTTTTGGGGTAAGGAGAAAATTTCTATGAAATTTCTCTGACTCCACCTTGAGGTCTTGACACACTCTTGGGGTAAGGAGAAATTTTCACGAAATTCCTCTAACTCCACCTTGAGGTCTTGACATTCTTGGGGTAAAGAGAAATTCTTACAAAAAATTATAAAAAAAAATCTCTCTTCTTGAAAATGAAAAAAAATCTTGAAGTGAAAGGAAAAGTGAAAAAAATGAAAATTCCACAAAAAAAGTTCTCTTTTCTTGAAATAAAAAAAATTCTTGAAGTGAAAGGAAAAGTGAAAAAATGAAAATTCCACAAAAAAAAAACTCTCTTCTTGAAATGAAAAAAATTTCTTGAAGTGAAAGGAAAAGTGAAAAAAATGAAAAAAGAAAATCTCTCTTCTTGAAATGAAAAAAAATTTTTGAAGTGAAAGGAAGAGTAAAAAAATGAAAAACTTCACAAGCAAAAAAAAAAAAAAAACAAACAAACAAGAAAAAAAATCTATTCTTGAAGTAACAAAAAACAATAAAATCTTTCTTCTTGAATTAAAAATTCTTGACGTGAAAGGGAGAGTAAGATGAGAAATTTCACACAAAATAACAAAATGAAAACTCCACAAACAAAAAGCTCTTTTCTTGAATAAAAAAAAATCTCTTCTTCAAATGAAAGGAAGAGTAAAAAAATGAAAATTCTAAAAACAAAAAAAAAATCTTTTCTTGAAGTGCAAGGAAGAATTAAAAAATGAAAATTTCACAAAAAAAAAAAAAATAATATATCTCTTTTCAACACTTTTCAAAATTGAAATGGAGAACTCAATTGATGTCTTAGTTAACGAAAATCAAGCTCATGATTATAGCTTGAGATCCATTTTTTAAAAAAAAATCAAAATTGCCAAGTTAACGACTTAATCATGTTAAAGTCCATGGCTTGAAGATTTAAAGGTCAAGACTTGAAAGCATTAAAGAGTCAAGACCTGAATGACAAATGCAACTCTGGAGTTTAAGACACAAAGAAGTCAAAGACTAGAGGAGTTTCACAAGTCAAAACCTGAAGATTTTACAAGCACAAACGGTCGAAGTCTTTAGTGATAAAAGAAATGAAGATGATCAAGTAGGCAACTCATCAATACAGAGTGGCCGCAGCTTAAAAGTTATGCAATGTGTCAAGATGCAAGCACAGCTAAAAAAAATTGAACGAGGCCCTAGTTACCAAGCTAGAGGGTTTTCTGATTAGCTTTAGCAAAGAAGTCAAGAGCATCAACCAAGTAAAAAAAAAAAAAAAAAAAAAAAAATTTGTAGAACATGACAAAAAATAGCTCTCTTAATATTTTTGCATTCTCACTCATGATTATGTATTCACATATTCTTTGAAATCAATAAAAGAAATAATTTTGTGTTTCTTCATTTGTTTCTTATTCACACTTGTTTCTTAATCGGAGGTTCCCATGACATTGTCTGGGGTAATTAATATTAAGGGCTTGCCCCTAATAGAAGTTATGAATCTGCAATCACCTAAAATATGAAAATAATTAAAATTTGATTTATGATCCATGTTTTTCACCTGGTCAATCACAATTAAAGGCCGGGTGGAAAGAAAGGAGCCCACACCATCATAAATTGGTATGTGACAATTTTAATAATTATCATTATTTGTCTATTTTCTTTTTGTATTTGTTCATCTACTATGCATTGATTTCAAATATATCAATTATTCAATATGTTCTTTTTAAATGCTAAACTATTAGATTGTGTGTGTGTTTTTTTTTAAGAATTACTTACTAATATGAATTGTTAATGTTAATTAAAAAATGAACAAAAATAAATTAATAGATTAAAAAAAGGTAAATTCCGTAATAATTAAAAAAATTATCAATTATACAATTCATACAAGAAAATATATTATTTTATATTATATTGTATTGTAATGTATTTTATTGTACTTTATGCATAATTAGAACAAATGATCAAAATATATAATACACAAATATTTGAAAATAATAAAAAAAATACTAAATTACGTATTATTTGCCTGAATTGACAATTATAAGATATATATACCAAAAATATAATGTTTTACATGGTATTGTCTTTTAATACACTATTTGTAATACACACAAATAATTGAATAGATTTAAAAAAAAGTAAATTGAGTAATATTTAAAAAAATTATCAATTATACAATTCATACCAAAAATATATTATTTTATATTATATTGTATTGTAATGCATTTTATTATACTTTGTGCATAAATAGAACAAATGATCAAAATATATAATACACAAATACTTGAAAATAATAAAAAATACTAAATTAGTCTTTTTTTTTTTTTGCCTGAATTGACAATTATAAGATATATATACACAAAATATATTGTTTTACATGGTATTGCCTTTTAATACACTATTTATATAATTTGAATAAATGATATTGTATTGTATTCTACCTTTTTATGGTTTGTATGACATTTTTTTTAAAATTCCACAATAATAAAATCATAGTTTTACACTATTCATATCCATGTGTCTATATGTGTTTGTCTTATATTATATTATTTTATTGATGGTATCTGTGTAACTTTATTGGATTACATTTATGCATTTTTAATTTGTTAATCATATGTGATTTATATTATTTTGATTCATCCATACTTTCTAAATTTAAATAAAATTATTTCCTCTTTGTTATATTAATTCATAATTTAATTTGCATAGTTAGATTCAAATTAAAATTTTATTACCATTTACATTTTATATTGATAATTTTGTTATTCTAATTGTATTATGAAGGATCCTTCATCACACTTTACAATGACTAAGTCCTATTAAGTCAAGAAGCTTGTTTTGTTACCTATTGACAATAAGTTAGAGGCTACAAGTAATAAAAGAAAACAGATAGATATTATGCAGTAAAAAAAACACAAAATAAAAAAACAAAGAGTTGAAAAAGTTACAACTAGCCACAGTGATAAGCAAATGTTTGATCATATTTGTTCACATTCAGTTGTTCAAATCAACGGTCAAATTACAACTATAACAGCAAACCAATTTGTTTATGGTGAGCTTGATCGTTTTAAGATCCATTTGAATGATGGATAATCTTCAAATTTCAATGAAGAGTATTCTGACCTTGGTGCTTTAATAAGTAACTCAGCATACGGCATTGGACATTCAGGATCTGAGATAATAAGGAATATTACTCATAACGATCCACACAATTCTAATATGAGTTTTCCTTGCAATTAGTTGCATCTAAATGAATGGGTTGCTGTCACAAAGAATCAACATAAAAGTAAGGCTTCTTATAACTATTTAAAATATTATTCTTATCTAAAATTTACTTATGTTTTTTTAATTTACATCTTTCTGATAGGAACATGTTTTCAGGCTTCATATTTTGGTGGCCCAGAATTAAAAATGCTCGTTTTGCAGCACATCTATGTGGTACGATGAATTGATTGGCATTTCTAAATCGCAGTAATATGTGTTGCAAACAAGGGCTTATTCATCTTCCACCTAATAAACTGACACACCCCTTGCGTAAGTGTCCCACAAGTGCACAAGTTATCGCAGTAATAAAATTTACCCTGGTGAGTGGGTAGTCGTATCAACAAGGAATAGTATTTAGAAACAAGAGTTATCACTATTTAGCTATCGAGAAATTGATGGTGAGAAAAATCAATGTATGAATGCAAAAGAAAGTAAAAGAACGCAAGAAGATCAATAAAAGTAAAGGGAGGTAATCGATGGGAAAATGGGGCATCTGGACAATACCCACCCTAGGACTATTGTTTCAAGTACAAGAATAATATTATACCTCCTAATTGATGTTTAATGAGTCGTGGAAATCCAAAGACACACGGTCCTAAACCTAAGGTCAATAGTGACTAGCCCTCTACACTATGCCCAATCGGTAAGTGATACTCTCGACGTCTCACACTGTGTGGGATTGCATGGAGTTCTAGAGACTCCAAGTGATAAACCCTATTCCTTAATATAGACCTAACCTTTTTGTCCAGGCGAGAGGCCCCTGACCACAATTAAGTCCCAGTACTAAGATTCACTACAACACTTCACTCTGTTGTTGCGCAACTAAGCCCTAGTGGAGTTCATCTCTTAGCACTTTACTCTATTGTGACAGCAAAAAACTCTTGGAATATGGAGGTAGGATGAATCACATCGGAAGGAAAAGGGGATGTTCCGCTATCTCAATGAAGTTAACCCTAATGAAGTTAACTTCAAAGGATTACCTAGATGGATTCTCAACCCTAGTGTCACATCTAAGGGAAAATCATGCAATTAACATTCAAGATTGAAACTCAATTAAAATCATCAATTAAAGAAGTATAATAGAAGTCAATGAAACAAAGGCATCCTAGGGTTTACAAGTCCAAGCACCCACTAGGGCATATCTCTCCATGGAGCAATACAAATTCAACAAAGAGATTGAAATCATATGTATAGAAACCATACAGAAAACCCCCTTGTAGTTCGTATCGATGGTCTTGCGGAGCCGCCTCGTCTTCTCCAAAGGTTCCCTTGTCAAACTTAGGGCACACCTCACCTAATCGATGCCGACGAAAGCTCCCCCAATAATTCTCCAAAGAAACTCGATATCAATGCCGTAGAATTGCTCCAAAAGCTTTGCAAAAACCTCTCCAAACCCTAGCTGCGCTCTTCTCGAAGGATGGGCGAAAGATAGGAAAAAGATCCCTAATAAATCTCAAATTACGATATTTATAAGGCTGAAATCGGGCATCCACACAGCCATGTGGAATTTGCACAAGCCAGTGTGGATTCTCTGGAATTCTGATTTTCAGCGCGCTATCAACAGTAAATTACTACAGTGTTTTTGCTACAGTAAAGTTCTACAGTGCTCGCACCAAAGTTGCTCCCGACTTCATTTTTTTCATCGAGGCCACCAAGTTAGGCACACAACTACAAGGTAGATCACGTCACCTTTTGCATTCAACGCATTGATGAAGCTCTTCGATGTTACACAAGTTGGACTATATGTGTATGACTGCCTTTGTGCCCCTCCAATTTATATGATCACTTGAGCACTTTGGAGGTTGGCATACACTCAAATGTCTACAACTTGTGCATTGGTCCTTGCTTAGTCCAAGAGTCTTCTTAACTATTCCGTCCATAACCTATATTTGCTTCTTTCCTTCCACATCGTCTTCATAACCCTGCATGTGCAAAAGAACACAAATACAAATGAATCAGTGATAAAACCTGATAAAAATAATGCTCAGTATAAGAAAAGCATACTTCGTATTACTTATATATGAGCACTTATCATAAACTAAGGCCATCCTTTCTAAGAGAGTTATTTGATGGCAATTGTCAATTAAGATGTTCACAATTTAAAGAACGAATTTGGATATACAATTTATTTTTCCAATTTACTTCATTAGGTGCCATAGTTGATAATAGCATTAATCATATGAATGGGCCTTATGTATTCAAGCTTTTAGGACAAAATTATCATAGAATGGGATCTTTACTTCCAATGGGCAATCAAAGACCTATATTTGCACAGGTTTATATGATTGAATCTGATGTTGAATTAAATTATCGAACAAAATGTTTCCAAAGCAATAATGAAATCAAAGGACTCGATAGTGATATTGTGTGTGCATTAAAAAACATGTTAAATCAACATAATAAAATTGTCCAAATTTTCCGCACTACAAGAGAAATGCAAAAACAATGTAAAGAATTACCGATAAAAATAAAATTGCTTGCACATCGAAATCCTAAAGAGTACAATTATTCTGCACCAACAACTGATGAAATTGTTGCTCAAATTGTTGGTGATTGGAATTAGTGATCATGGCAGAGATATTATAATAGAGCATTGAGAAGAATGTTTGAAAAGGATCAGTGATTTGCACCCTTTCTTTATGCCACTTCAATATCCGTTGCTTTTCCCATATGGTGAAGATTGTTTTCATCTAAACATACCTTATGAAGAATCCTCAATACGAAATAAATTATCAAGAAAGTATTTGACCATGAGAGAATATTATGCTTATCTAATTCAACAAAGAAATGTTAATGATAATACTTTGCTAAGAGGAGGTCGCTTCTTTCAACAATTTGTAGTTGACTGTTATGCTATAATTAAAGAAACAAGATTAAGATATATATGAGAACACCAAAGATTATTGAGAGTAGAAATGTTTAAGAATGTTAGAGACGCAATGAACCAAGAAGATATAGGCAATTAGATTGGAAAGCGAATTATTTTACCTACAACTTTTACACTAGGCCTAAGATATATGTTTGAAAAGTATCAAGATGCAATAGCTATTTGCAAATATTTTGGCTATCCTAAACTTTTTATTACATTCACTTGCAATTCTTGATGGACAGAAATATCAGATGCATTATGAAGTATTAAGAGGCAAAAGCCTGAAGATAGGCCTGATTTAGTTTCAACATTTTGGGCCTACAAAAGTAGGTTACTTACCAAAAAAAAAAAAAACCAAAATTTGGTTAATGTTAAAAAAATTGCACAATAGTTTTTTATTCATATACTAAATACATTTTTATACCCTTTTAAAAAGTTGTTTATATAGTTGAATTTCAAAAGCGAGGGCTACCCCATGTACACATTTTGCTCTAGTGGGAAAGGGGAAATAATACTATGACAAAAACAGAGATTGATAGTATAGTTTCCGCAAAGCTCCCTAACAAAGAATTTGATCCCATAGCCTATAATGCTGTAAGTTCATTTATGATGCATGGGCCATGTGGATTGGCAAATTTATAAGCACCATGTATGGAAAAAGGGAAATGCAAAAAATTTTACCCAAAACCTTTTCGCAATTCAACAATTATTGATGAAGATGGATTTCCTTAATATCGAAGAAGAGACACCTCAGCAATTGCATTACATAATGGTGTCCAATTAGATAATCATTTTGTGGTTCCTCATAATGTTGATTTGATTATACGCTATCAAGCTCATATTAATGTAGAAGTTTGCAACAATACAAGAGCAATCAAATATTTGTTCAAATATATCAATAAAGGTCTAGACAGAGCTAGACTTATATTTGAGGAATCAACATCATTGCACAAAACAGATGAAATAAAAAATTACTTAGATTGTGGATACTTATCTGCATATGAAAGTTGTTGGAGATTATTTGAATTCCCATTACATCATAGAGAACCTTCTGTCCAAAGATTGTTAATTCATTTACCAAAAGAGCATAATATTTACTTTAGTGATAGACAATCAATTCCTGGTATAATCTCAAATCCTGATATTGAGAAGACAATGTTCACAGAATGGATGGTTACAAACAAAATAGATGAAAGAGGAAGATTGCTTTTATATGCTGATTTTCCAACGAAATTCACTTGATATAAAAAATACAAAAAATGGGAGTATAGAAAAAATGGTAGATCCATTGGAAGAATAATTTATGTTCATCCAAGTGCAGGAGAGTTGTATTACTTACGCTTATTACTTAATGAAATCAAGGGTGCAACTAGTTATGAAGATCTGGGAACAATCAATGGAATTACATATACGACCTATAAGGAAACTTGCTTTGTCTTGGGTATATTAGGAGATGATTCAGAATAGCTGAATGCTTTGACTTAAGCATCTCATTGGGCTACCAGTGCACAATTAAGACAATTTTTTGTAACCATAATCTTATTTTATGATGCAAAAACAAAAAAACATTGTTTGATAGTACTTGCAACTTTTAGCAGAAGACATGCAATATCGACTAAAAAAAATATAGATAAATCTAATTACAATATCCACACGAATATTTAAAAAACTTTCTATTACTTACACTTGAAGACTTTCTTAATAACCACTCTTCATCTCTTAAGGAGAATAATTTACCTCAACCACAATCATTGAACATGACAAATATAATTGATCGGTTATTTCATGAAGAATTGAATTACAATATTTTACAACCACGCAAAGATCATCTATTAATACTTTCAAAATTAAACCTTGACCAATTAATTATATAATGAAATACAACAAGCTGTGAATAATAATAGAGGAGGAATGTTTTTTGTATATGGACACGGAGGGACTGGAAAAACCTTTCTCCTCAATAGTATTATTAATGGCATTCATTCTGAAGGAAAAATTGTATTAGACATTGCCTCATCAGGAATTGCATCACTTTTACTTCCTGGTGGTAAAACAACACATTCTCGATTCAAAATTCCAATAAATATTGGAGAATACTCTACATGTATAATTCCTAAACAAACTCTGCTTGCAAGATTAATTGCAGAAACAACTCTAATTGTTTGGGATGAAGCTCCTATGATTCATAGAAATTGTCTTGAAGCATTAAATAGAACTTTACAAGAGATCCTCTAAGAAACAATAATAGATGCATCAAAAAAACCTTTTGGAGGAAAAACAATATTTCCTGGTGGAGATTTTTGACAAATTTTACCAGTTATCCAAAATGGAACCAAAATAGATATCATAAATGCAACTATAACACAATCTTAACTATGGAAAGAATGTAAAGTATTTAAACTAGAAACTAATATAAGATTACATAGAAATAATATTGATGAACAAAGCCGTAACCAAATAAGGGAATTCTCACAATGGATATTACAAATTGGTGATGGTGCAATTCCATCTATAGAAATAAATGATAATGACAATGAAGATGAACATTTGTTTGAAATTCCAAAAAAACTATTGGTTGAAAACTCAAAAGATGCAATACAATCAGTCATTGATTATGTCTATCCAGAATTGCAAAACAATTATTCAAATATAGAATATCTTAAACAAAGAGCTATTATTATTGTATATAATGAAATTGTTGATTTAATAAATGGAATAATTATGAAAAAATTGAAGCTCCTAAACAAAAATATGTAAGTTTAGACTACATATCAAAGTCTTCAACTTCTACGAATGCTCATGAACCATTATACTCAACTGAATTTTTACATACATTGAAGCTTACAAATGTACCTGATCATGGGCTAAATTTAAAATTAGGTTGTGAGATAATGCTTATGAGGAACATTAGCCAAGGAAATGGACTTTGTAGTGGAACAAGATTAATAGTTACACAAATAGATCCAAACATTTTAGAAGCAAAAAATATTTCTGGATCTAACATTGGTGACAAAGTTTACATTCTAAGAATAATTATGACAATAGAAGATAAAAAAATTATCATTTGTCATGTGCAAAAAATAATTTCCAGTTAGACTTTCATATGCTATGACTATAAATAAAAGCCAAGGCCAAACACTTGATACAATGGGCTTATTCTCACCCAGGCCAGTATTTACACATGGACAACTTTTCATAGCATTATCTAGAGTGACTTCTGCAACAGGACTAAAAATTTTGATACTTGATGATAATGGGAAAAATACAAACAAAACAAAGAATGTTGTATACAAAGAAATCTTTGATAGTATATAAATCAAATGTCTTTAGTTTTATTTTAGCATTGTTATATTAATACTTACAGGTTAGTCATGTGCTATTATTTTCATTCGTAAATATTATTTTAAAAATATTATTTTTATTTTTTATTATTTTGCAGATTATTATGAGCCTCAAGAACATATCACAATTGGGTCCTCCAGGGCAAAATCAAACAATAAAGCTGAGGATAACAAGAATATGGAATTGTTATATTCCAACTTCACAAAAATTCCTTGGTATGGCATTCTTAGCAATAGATGCAAAGACATTTCAAATAATTTATTCTATTAATATAAAATAAATGGTGCTTTAAAAAAACCCCACTAATCATAATGATACTTTTGTTAGACTGATGCAATTCATGTTCAAATCCAAGAAAATGATTGTCCAAGCTTTCAAGATTTAGTAATTGAAGGACAAATATATTAGATATCAAGATTTCAAGTGGTTAAGGCAAATCTTAGGAATTTATCAACCACACGAGAATTCATCATTTTCTTCACTTCTAACACAATATTGAAGCCAATCACTAATGATCCTACACCTTATCCACGATATTATTTCCAATATCTGAATCGGGAAAAGATGGAAGTTTATGCAAATTCTGATAAGTATTTAGTAGGTAAAAAAAATTCTTTTTTAAATTTAAATTGTGAATTGCATTTTACAATACTTTCTTTATGTTTCTAACATATACATGATTATTTATAAACATGTAAATGCCATTGCTACTTTAATTTCAATAGGTTCAGTTGAGACTGTTCAGCTAGCAAAATTCAAGAAAACATTTAAAAAAAGAGACATTTTCATCAGAGAGACAAGGTAACATGTACAAAACACTTCAATTTTTTTAATCTATAATATATACATACATTTACAATTTTTTTTTAAAAAGTGGACAGGAACTTAAGATAACTATATGAGAATCATGTTTTCCCCAATTAAATGAAGAGGAACTACTTCAAATACAGCCAAGACCTGTTCTCCTTATTGCTGGGACTGTGGCTAAAACATTTCAAGGTAAGTTCAAAAGCTTAACTATTTTCACAAATGCAAGAGAAGTGAAACTCATATTTTAAAATATTATTCAAGAACTATTTATTTGGCTTCTACTTCTGCAACAAAAATCTATGTAAATCTAGATATACCAGCAACAAAAGCCATTCAAAAACAGTAAGTTAAACAATTAACAATTTAAACAATTGCATTGTTAAAAAAATCAAAATAATAAAACAATACCTATGGAAAACTAGACAAGGAACATGAGCAACATGTGCAATTACTTCGAACTCAATGTGAAGGTCCAACATTGCAACAACGGATTGAACAAGCTAAATATGCAACAATTGATGAACTACTGAATTACAACCCTATAGCAATCCGTTTAAGTATTAATATCTTTTGATATATATATATATATATATTAATTTGTTTGTTTTTGTGTGTGTTACTATGAAACTTTGATTAGGTATTTAATTTTTTTAGGCAACAATGTTCAAATGTGATGTAGCAATTGAAAATAAGATACATCTCAAGGATGGTTTTACTACTATTGCAATGTTTGCAAAAAAAGTCTTAATGAGTTGCATGATAGTTATTCATGCCATGATCATGGAACTCAAATTCCAAAGTTAATGTATGTACATACACCCTTAAAATATAGTTATTTCCCCTAATTCTAAAAGGCTTTAAGTAAATCATTATGTAACAAGATTAAGCTACCAATGATCGTCAAAGATGAAATCAGAGATATGGAAATAACAGTTTTGACAAACAAGCAGAGTTGATGACAAATATCAATATCGCTCTAATGAATGCCACAGAACAAATTTTCAAATAAAAAATCCCAAATAAAATAAACAACATTATTAACAAAAAATTTACACTGACTGTTGGTCTTTAACAGCAATCAATTAAAGATGATCTCCTCAACTACAGAATTTACAGATCCAAACCTATATTTTCACATGGAGAGACCTCTTCAAAAGCAATAACTTCCCAACTGATACTACAAGAGCCAAGCAAGAAACAAAGACCAGAAAATGAAAATCCAATCAACAAACATGAAACTGCTAAAATGATAGAATCGACATCACAACTTGAAATGGTAGATGATTCATATCGAGAAGAAACTCCAGTAAAGAAGCAAAAAGTCATGCCTCCATGATAAAAAAGGTAAGCCATTATATATATAACTATAATATTTTGAGAACTAATATCTACAATCAACATATATAAAGGAATGATGAACATAAACAAACCTATCATGTTTCAGGAAATCTATTTTTTAAACAAGATTAATTTGAATGTAAATATATCATAAGACATTTTACATTAAAAAAAGAAATTGACTTTTTTTCATGAAAGAAACACACATACATATGTATATACATCCACAAACACACACAGATATGAACAATTATGAAATCAATATGAAAATAAATCGTGTAAATCATTTTGATTTGTGATAGGAGCCCGAAAGTGCACCGGTTGTCAAAGTAATAAAGTACCCCAGTGAGAGGGTAGTTGAATCCACAGGGAGTAGGGATTAAAGACACAAGAATTTGCTACTTAGCTAGTGCAAAATACAAGTAATGAAAACAGAAATCAATTTGTGTGCAAGAGAGTAAAAGAGGAATATGAAAGACAAGAGAGTGCAAGCAAAGAGTGAGATAGGAACAATCAATGTAAAATAGGGTACCCGGACATGCTCCTCCTAGGACTAATGGTCTAGTGCAAGACAATGTATTATGCTCTCCTATTGATGTTTAATGAGTCGTGAACATCCTTAAGCACATGGTCCCAAACCTAAGGTCAATCGTGACTAATCCCAACATTATGCCCCGACATTAGGTTTCACTATGACCCTTCACTCTGTTGATCTATCAACTTATCCGCCGGGGAGTCCATCTTCTTAAGCCTCACACTACGTGGAATTGCTTTATGTTCTAGGGATTCCAAGTGAAAGACCCTGTCTCTAAGTATAGTTCTAACCATTTGGTCCAGGTGAAAGAACCCTAGTCTTAGTCAAGCCCCAGCACTATAATTCACTACAACCCTTCACTCTATTGCTTGCGCAACTAAGCCCCAGGGAAGTTCATCTCCTACCACTTCGCTCTACTTCGACCGCTAAGAACTCTTGGAACAGAGGTAGGGAAAATCACACCGGAGAGGAAAGGGGACGTTTTGCTACCTCACGACTCATCCTCTCGACCCTCTCCAATCTCGAGTAGTCTAATCCTATAGGAGTTATCACACCTCTAAAGGATAACCTAGATAATTCTCAACCCTAGTGTCACGGCTAAGGGAAAATCAATACACCAAGCAATCAAGATTGGAACTCAATTAAAAGTATCAATTAAGAAAGCATAATAAAAGTTATAGAAACAGTGTCATCCTAGGGTTTACAAGTCCGAATATCCACAAGGGGTTTAGCTCTCCATGGAACTATACAATTCCATCAGTGTGTATGAATAAACAAGAATAGTAAACATAGATGAAACCCCATTGTGATGCGTGGCGATGGTCTTGTGCGGCCACTCTGTCTCTCCACCAAGCCCCTTGTCAAGCCTAAGGCACACCTCGCCGGATCGGTGCCGACGAAAGCTCCCCCAATAGCTATTTTCTAATGGACTTCGATATCGATGCCGTAGACGCGCTCCAAGACAACACAAAATCCTCTCCAAACCCTAGCCGTGACTTTCCAGAAGTTGGGGAAAAAGATCCTTGAAAAATCCTGAGAAAGTATTATTTATAGTGTTGAGTTGCGGCTGTGAAATCGGCTGAAATTGGGCATCCACACTGCCGTGTGGAATTTCCACATGCCCGTGTGGATTCTCTAGAATTGAATTTCCTGATTTCATGTCCTTTATCGAGGCCGTTGAATTGGGCACACAATCAACGGTAGATTATGTAGATTGCTTCATTTCTCCTCATTGATGAAGTTCTCCAATGCTACACTGGTTAGACTTTTATGAGTGTAACCGCCTTTGTGCTCCTCCAATGGAGGTTGGCACACACCCACAAATCTAGACTCGTGCCTTGTTCCTTTCTTGGTCCAAGAACTCCCCAACAACGACGAACATGACCTAATTTTGCTCTTTCTTCTCTAAATTTGCTTCGCAATCCTAAATGCACAAAAGAACACAAATGCACAACAATTAATGATAAAATCTGAGAAAAGTAATGCTCAATATAAGAAAATAATACTTCGTACCAGCACTTATCAATTTGCTATATATTTATTGCAATTTTTTAAATGTTTTAGTTTATTTATGTTTTAAAAAAATTACAAATAACCAACATAGATCACAATCCCACTCATGTTTTTGTACCTGTTATCCAAACAACACAATCCACATGTATGACAACATTAATTAAAATCATTCAATGTTTTTTTATAAGTGAATATGCCATTCAAATTGTGATTATGCTTATCTTATGACTTGATAAAATGGAAAAACCAAAATGAATTATTTTGTTTTTTTATTGTGATAAGCGCTTCAATAATTATAATTATCACTTTTTTATTCATATTTTGCACTTTATTAACAACTCCGTATCCTTAGTGTTGCATTTATTAAGTAAATGTTGTTATTTACAAACAAAATGCAACTATAACTTTAATTAAACAAGAAATTTTTTAAAAGCTTATCACTACAAAAAAATTACATATTTGCAACAGATAATTACAACGGAATAAATCTATTTCAATTTTATAATAGTTTTGTAACCAATTTGTGACGGATTAAAAAATTTGCAATAGATTTTGCGACAGGAAAAACTCCGTTACAAAAATTATTTGAAATGGATTTGCAACAGTTTTTATTGCAGAATTGTAACAAATTTGCGACGGAATACGTTTTCGCTGCAATAAAATGGAGGGAATAGCGTGTCAGATAGTTTGCAACGGATTTGAAACAGACAGGAAGCAAAATTTGCAACGGGTTGTTTTTATTGCAAATTTTCAACAACAATTGTCACAGATTTGCAACGGATTTTGCCATAAAATTAATTTTTGTAAAATAAATAGAGTAAAATTAATATACTTTCCTATTTTAGTAAGTATAATTACTTTCCTATTTTATTTTTATAATTTTATTATTTTTAAAAATTATAATTAAATTTAAAAAATTACTTAAAGTCAACTATTTATTTTTATAATATTTTCAATTCTAAAATATTTTTATGAGAAAATATTAAATTATAAAAATATTTAATTTTTTATTTTATAAATTTCGTTATTTAGATCATAAAAGTAATTTCAAAGTGCCAAACTTCAATTAACTAGCTAGGTTATTTTCAAAACCTAGTTTCAAATCCAAACACTTTTTTATCTTGATTTTTTACCATTTTAAAATGTACAGATAAAAAAAATCTCCATATGTTTCAAGATAAAAAAAAAAACCAATTTGTTTTCCATTGTATTTCTTCTCCCTCTCTCTTTCTCTCTTATCTCAAATGATGGTTGACTATTAACTAATATAAATAAATTATTATCCAAAAAAAAGGAAACCAGATTTAGAACATGTTACATAAACCCTCGCTTGTACAATTTATAAACCTCAACATCGTGCGAGACGAATTCTCATTGGATTTTTCTTATCCTTTTTTCTAGTTATTCACTATTTAACCAATAAGAATACGCCATGTATGATTTCAAGGAGTGATTTCCTTGCTCCACCGTCATTACTGCCAATAAAAACAAAACAATTAAACATGATAAGAAAAAACAAAGAATTAAAAACCAAAAGCCCGAGCACTTTCCAATAATTTTTTATGAAAAATAGACTTTTTAAATGGAAGATTTTAAATTCAAATTTTCTAAATTAAAGTTTAGCCCCAGATGAATGAATTGAATATCAAATAATAAGCTATCCTTTAATAAAAAAGGAATAAAAAATAATAATAACACAAATGATAAAATTTAAACAGTATTACCAATAATTAAATCCTCAATTGTCCCATTGATAGGTTCCGCATAAGCTAAAATCTCTCTGCCGGCGCAACATAACAGACACAGACCTCCACTTTCCTCTTTCTCCATCATTGTTCTCCTTTCTCTCTCTCTCTCTCTCTCTCTCTCTCTCTCTCTCTCTCTCTCTCTCTCTATCTCTCTCTTTCTCTCTCTTAATCTTGCCCTAGTTCACCGGAACCCTCAACGGTGCTGGAATCAATGGCCACCTACAACGAGGACAAAAGCGTATTACTTGCTTGTATGGATGCACAGAGTGTTTGGATTAGATTTATAGTTTTCCGATTGTTTGGATTTATTGTAGATTTTGACGGATTTGATGGGAAATACGGGTTTTGGTGTGGAGGATGAGGGATTTTGAGTTTATTTTGTAGGTTTCTGAAGCTTGATATGGCCAAGATCTACTCATTTTGTGTATGAATATAGATGCACAGATTTAATGCTGTGAAACCTAACAAGGTCCATTTATTACAGAACTAAAAGGGTGGTGAGGAAAGAACACCGAATGCAAAAGCAGCTGACCACCTAGCAAACTTAGCAATTGTTGCATTCATTGAGGTGGCCCTTTTTTGTTAGGTTTGGTGGTTCTTAAAGAAACAATAGCAAAGTCCTTGGTGAGTTAAATTAGAAATATAAGCATACATGGCAAGCAATAGTTTAAATATCATTGAAATTTTGGGGCAAGAACAGTAAGAAATACAATAAAATTTGATACCTTTGGTTGCTTGTTGACATGATTCCGAATTGCGTGTGTGTACTGCAAGTGCACGGGTGTCAAAGTAATAATATACCCTGGTGAGTGGGTAGTCGTATCCATAGGGAATAGTGTTTAGATACAAGATTTATCACTATTTAGCTTTGATGAAAATCGATGATGAGAGAAATTAGTGTATGAATGCAAAAGAAAATAAAAGAATGCAGGGAGAGCAATAAGACTAAGAGAAGTAATTGATAGTAAAATGGGGCACTTGGAAAATGCCCGCCCTAGGACTATTGTTTCAAGTGCAAGACCAGTATTGTACTTCCTAATTGATGTTTAATGAGTCGTGAACATCCTAAAGCACACCGTCACAAACCTAAGGTCAACCGTGACTAGCCATCTATACTATGCCCAGGCGGAGAGAATGCTCTGGACGCCTCACACTGTGTTGGAATGCTTGGGGTTCTAAGGATTCCAAGTAATAAACCTTGTTCGTAAGTATAGCTCTAACCCTTTGGTCCAGTGACACACCCCTTGTGAGTGCTCCGCAAGTGCACGGGTCATCGCAGTAATAATACCCCGGTGAGTGGGTAGTCAAATCCACAGTGAGTAGTGATTCAAGACAAGAGAAGTTGCTACTTAACAAGTGTGAAAGTAATGATGGTGAGAGAAAACAATGTGTGTGCAATAGAAGAAAGTAAGTAAGAGAAAAGAGAAAAGTGCAAGCAAAGAGTAAGGAGGAAACAATCAGTAGAAATATAGGGTACCCGGACAATGCTCCCCTAGGACTAATATTATACTTCCTTATTGATGTTAAATAAGTCATGGAAATCCAAATACACACGGTCCCAAACCTATAGTCAACAATGACTAGATCCAACATTATGCCCCGGCACTAGTATTCACTACAACCCTTCACTCTGTTGATCGCTCAACTAATCCCTAGGGGAGTCCATCTTCTATAACCTCACACTATGTGGAAATGCTTGGTGTTCTAGGGATTCCAAGTGAAAGAACCTGTCCCTAAGTATAGTTCTAGCCTTTTGGTCTAGGCAAAAGAACCCTAGTCTCAATTAAGCCCCAGCACTAGGATTCACTATAATCCTTCACTCTGTTGCTCTTGCAACTAAGCCCCAGGGGAGTTCATCTCCTACCACTTCACTCTACTTTGACCGCAAAGAAATCTTGGAACATGGAGGTAGGGAAAATCACGCCAAAAGGGAAAGGAGATGTTTCGCTACCTCTCGACTCATCCTTTCGACCCTCTCCAATCTCATGTAGTATAATCATATAGAAGTTATCACATCTTCCAAGCATAACCTAGATAACTCTCTACCCTAGTGTCATGGCTAAGAGAAAATCAAAGCAATTATCATACAAGATTGGAACTCAATTAAAAGCATCAATTAAGAAAGCATAATAAAAGTCATAGATACAATGTCATCCTAGGGTTTACAAGTCTGAATACCCACTAGGGGTTTAGCTCTCCATGGAGCTATATAAAATCATCAAAATATTTGTAACAAAAAGCATAGAAAACATGAATAAAACCACCTTGTGATGCGTGGTGATGATCTTGTGAAGCCGCTTCGTCTTCTCCACTAAGTCCCTTGTCAAGTCTAGGACACACCTCGCCGAATCGATGCCGACGAAAGCTCCCCCAATAGCTATCTTTCAAAGGACATCAATGTCGATGCCGTAGACTAGCTCCAAAGCCCCACAAAATCCTCTCCGAACTCTAGCTGCGAGCTCTCCCAAAGTTCGGCGAAAGATAAGTCAAAAGTCCTCAATTAAATCTGAAGTCACGTTATTTAAAGGCTGAAATAGGGCATCCACATGGCCGTGTGGAATTTCTACACGCTTGTGTGGATTTTCTGGAAATTGATTTCTGGCATGCAGTGAACTAATTAATGATAAAACCTATATACATAGAATAAACTCTTCTCCACAACCATATATACACAGAATAACACAAATACACACTAATTAATGATAAAACCTGGGAAAAGTAATGCTCAATGTAAAAAAAGAATACTTCGTATTACTTATACATGAGCAGTTATCAAACTCCCCCACACTTAAGCTTTTGCTTGTCCTCAAGCAAAAATAAAACATGAAAGTACTTGGGAAGAACAATTGAAAGTGCTCGGCCTTAGGTTCACCAAAAGTATGCAAAAAAAGCATTCTGCAAGTAAGGGAAAATTAAAACATTGGATAGAAGGTATCATTGCTCTAGCTAAAAACTTGAATAAAAAAGGACAACAACTTGATAATGTGTAAGTGTTTGTGAACTCACCCAAGCAAACACAAAAAGTACTCCTCAAAGCTCTTATTAGAAGGACTTTTTTATACACAAGAAAAGAGGTAGTAGCTTCACACATCCTCTAAGGTTTCCCTTTCCTAGGCTGCCGCCAAAGGTGATTTTCACACTTTCGAGGTGGTAGCCCTTTCTACCGGGGTAGTAGCTTTCACGCATCCCATGAGATAGCTCTTTCTCTCATTAGGGCATAACTAGTATCCGACTTATGAGAGTAGCTTCATACTTCATAGGTGGTAGCTCTTTCCACCACAAATGTTCAAATAAAATCTAAACAAATATTCACAAGCTCACAACTTTTTTTTTTTTTGCATATCAAAACAGAAATGAAAACTCAACTAAAACAATGATAAACTAGTCCTTAAAATATTGAGCTTAAGTTTTCAAAAGATTTCAAGAATGATTAGTGCAATATGAAATAATCAAGCAAAACTTCCCTAAAATTCAAGTAAAAACTAGAACATGATGAGATACAATGTTAAAAATTCTCCTAAACTTAAGAATACAAGCCTTACAACTAAGGTGAACATCCACTGGCTACATGAGCATAAACAATTGAACTCACAAGTATAAGGTGTGTGCAATGTGAACTCCCCCACACACTTAAGATGTACATTGTCCCCAACATACGCATGCAAGCACACTAAAAAGTATAACAATTAAATCAAAGTATGTGGAGATGGGCAATTGAAACAATACTCCCCTGAACTCCAAGTGTTGCGTTTGATGGAGCTATATTCATTGAAAGTTGAGTCTCAATGGGTTGTGGAGCACACACGGTCACAAGACCATGTCTATAACTATTCCTCAATTCCCAAACATCTAAGACAATCTGCACGTATACATAAGGGGATTCAGTATAGCTCAACAAAAGCAAAATAAAATCGAGTATATAAGATGAATCAATGAAATACAACTCGATAAAATGAAAATAAAAATAAAAAGATAAACTCAGAAAGAGAGTCTTTTCTAAGTACTACAAGTCTAAAACAAAATGCAAAAGTACAAAATAAAAGAAAGCAAATAAAACTAAAACTAAGACGCCTCAACGTCGGTGTCCTGCTTATTATGCTCTGGTGGTGTTGATACTGTAGGTGCTGGTGGATCGAGAGGCGATGGTGGTGCTGACGATGCTCGAGGCTGTACCACAAACGGTGAGGTCACGGCTCGCTCAAGTAACTGCTGTAAGGTGTCGAACCGCGCCATAGTCTCGGCGTGGTACGCAACTTGGGTAGCTCTAATCTCAGCCACCTCGGTCTGTAGGACCCCCACTGCACTCTCGAGGAGCTCCAATCTGTCTTGGCCTCAAGAAGGAGAGAAGATTCGCACTGGAAGCGGCTCCTGTGTTGTGGGTGGTGCCTCGGTCTCTGTGTACCCTGGAGGTGGCTGCAATACTGGCTGTGAACCCCCGGCCTCATCATCCTCTGCTGGCTCCGATGGGGGCATGTTCAACACATAGCGATCCCTATACTTCCTAGCCATACCCATCTGTCTCAACATCTCTAAGCTAATGGGAGAGGGTATAACCGTCTTCTCTACCCCTCCAATCGTGTCCTAAAGACCCATCCCGTTGATAAGTATCGTAATGTACAGACATGAAAAGATGGTCCCAACTCTGGTATACTGGCCCTGGTGGCGCAAATACTTTGCCACAATATGTCCAAGATGAATCGGCTAGCTTTGCACCATGGAGTACAAGTATAATATCTCCTGACGGCTCAAAACTCTAGTGCTATCACCACGGCCGTTCACTGATCTGCTCAGAACGGCATGTATGTATCTGTAGGGTGGGAGAGAGAGACACATCACCTTCGAGACCCCCGGCTCGTACTATCCCTAGCCACAGAGTGCTCTGTAGGCCCTCTGAGGAGTCAAACTACATGGATAATCTGTTGGTAAGCTCTCGTACTCCTCTATATCTGTGTACCCCTCGTCGTATAGTTCTAAGCGAATAAAAAACTACGTCACGGTCATACTATGACACTGTCCAAATGCTCTGAATTGGATGGTATCGACGCTAGAAAAATCTCTGTACGACAGATCGAATTTGAAAGAAGCTAGAACCTCCAAAGTCAGCGCACGGATTGCTGGCTCTTGAATTGATAATAACTGTCTCCAACTGCCTACAGATAGCAGCTCCTCAACCCCATTGGCGACATCATCACCCCACTCCGTTGTCCTCAGTGCACTCAAGTCTAGATAACGTGACTGTGCAAACTTTAGTTTTTCCAAATGCTCAAATCGAGTCTTGTGTTCAGGTATGACGAACTCTGTTTGTACTAGAGATGGCTCTCTGGGATATTTGCCAGCTACTTTCTTCAATCTAGAAGCCATTCCTGCAACAAAAATTGAGAAGAAAAGAGATTGATTAAATTTCACAATTAAAACAGTCTGCAGGAATCCACACGGCTATGTGGAAATTCCAAACACCCGTGTGGATCTTCGGCTGTGACGGAGACACGGCCGTGGCTTCCAAAGACTCATACAAATTGATATAAATCATTCCACAACCATTCAATGAATAGATGCGCATGAAAATCACCTAAAATCCAATGCATACAAACAAGATTGAATAGATTGACGACGGAGATGGAAAAGGGCTTACTAATGAACTAAGAATCAAAATCTTTGAAAAACGCCAAAGAACAACCCTAAAACCTCTACAATCGACGGAGAGAAGGTTGGGAATGGGAGTGTTCTTTTGGGTAATAAAGCCGTTTAGAAGTGAGAAGGCATGAATAAGATAAAAAGAAAGGTTTTGACCTTTTACGTTCTGCACATCCGCATGGCCGTGTGAAAATTTCACACGGCCGAGTGCCTCTACTCAGTGGGTTTACAAGGACAGACACACTCTCTTATGTTCTCTCTGTTTTCCTCTAAACACTCCCACATGAGCGTGTGGAAATTCCATACGCACGTGTGCCTTCATAAGGGAGCTTCACTGTGGCAGTCACACGCCCTTTTGGCCTCTCTGGATCTCAAGAAAATCATCTAAGTGTTCCACACGGCCGTGTGCCATGCACATGCTCACCCATAGAGGCACTCACACATCCCTGTGAGCCTCTAGATGAACTTCTCATTCTGCAGAACATCCACACGGCCATGTGCTATAGACAGGGTCATTCACAGGGGTAGTCACACGCCCCTATGTCCTCTCGGGATGAG
Organism: Dioscorea alata; assembly: GCA_020875875.1. NCBI lineage: Eukaryota > Viridiplantae > Streptophyta > Magnoliopsida > Dioscoreales > Dioscoreaceae > Dioscorea > Dioscorea alata. The sequence continues at coordinate 18,455,180 of CM037023.1, forward strand.
CTCTGAACGGTGACACACGTCCGTGTGGAAATTCCACACTGCTGTGTGCCTTCTCTGGATGACTTAGAAAAATTACAGGTTCTACAGAAAATTTTAGAAACTCAAATACAACGTTCAGAGCCTGCATATATGATAAAAATTCGACCAGAGATCCATGAAAACACACTCAAACGACCCAAAACTTCGTCAATCACAATTAGGAACACGATAAACACCAAAGATCCATGAGAAAATCACAACACATGTATAAACATGTCAAAACATCGACACTAAGACTATTATTCATCCTAAAACTAAACTAATCCCTAGAAAAAACAGTAAAAGCTTGGGTTGCCTCCTAAGAAGCGATTGTTTAACGTTACTTATCTTGACGTATGATAAGTTCTTGTGTATATGTAATATGAAGTATTTTTTTCTTACATCAAGCATTACTTTTCTCAGATTTTATCACTTATATAAGTGCATTTGTATTCTTTTGTGTATGTAGGGTTGTGGAGACGAATTGAGAAGAAAAGAAGTAAGAATAAGTCATGGCCGTAATTGTTGAGGGAGTTCTTGGACCGAGCAAGGAACAAGGCACAAGTTATGTTCAAAGACATGTGAGTGTCTGCCAACCTCCAATTGAGTTTAAGAAAATATGTGAATTGGAGGGGCACAAAGGCAGTCACACTCACATGTTCCGGCTTATGCAACATTATCAAAAGCATCGTCAATATGGTTCAATTGAAGATGCGACGTGATCTATCGCACGATTGTGTGCCCAATTTGGCGGTCTCGATAAAGAAGATGAATTCGGGAGCATTTTGGAGCAAGTACTGTAGCAAATTATTATAGCAAACAATGTAGCAAGTTACTGTTCACAGTGCGTCGAACATCTAGAAAACAGAGAATCTACACGCCTATGTGGAAAATCCACAGGGGCATGTGGATGCCCGATTTCACCCGATAAATACCCCTTTTGAGTCTTTTTTGGGAGCCCCTTGGACTACCTTTTGCCTATCTTTTGGGAGGCTCGCGACTAGGGTTTGGAGCGGTTCTTGGAGGTCTTTGGAGGCGATTTCACGGCGTCGGCATTGACATCCTTTAGAAGATAGCTATTGGGAGAGCTTTTGTTTGCATCGATTCGGCGAGGTGTGCCCTAGGCTTGACAAGGGATTTGGTGGAGAAGACGAGGGGGCTCCACAAGACCATCGATACAGACCACAAGGGGTTTTCTTTATGGTTTTTATGCATATGTTCTCAAACTCTTTATTGATTTTGTATTGCTCCATGGAGAGCTAAACCCCTAGTGGGTATTCAGACTTGTAAACCCTAGGATGACATTGTTTCTATGACTTTTATTATGCTTTCTTAATTGATGCTTTTAATTGAGTTCCAATCTTGCATGTTAATTGTATTGATTTTCCCTTAACCGTGACACTAGGTTTGAGAATCATCTAGGTTATTCTTTGAAGGTGTGACAACTTCTATAAGATTAGACTACCTGAGATTGGAGAGGGTTGAGAGGGTGAGTCGAGAGATAGCGAAACGTTCCCTTTCCCCTTCGGTGTGATTTTTCTTACCTCCATGTTCCAAGAGTTATTTGCGGTCGAAGTATAGTGAAGTGCTAGGAGATGAACTTCCCTGGGGCTTAGTTGCGCGAGCAACAGAGTGAAGTGTTGTAGTGAATCCTAGTACTGGGGCTTAACTGAGACTAGGGTTCTTTCGCTTGGACCAAAATGTTAGAACTATACATAGGGACAGGGTTTATCACTTGGAATCCCTAGAACCCCAAGTAGTTCCACGTAGTGTGAGGCTTAGGAAGATGGACTCTCCTGGGGCTTAGTTGAGAGATCGACAGAGTGAAAGGTTGTAGTGAAACCTAATGCCTGGGCATAGTGTTAGAACTAGTCATGGTTGACCTTAGGTTTGGGACCGTGTTCTTAAGGATTTCCACGACTCATTAGACATCAATTAGAAGGTATAATACTAGTCTTGCATCGACTTCCTTCATAGCTAAATAGTGATAACGCTTGTTTCTGAACACTATTGTCTGTGGATACGACTTCCCACTCACCAGGGTACTTTATTACTTCGAAAACCCGTGCACTTGCGGTACATACAAGCAAGGAATGTGCCAACGTACCTGTCCTTACCTCACTAGGGTTCATGTAGAAAGAATACTTCCTTGTCATTGATAAAAACCTCACCGCCAAAGTATAGTTTTAGCCGATGCCTGTTTACCTTGAATGTACCCTACTCTGGATGAGTGATCTCAATCGCTCCATGAGGTGATACTTGAGTGACAATGTATGGCCCAAACCATCTAGACTTGAGTTTTCCCAGAAATAGTCACAAATGAGAATTGAACAATAAGACTTGATCGCCCTCTTTGAACTCCTTCGGCAACTTGATATGCTTGTCATGCCACTTTCGAATCCTTTCCTGGTAAATTTTATCATTCTCATATGCCTTCAATTCCATTAATCTAACTCGTTGAGAGGAAGCAATCTTTGTTCCCCCGTTTTTCTTAAATCAAAATTCATTGCCTTGATTGCCCAATATGCTTTGTGTTCAAGCTCCACAGGCAGATGACATGACTTTCCATAAACTAAATTGTAGGAAGTGGTTCCTATAGGGGTCTTGTATGTTGTTCGGTGAGCTCAAAGTGTGTCATCCAACTGCTCAGACCAATCCCGCTTCCCTTGTTCCACTAATTTTGTCAAAATCCTCTTGAGCTCTCTATTTGTGCCCTCCACTTGGCCACTAGTTTGCGGGTGATAAGGAATGGCAAGGCGGTGATGCACTCCATATTTCTTCAACACCTTTTCGAGTTGAGTGTTGCAAAAATGAGTTCCTCGATCACTAATGATAATCCGTGGAGTTCCAAACTGAGTGAACAACCTCTTTAAAAACTTTACCATAGTTCTAGCATCATTAGTCAGTAACGGTTGAGCTTCAACCCATTTAGAGACATAGTTGACTGCCACCAAGATATATTGATTTCCATTGGATTATGGAAACAGTCGAATGAAGTCAATGCCCAAACGTCAAATACTTCACAATATTACATAGGATTTTGAGGCATTTTATCCCGCCGAGACAGATTCCCTGTTCTCTGGCAGTTATCGCATCGAAGAACAAATTGGTGTGCATCCTTAAAAAGAGTCAGCCAATAAAATCCAGCAGCCAAAACCTTCTCTACAGTTCTACTTGATGCATAATGGCCTCCAACAGGTCCGAGTGGCAATGAGCAAGGATGTCCCATCCTTCTTCCCATAAAACACACCTCCGTACCATATGATCAGTACAAATACAGAATAGGAATGGGTCATCCCAAAAATAATTCTTCAGATCGTTGAAAAACTTCTTTTGTTGAAATGTGAGCCCTTGCTTGAGAACTTTTCCCAGCAAATAATTTGCAAAATCTTCGAACCACGGAGCGTCGCTAGATGATGAGCTCTGTACTGAATATAAGTGCTCCTCAAGGAAGAAGTCATTCACCTCTTTGCTTGATGGCTCCTGACCTTCACATCCCTCCAATCAAGGCAAATGATCTGTTACTACATTTTCAATGCCTTTTTTTATCCTTTATCTCCATGTCAAACTCTTGTAATAATAATATCTATCGGATCAACCTTGGTTTAGCGTCAGCCTTGTTCATGAGATAGCGAAGTGCCGAATTATCTATAAAGATAGTAACTCTAGATAAAACGAGATATGGCCTGAATTTGTTAAAAACAAACACTACCACGAGTAACTCTTTCTCCGTAGTCGTGTAATTCTCTTGAGCACTTGTGAGAGTCTTGCTTGCATAATATATCGGTTGGAACTGCTTATCCTTTCTCTATCCCAAAATTGCCCTAATTGCATAATCACTTGCATCACACATGAGCTCGAATGGTTCATTCCAATCTGGTGTTATCAAAATGGTAGCTTGCACCAATTTCTCTTTCAACAATTTAAAAGCAACCAAACAATCCTCCCCAAAATCAAAAGGAGCATCCTTTTCCAGAAGTTTTGTCAACGGTTGAGTGATTTTTGAGAAATCCTTGATAAACTGTCTGTAGAAGCCTGCATGCCCCAAGAAACTCTGAATCCCCTTGACATTTGTTGGTGGAGGAAGCTTATCTATCACTTCAATCTTTGCTTTGTCAACCTCCATCCCCATTTGGGAGATCTTGTGACCGAGGGCGATGCCTTCTTGGACCATGAAGTGCCATTTTTCCCAATTAAGCACGAGATTTGTCTGCTCACATCTCATCAATACTCTTTCCAAGTTTTCCAAACATATGTCAAACGAATCACCAAACACTGAAAAGTCATCCATGAACACCTCCATGATATCCTCTAATAGATCATCAAAGATAGGCGTCATACAATGCTGAAAAGTTGCCGGTGCATTACATAATCCAAAAAACATCCTCTTATAAGCAAATGTCCCGTACGGACAAGTGAATGTTGTCTTCTCCTGGTCTTTTGGGGCGATAGGAATCTAAAAATACCCTGGCATACTCAAGGAAGCAATAATACTGATGCCCGGCCAATAGCTCAAACATCTGATCGATAAAGGGCAACGGAAAGTGATCCTTTCGGGTTGCATCATTTAATCTCCTGTAATAAATGCACACCCGCCAACATGTAATTGTCCTGGTCGGAATGAATTCATTCTTTTCATTCCTTATCACTGTCATCCCCTCTTTCTATGGAACTACTTGAGTTGGGCTCACCCAAACACTATCATAGATGGGGCATATGATTCCAGCATCCAACAGTTTCACCACTTCTGCCTTAACAACTTCCTTCATATTCGGATTCAATCTTCTTTGAGGTTGTACCACAGATTTAAAATTATCCTCCCTTAGGATTTTATGAGTGCAAAATGAAGGATTGATGTCTTTTATATCAGAAATCTTCCAAGCGATAGCTGATTTATGCTTCTTCAACATGCTCACAAGCTTGTCCTTCTGATAAGTAGAAAGATTTGATGCTATAATGACAGAGAGCTTTGACTCTTCCGCCAAGAATAGATACTCCAAATGTGTGGGTAGAGTCTTTAGCTCCAAATCGGGTGGTTCCTCAATAGATGGTCGCAATCGGCTTTCCTTCAATCTACCAATCTCGAATTGGTTCGACTCTTGATCATCAATATTTTCTGAACCATATTCTACTGCTTGTTAGTCTGAATGGTCCTTTGCTCTTTCTGTAATTCCTATCTCACAAGTTTCCTATGTTGCACTTACAACCCCCATAGAGAAGATTTCCTACCTTTGTTCTTAATAATATGCTTCAAACTGAGCAAGAACCCTCTCCAAGCTTTCCTCTATGTCATTGTTCACAAATGACAATGTCGATTGCTCAAACTGATTCAAAACACTGACTAACTCATGATTCGGATCCTGCTGATTGTTAGTGTGAACAATGACCACTTCCACTACAGAATGGTTAATCATGGGTTGCTCATGCACAAGATAGCTTGAAATCGACTGTATTATGAACAACTGCATCTTCTGTTCTTTATTTTTTACCATTCTTATAACTGCATCGAATAGCTCAGTTGTGTTAATTATTTTTCCTGGAGTTGAATCCAAAGAAAAGACAACAAATAAAAACGATGAAAGAATAAGAAAGTATGAAGTAGAGTGAGTGGTGAATAACTAAAATAGGAAAAAGTAAATGTCTCAAACATGCCTACTCCCCGGCAACAGCGTCAAAAACTTTGCTTCCCCAAGGACTAATACTTCTAGTGCAAGACTAATATTATACTCCCTCATTGATGTTTAATGAGTCGTGAAAATCCAATTACACACGGTCCTAAATCTAAGGTCAACCGTGACTAGATCCAACATTATGCCCCGACGCTAGGATTCACTACAACCCTTCACTTTGTTGATTGATCAACTAAGCCTCAGGAGAGTCCATCTCCTATAACCTCACACTACTTGGAACTGCTTGGGGTTTTAGGGATTCCAAGTGAAAGACACTGTCCCTAAATATAGTTCTATCCCTTTGGTCCAGGTGAAAGAACCCTAGTCTCAGTTAACCCCCAGCACTAGGATTCACTACAACCCTTCAATCTGTTGCTCGAGTAACTAAGTCCTAGGGGAGTTCATCTACTAGCACTTCACTCTACTTTGACCTCAAAGAAGTCTTGGAACATGGAGGTAGGGAAAATAACGCCAAAGGGGAAAGGTGACGTTTCGCTACCTCTCGACTGACCCTCTTGACCCTCTCCAATCTCATGTAGTCTAATCCTATAGAAGTTGTCACATCTTTCAAGGATAACCTAGATGACTCTTAACCCTAGTGTCACGGCTAAGGAAAAATCAAAGTAATTATCATACAAGATTGGAACTCAATTAAAAGTATCAATTAATAAAGCATAATAAAAGTCATATAAACAATGTCATCATAGGGTTAACAAGTCTGAACACCCACTAGGGGTTTAGCTCTCCATGGAGCTATACAAAATCATCAAAGTATTTGTAACAAAAAGCATAGCAAACATGAATTAAACCCCCATGTCAAGCCTAGGGCACAACTCGCCGAATCGATGCGGACGAAAGCTCTTCCAATAGCTATCTTCCAAAAGACATCGATGTCGATGTCGTAGACTAGCTCCATAGCCCCACAAAATCCTCTCCGAACCCTAGCCGAGAGCTCTCCCAAAGTTTGGCGAAAGATAGATTAAAAGTCCCTAATTAAATCTGAAGTTGTGGTATTTAAAGGTCGAAATCGAGTATCCACATGGCCATGTGGATTTTCTTGAAATTGATTTCTCGTGTACAGTAAACTGCTATAGTACTGGCACCTAAGTTGTTCCCAACTTCATTTTCTTCATTGAGGCCGTTAAGTTGGGCACACAACCAACGATAGATCATGTCGTTTCTTCTTTTCTCCTTATTAATGAAGTTCTTCGATGTTACACGGGTTAAACTTTATAAGTGTGACTGCTTTTATGCCCCTCCAAATTATAGAACAATTTGAGCACATTGGAGGTTGACAAGCACCCACAAGTCTAGAACCCGTGTCGTGATCCTCGCTTGGTCCAAAAAACTCCTCAACAAACGAGGGCATGACCTAATTTTGCTCTTTTTCTCTAACTATTCTCCATAACTCTACATGCACAAAAGAACACAAATATGCACTAATTAATGATAAAACCTGAGAAAAATAATGCTCAATGTAAAAAAAAATACTTCGTATTACTTATATACGAGCACTTATCATCCAGGTGAAAGAACCCTAGTCTCAATTAAGCCCCAGTACTAAAATTCACTACAATTCTTCACTCTGTTGCTCGTGCAACTAAGTTCCAGAGGAGTTCATCTCTTAGCACTTTGTTATACTTCGACCGTAAAGAACTTTTGGAACATGGAGGTAGAATAAATCACGTTGGAAAGGAAAGGGGATGTTTCGCTACCTCTCGACTCACCCTCTCAACTCTCTCCAATCTTGTATAGTCTAATCCTATAGAAGTTATCACAACTTCGAAGGATAACCTAGATGACTCTCAACCCTAGTGTCACGTCTAAAGAAAAATCAATGCAATTAACATTCAAGATTGGAACTCAATTAAAAGCATCAATTAAGAAAGCATAATAAAAGTCATAGAAATAATGTCATCCTAGGGTTTACAAGTCCGAATACCCACTAGGGGTTTAGCTCTCCACGGAGGTATACAAAATCAACAAAGTGTTTGTATCAATAAGCATAGAAAGTATGAATAAAACCCTCTTGTGGCCCATGTCGATGGTCTTGTGAAGCCGCCTCGTCTTCTCCAATGAATCCCTTGTCAAGCCTAGGGCACACCTAGCCGAATAGATGCCGATGTCGATATCGATGCTGTAGACCCGCTCCAAAAGCCTTACAAAATCCTCTCTAAACCCTAGCCCTAAGCTTCCCAGAAGTTTTGCGAAAAATAGGCCAAAAGTCCCTAAATAAATCTGAAATTGCGGTATTTAAAGGACTAAAATCGGGCATCCATACGGCTGTGTGGATTTTCTGGAAATCTGATTTTCGGCACACAATGAATAGTAACTACTAGAGTACTAGCTATAGTGTTTTGCTACAATAACCTGCTACAGTAGTCATGCCAAAGTTGCTTCTTTTCCTCACATTGATGAAATTCTTCAATGTTACACGAGTTAGACTTTATGAGTGTGACTGTCTTTGTGCCCCTCAAAATTATAGAATAATTTGAGTACATTGGAGGTTGGCACACACCCACAAATCTACATGGCTTGATCCTTGCTTGGTTAAAAAAACTCCTCAACAATCACGGACATGACCCAATCTTACTAATTTCTGTTGAACTCTTCTCCACAACCCTACATGCGCAAAAGAACACAAATACACACGAATTAATGATAAAAACTGAGAAAAGTAATGCTCAATGTAAGAAAAGAATACTTTGTATTACTTATACACGAGCACTTATCACTTGTATTTTTCATGGATAGCTTTCAGGGAGCAATTTTGATTGTTTGTCTGCAAGACTTGCAATTCAAGAACTACTGGTTTAAGATCTACAGACTTGTAACATGTATAATGCTGGAGAGTTGAATTCTGTATCAAGGAATGCATATAAAGAATCAGAATAGAAGAATAAGCAATTTAAGAGGAGAGAAAGGATGGGGAGATTTGGAGTTGAACCCATGGATGGGTGGACTAATCCAATGTCCATCTGGCAAGGAACACAGCAGATGCAGCGATGACTGATGGAAGGGACTTTAGAAAATAGTACTCAACTAGTGTCAACTCTGCTAGATAATTTGTTAAATGTCCCAAGGTTAATGCAGCAACCTGCAGATCAAAATGAATGAGCTTAGAAAAACTTGATTGATATGAACATATGTGTTTTTTTTTTTAAATTAGTTATTGTGCTTGATGTGAAGCTTGTGCAGCTCGAATGAATCTTGCACATCAAAATGAGAAGAGAAATAATATCTCATTTTTAAGTTAGTGATGAAGAAGTGTATGAATAGGCTAAGAAAGGGAGTTTGGATAGCTTGCAAAGTATTGTTATTATAGTATGCAATGCCATCTTGCATGCATTCCAATGTGTAAATTGTATGTTTGGCTTTATCATTAGTTATAAAATGCTAGCATACATGTCCCTCTTTATGGTTTGAAAATGTGTTCCTTTCCAACCTTGTGATTTACAGAACTTAAGAGAATGAGTTAGGGTTGAGTTTATTCAAGTTAGTTATTTCAAAAGGTTAAATTGAAGACCAAATGTGCAAAAAGGGAACATATGAATAGAGGTGATTTGAACTAAAACAGCTTTTCCCTATATATATTTGTGATAGTTATGGATCATAGATTGTGGTATTAATGCTTGGGATTAGTTTATAAAGAGACTAGTAAGAAACCTGCTTGGGTTGAGGATGAAGTTTTGAATTAATGGCTTGAATACTAGAATAAAGATGAATTCAAGCATAAGTCTAGGCAGGTCTCTAACAATCGTCGCAGTGAGACAAGAGGTGAAATGAACGGAATGAGCAGGCATCTAGGAGGTTCCAAACCGTTTGTTGAGCATGCTATAGATTTGGTAAACATATTATATTTATTTAATCTTCTTCACCTTGAATTAATATTTATTCTTGTTAAGGTATCACTCCAAATAACTTGTTAAGTATGCTATTAGATTTGATAAACATATTAAATTTATTATAAGATCATCAAAAGCAATTACATTTTAAAATAATTCTCTTATGTTGTACATCAATAGTTATGTATTGTGATGTTTTACTAGGCTTGTAGATAAAATTGTAACAAGTAGTAGATTTGTTTTCTTGATCTAAATAATAAGCTTTGTCATTGAATTAATCTATTCAACATTCATTTGCTATTTTTCTTTATTGAATATTGATATTAGTTTGTTATTGAATGTAGTAATCAACTCTTTGCATGAATCCCATATATAATGGTCGAATGCTTTATGTAGATATATAAAGTTTAATTTCACTATAAACTAATTTATTTAATGTTCTTTGTATTATTATTTTTTAAGAGGAAGTCACTTCAGAAGCCATCTACTGCATTTAATATTTTATGCAGGACTCATATTAGTAAAGAAGGAAAAGGTGTTGATTCATGAGCACAAGCAGTTTATGTAATGTTCTACCTTTATTTGATATTATTTGATTTACTTACATATTATATTGTACATATTCTAAAAACCATTATAAGTTAAATGCAGGACACCATGCAAAAGATGGTTGAGATTGTTTCACAGCCATTATCAGATGGTTCACAGCCTTTCCCACCTAATATGGATGCTATATACTTTGAGGCTTCTGGTGGAGAAAAGAAAAAGAGAGTTTATGGTCTTGGATCACAGGCATCTAGCTTCTATCCAGAGTCATTTTGTAGTGGTGCTACATCAACTCCCCCACCACCTTTAGCAACTACTATTCCCCTAGAAATCATGTCTGAGATGGATGGCATGAAGAAGTATATGGTTGAGTTGGAGCAGCAAAATCAGAATTTGATCCAACAAAACCAGAGAATGTGTAGACAGATGCACCGTGAGTGGAGGCAAATGAGAATGATGATGCAATCTGGATTGTTACCTAATGGACCAGGTTAGAGTTCTTAGCATTAAGAGCAGGATAAAGAGCAGGATAAGGAGGATGATGATGATGATGATGACCTCGACTTAAAAATCTATTTTATCGTTTGTATTTGTACACACTTTTATTGTTATTACTATGGATGTTATATTTTGTTAAACATGGTAGAACTTTTATTTGAATATCCAAATTTTTTTTGCTACAAAATTTAAATATCAAGATTTAATGTAGCAAGGTAAATATTGAAATATTTGAAAATTAAATTTACTATTAAAACAATTGTAGCAGATTTGTAAGGGATTTGAAATGGACTTTACAACTGATTTGTTGCAAATTTGCAACGGCTTTTCAACGAATATGGAATGGAATGGTTGTTGCAAACTCATTGCAACTTTGAAATGGCTTTGCAAAGTATTTGTCATTGAATTTGCAACAAATTAAAAAAAATCCGTTGCAAATATGTTGCAACATTGCAACAGACTTGCAACTAATTTGTCACAGATCTAAAACTTCCATTACAAATCTGTTACAAATTTGCAACCGATTTGGTAATGAATTTGTTACAAATCTATTACAAAACTGTTGCAAGATTGAAATAAAAATTGCAATAGATTTGGTAATGTATCTGTTGCAAATCTGTTACAAAACTGTTGCAAGATTGCAACGGACTTGTTGCCCATCCATTGCTAATCCATTGCAAACTTTGCAACGGATAACTTTTCCATCACAAATATATTTGCAATGAGAGAAATAGTGACGTTTGCAATCCGTCGCAAATTCTACTTTGCAACGAATTTGCAACAGATTGTGCTGTTACAAATCTGTGAAATTTTTGTAGTGTATATCTATTGTTCTCTTTGTATCATACCTTACTCAATTGTTTGTTTTGTGCACATAGGTGTTTTATTGCATTAATGATTAAATAAGTACATATTGTTATTACATGACTAAGTTAAAGAATGCTCTGGTATTACATAACTAAAGCAAAGCTATTGTTCTGCTAAAATTGATCACATTATTATTCTTCAATCTAATTCTTTCCCTGTTTATTGCAGCTCATTACCTAGGTTGTTCAAAACAATATGATGGTTACTATGCAATACTTTTAGTTTTGATTGTGCCTTCTCTAAATCTTCAATATAAAAATGTGTTGTTTATTTTATTACTATGTTGTACGTTCTCATGTTGTTAAAACCTAACTTTATAGCAAGGAAAGTTTACTATATACAATTGTAATAAACATGCAAAATTTTATGCTTTCCTATTATAAAATCTATAACTGCAATATTTAATATACCTACATAGAGCATGATATATAATAAAGATTTTTTTTTAATAACCAATAGGATATATTATTGTTCTATTCACTAAATCTACATAGAGCGTGATATATAATGGTTTTTTTTTTGTCATCTTATTTAGAATCTTTTATTCCCAACAAAATAGTGTATCACAAATACAAGCTCTATGTATAATTTCATATTCTTGAAACTTAAGTTTATAAAAGCACAAAATTTGCTTTGAAAGATTTTAGTAAAGTTGTGCAATTATTTTTGATCTAACCTATTTAGCGATAACAAATTTCACACATGCCCATTGGTGGATTGTGAATTTTTTTTTTTTTTCAAAAATTTATTATGTTCAAATTGATTGAAGAAATTTGAGCCTAACTCCTTGCCATGCATGTTGATTATTGTTTTTTGCAATTTTTTTAGAATTTTTAAAAAATGTTAAATAGATAGAATAAACCTAATTAAAATTCACATTTGAAAAACAATGACCCTCAACTATTAAATTGAGACAAAGAAAAGTAAAATATAGATGCCCTATAATAGCAAAATCCTATGACAAATGATATAACCATGTAACAGCTACAAGACTTTGTCAAAGAAAAACATATAAAATGATGAAAAATTGTGAAAATCAAAATCAAATTTTACCTTCTTCGACAAAAAATCGACAACAAAATACTTGATATCTCTAATGACAGATACAAACAAAAAAAATGAAAAGTTGCGTTTGAAAAACCATGCCAACAAGAAAAGGAAAAAAACAAAACACACAACCTCTCTCTCTCTCTCTCGCTCTCTCTCGCTATATATATATATATGGATTTGTTTGTTATGTGTAAATATCCTAGCAAAACAACCACTTCATGAACTACTACTACTATGACAAGCTCCCTAAACAATACTTCGCCAGAAATGCCTAAAATCATAAATACAACATAGTCCTATCAGGTTATATAAATTGTCATCCTTCCTTACAATTGTTTAATTATCAATGTTTTGTCCCCTGACTATTATGCTTGCAATGAATTTTTTTTATTCTCTTTGTAGCTAATATTTCCTTTCACAACTTTAGCAATGATATATGTGTACTTCAATTTGCAGTGATTCAATTTGCAAGATGCTTGCAAAATACTTTCCAATGCCTAAGACCTGTCATAACAAAAGGCCTATTGTTATACCTAGAGTGAATAAGATATAAGCTACAAGCAATAGAAAGAAACGGATGAGAATTCTAATATCGAGAAAGCTCTAATGGAAAAATAAATTGAAATATTTTTCTACATCCATAACTAAGGAAAACTCAAAAGAATGTCATGAAGGGTAACATCCACTTTAATCCTCCTTCCTAATAACATTTATGGCATCATAAATCACATGTGAAATACTCAAATAAGAATGATGAATAATGCATGAATTTTGACATGTTTTTTCTTCAGATCTAAAGAAATTCAAATCACTGAATCTTCATTAGAAGTACAGGAAAAAATAGATGAAATCACATTCACGAAAGCTTTGAAGGATCAAATTGAAATATAAAACAAAATGAATAAGCAACTAGAGGTAAGTGTTGTGATTTTAGATATATTGAAAATTACAGTAATTATGATATGCAATTCATATCACAAACAAAGATTAATCCATGATTCTTCTATAGGTGGAAAAGATACTGCAAATGAGAATTGAAACACAAGGAAATTGCCTATATACAATGCTAAAAAAAACTCAAGAAAATCTCAACATTAATATGAACAATACAAATTCAGATGTAATTCTGTCAAACTTAAAGAAGAGCAAAAAACTAATGGGAGAATCCAAGGTTATTGGATTAGAGGAAAAATCCTGCAGAAATAACTTCACAAAATCTCACAACTTAGCTTTTGTATCATACAAAGATAATGCAGTATTCGAAGCACAAGATACTAAGTAAACAACAAATAAACCCTCCATCAAGTAAAATACAAGTATAATGGAAAATAAAATGTTGTTGTAATATAGTCAAATAAAAAAAAATTCGTTATGTAACATGTAGCTTTAAGATTTATATTCAAACTTATGATTGTGTACTCTATAAAAAAATGATAAACAAATGAAATGGTAAAAAAAAATGTTAATGAAAAAAAAACAATTGAAATATATTGAGAAAAAAACATATCCAATACATTTGAAAATAAAAATAAAAAGGAAAAAACCCCGTAGTGTAAGTGCGGGCCTCCACACTATTTATTATTATTATTAGACATCATTTATTTTTATTCACTCTAATTTATGAAAAACTTTATTTATGCATTTAAACATACCCACGGCTATTAATTTTTATTAACTCTAATTTATGAAATCTGCCTACAAATAGCATATGAACATGAACAAGAAGAAACTGGCTCCATCTCCAGCTTTGGCTGGCGGGACGATCATAAGTTTCCATGGTTTTCGGCAACATTCGTGGGGGGAAATATGTTAGATGTGGGCCATGGGACCCACATGTCATTTCAACTCAAACCTTTATCTCCTATTTTGAGCCGTTGATTTCCAACGGATATAATTATATCAGTTGATTAGCCTTTTTAAAAGCTTGTGAGAAGCTTAGCCAGGCATCTCATCTCTCATCCAATCTCATCTTCCATCTCATCTCATCACTTCTCTTTAATCTCAACTTTCAAGCTTTGGTGTCCTCGTCATCATCATCATCTTCTTCATCTCTCTTTGCTTGAATCTATGGGACATTGCACTTGGAAACCTCATCGCCAAACTTGCTAGGGGAGGAGTTGTTCCTTCCTGGGTTAGTATATCCTCGCGCTTGGAGAGAGGCTAGTAAATCCTACACGAGGGAGGCCAATTCAGCGTTAGGGTAGTTCTTACGCATGCCTACCCCAGGCTAGGAATTTCGTGCTTTTATGTCTATATTATTGCTGATTTTTATTGTTGATTTTATATACTTACTGGATTTATATGTTTGATTTCTACAGTACTAGTTTGTAGTATTTGCATGCTATACTAACAGTATTTCCTACAATCTAAAACTGAATTTGTGTCTTATACGTAATTTGTTTAGCTACAAGTATAATTCTGTATTTTTCAATCATATTCCGTAATACTATATTTTGCACATATAATACTATAGAATACTATATTTCCATATGTATAATACTATATACTATATTTTTGTACGTAGAAATTTTGTAGATTGTATTTTATACATAAAATTCTTTCTTACTATATTTATACATATAATACTATAGCTCATATTTTCATACGTACATTTCTACATTACTGTATTTCTGCAATTTAAATTCATGTTACTTAATTTCTTCAACTTATTTCAGTTATTTAATTTCTGAACGTTAAACTTGCTTGTGTCACATTAGTAGAACTTGGACTTGATTAACGTACATTACACACACATGGATGCACATTCTAATACTTCGTGTAAACCTGTCAAGTTTGATGGTAAGGTGAACTTTAAGAGGTGGAAACATCAGGCTGAATTTTGGTTGTACACCATAGGAGTATCCACAGCCTTACTCTATCCCCTGATTCTGATTCCTATGATCTTGATCCTAGTGTACTTCGCCGATTATCCATCTCGACTGTAGATCAAACCTCTAGCTCCTTAGCTACTAGTAAAACTCCTGAAGAGATCGATTTTTACTATCGCCATAGAATTCTTAGCATTCTTTCTGATCGCCTTTATGACAAATACTTTGATTATAAGACTACTAAAGATATATGGAGTTCCCTAGAAAAGGAGTATGGCCTTGATAATGCTACTATGATTAGCCACTTGAGCATAGAGTTTGAGAACTACAATATGCTAGATGGGGTAGAGATGGGAGATTAAATTCATACTTTTCAAGACTATCTTAGTGCTATAGAGAAGTGTGGTACCATGTACAATGAGAGCCATATTGTGTCCATTCTCCTGAATAAGCTACCACCTTCTTGGTCAGGCTTTACAAATGGACTTAGACACAAGATTGATTACTTGGACCTTGTAGGAGTTTACAACACCATTAGAATCGAGGAAGCCAATCGAATCTTCTCTAAGGGTATAGATTCTCATAAGGGCTGGGTTTATCTGGCTGAACATAGTGGTAGCCCTAATAGTTCAAAAAACTCTAGGAGTTCCCACTCTTCTGATAGAGGTCGCCAAGTTTCCCTTTACCAAGGGCAAACCAACCCACTCTCATTTTCAAAACTCTCAGCAACCCAAATCTTTTGCTCCTAAACCTCATGAGAAAAGTCCTAAACACTACTTTGTTTGTGGTAGGACAAACCATGTTGCTCGTGATTACTTCTTTTGCAAAACTGAACCTGTCAACAAAAATTCCGGTCCACCCAAACCTCAAGTAAATGTGCTTGAGATGGGTGAACCTTCCTTTGGGACTTTCTTTAGGTCAGTTTCCCTCATTCCTTCTGTCAATCTGACTTGTTAAAACCTAGAGTAGTTTCTTGATTCTAGTGCTAACATCCAGATTTGTGCTGAACATTTCTGGTTCTCCACTTATCAGGCCTTAAAATTGTACTTGAGCAGACGTGTGAGTCTTGGAAACGACTCAGTAGCAGACGTGTTAGGGAGAGGACGGATTGATTTGAAAATGACATCTGGAATAGTTCTCACCTTGTTAAACGTTCAGCATGCACCCGACATTAGGAAAGATCTGATCAATGGTTCTCTTTTGATTTAGTCTGGTTATAAAATTGTACTTGAGTCAAACCATCTTGTAATCTCCGGAAGTAATCTTTTTATTGGTAAAGGTTTTGTATCCGGTGGTTTGTCCAAACTCAATGTATGTGAAACTTTTGATTTATTTGTTAATAAAAATTCTGATTATTCTTCTTCTTCTTCTATTGCTCTGAATATAGAGTCTTGTAATCTTTGCCATGGAAGATTGGGTCATGTGAACTTTGGATCCATTAGAATGATGATGAACCTTGAACTGATTCCTAAATCCAAGATTGATCAAGGTTCTAAATGTCAAATCTGTGTTCAAGCCAAATTACACAAGAAACCTTTTCCTCGCATTCACCATAATACTAAAGTTCTTGATTTGATCCACAGTGATATTTGTGATTCTTGTAGACCTCCTACGAAAGCAAGAAACCACTATTACATTACCTTTATCGATGATCATTCCCGATTTTATTATACCTACCTGATTAAATCCAAAGGTGAGGCTCTTAGCAAGTTTATGATTTTCAAAGCCAAAGCTGAGAACTAGCTAGGCAAGACTATTAAGGTTCTTAGGTCTGATAGAGGTGGAGAGTACACTTCTAATGCTATGTCTTTATTCTGTGAACAGAATGGGATTATGCATGAGTTTACTGCTCCTTACACTCCTGAGTCCAATGGGGTTACTAAAAGGAAAAATAGGACCTTGATGGACATAGTAAATGCCATGCTATTAAGTTCTGGTGTACCCGATATCTTGTGGGGAGAGGCTTTGGTCTCTGCTTGCTTTATCCTTAATAGGATTCCTTTTAAGGACTGTAGCACAACACCCTATAAACTTTGGAAAGAAAGAGCCCCTCAGCTCAACTACTTCAAAGTATGGGGATGTCTAGCTAAGGTCAAGATCCCTGGTCTTAGAACCCTGAAGATAGGCCCTAAAACCCTAGATGTAGTGTTTGTAGGGTATGCTCTAGATAGCAATGTTGGGAGATTCTTAGTTATTAACTCTGAGGTGAGTGAAATAGCTAGAAACACCATCATTGAAGCTAGGGATGTTGTCTACTTTGAGTACATCTTCCCTTTGAGATCAGCCTCTAGTCCCACTCCTTCTATACCTCTGACCTCTAGCTCCACTTCTAGATTAGTTCCTATTCCTGTATAGAAACCTAGAAGAAGAAAAAGAGGTAGAGTGGAAAGGAACCTAGGTGATGATTTTGTCACCTTCATGATTGAGGATACTCCTACCACTTATCAGGAGGTTATGGCTTCTGCTGACTCAGTTTTCTGGAAAGAAGCTGTAGATGATGGTACCACTCAATCATAAATAACCACTCCTGGATAGTTACTTCCCTGTCTCCTGGGAGCAAACCTTTGGGTTGTAAATGGGTCTTTAGGAAGAAGTTGCGACCTGATGGATCCATTGAAAAGTTCCAAGTCCAGGTTAGTTGCAAAAGGGTTCAGACAGAAAGAGGGACTTGATTACGTTGACACCTACTCACTAGTTGCTTGCACCACCACCATTAGGATTCTTGCAGCACTTACCTCTGCTTTCAGTCTTGAAATCCATCAGATTGATGTAAAGACTGCTTTCCTGAATGGTGATTTAGAGGAAGAAATTTACATGGAGCAACCTAAAGGCTTTGTTGTCCCCAGACAAGAGCACAAGGTCTGTAAACTTGTAAAATCTCTTTATGGACTGAAGCAAGCCCCTAAGCAGTGGCATGCCAAGTTTGACTCTACAATCATCTCTTATGGATTTGTTGTAAACAACTATGACAAATGTGTTTACAGTAAATTAGTAGATGGCAAATGTGTTATTGTGTGCTTGTATGTTGATGATTTGCTTATCTTTTTGCTTTTGATCTTGATCTTGTCTGTGATGTCAAGAACTTTCTGAGCAGTAAGTTTGATATGAAAGATCTAGGAGAAGCTGATGTTATCCTAGGAATCAAGCTTACGAGATTAGTATATGGCATCACTTTATCCCAATCTCATTACACTGAGAAAGTGTTGGAGAAATACGGATATCTAGATTGTAAATCTGTTGCTACACTTTTTAATCCCAGTGTACACCTTAAGAAGAAAAAGGGTGAATCTGTGAATCTGAATCTCTATGCTCAGATCATAGGATCCATGATGTATCTGTCGAACAGAACTAGACCTGACATTGCGTATTCTGTATCTAGACTGAGTAGTTATACTAGTGACTCAAATCAAGAACACTGGTCTGCTCTTGAGAGGGTTCTTAGATTCTTAAAAGGCTCTATGTCTTTTAGACTGAGATATTCTGGATTCCCTACTGTCGTAGAGGGGTATAGTGGATATCTAACTCAGCTCATATTAAATCAACCTCAAGCCAAGTATTCTTACTTGGTGGAGGAGCTGTCCAATGGAAATCTGCTAAGCTAAAGATCAATGCTAGGAGCACCATGGAAGATGAAATTGATTATGCTTGATTCTACATGTACAGAGGCTGAGTGGATTAGAAACTTACTTTCTGAGACTCCTGTTATGTCTTCTCCTATGCCTCCTATTGCTATACATTGTGATTCTAAATCTGCTATTGAATTGTGCAAATGTGAAAGTACTAACGATAAAATGAACAGGCACATGTGGATCAGCCACAAGTCAGTATGGAGACATTTGAAGTACAACGTTGTGAGCATTGATTACATAAAGTTAGAGCTAAATCTAGCAGATTACCTGACAAAAGGCTTATCGAGACAAATGATAGCTAAGGCGTCTAGGGGAATGGGGCTAAGCCCATAAGAGTCAATAACAATAGTGACCCTACTTCTTTGAATGGAGATCCTAGGATAGGAGTTCAAAGGGAAGCTACTGATTGGTTGACTGGGAGAGCACCCTATATATATTTGAGATATGTACATTTTCACCCCATTCTTATGACGCGTGCTCTCATGTAGTGGTATAAAGGTTGAGCATAGCTCTTAATGAGATCAAAAGCTGGTTAAACGAGATATTACACTACAAATATCTCTGGAGATCTCACCTATATGGAGATAGCTATCAGGCCGCAGCTATGAGAGTCAGAGAGCTAACTCTCTAATAATCTCCATGAAATGATATCGAGTGTATGGCCATTAACTTGCCAACCCTGTTTATCCAAATGCAATCACGAGATCATCATTAAAGTTGAATTATAATTCAAAGACTTGTAGTTCAAGAACTCAATTCACTACTGTCTCTATTAGTTGGAAACTCTAATGAAAGGTTAAGATTCAAGGCTTTAAAGGCACCTTAGCTTGATCGAGTGAAAACCCAAGGCTCGAGCTTTTCATTCCTTCATTATTCTTCTGTTCATTTCCTTTTGATTGATTATCTTCTGAGAATCCTTGTTGCATTTTTTATTATTGTTGGTTGTACTCAGGTTATGAGTGTAGTGGGGGATTGTTAGATGTGGGCCATGGGACCCACATGTCATTTCCACTCAAACCTTTGTCTCCTATTTTGAGCTGTTGATTTCCAACGGATTAATTTCCAACGGATATAATTATATCCATTGAACAGTATTTCCTACAAAATAAACTATGGAGGTACAAGATCCATGGGCGTGAATTTGTGTTTGCTTGGGTTCACCATCATCATAGTACTACGTGATTCAATCTCAGATCTTCTGGCATGTCGCATGCTCCCTTTGTGCCAAAGTGTTACTATTTTATTTCACTCTTCTTCTTCTTACTTTTTTTTCTTCTTCTGTTTCCTCTACCACCCCCTCAGTTTTTTTTTTTTTTTTTTTGTTTAAGGGAAATCTTAAGTGAATTTTAGGAATGTTTTGATTAGTTGGGTGTTAAGGAGGATTTTGTTTGTTATACCATAAGATTCTCTATGCAATTGAAAGTTTTTACCCTATGATATGCTATTTGATTCTCTATTTTTAAATATAAGACTTGCGATGGAATTTCACAGGGAAGAAAATTTCCCTCTCTTTAATTTTGAGCCGTTCACTAATTTGTTTTTTTTTTTTTGCAGACAGTTTTAGTCTTTTGTTAAACAAAATAATTTTAAAAGGATGCTAATTACAAGAATGTCCACGCACGTGGGTTTGTAATTACGTTAGTAACTCAGAAGAAGACATTTATATGATTGGATTAATGTTTTTTAAAAAAATATGAAAACTTTCCAAGGAAATCCATTACTACTCCTATTTCCAGTTTAATACTTTTTTGTTTTTTTTTAATTGAAATTACAAGTTTATTTTCATTCCTTATAAAACCTTAAAATTTGTTGTATTTTTTAAAATTTTAATGTGTCAAGGTAAATTTAAAAATTTTCATATTTTTTTATTATAAACCATGCTCTTTTGCGTTAATAAAAATTAATTCTCTTTTAACATCTTAAATAAAATTTTATTATTTTTTAAGATTATCAATATAAAAAGTGTATATATATCAAAGATAAATGGGATTTTAAAAATATTTAAAAACTTTTTTGCTGTGTTTCATAATATATATATATATATAGTTGGTTATTTTTTTAATAAAAAAAATCAAACTATAAAAAAGGTATCAGTCTTCTATTAAATCTATTTTAATGTAAATTTTAAAATAAATTTGTTTAAATTTTCACTTCACGTTAAATCTAGCCGAACAAATAATTTAATGTTTTTAAAGGAAATGTCACCAACCTTATGAAAGATTGGTTGTGAAGCTCACGAAATGGTCCCCCATTGGAAGTATTCAAGTAATTTAATTTTTTTTTAGGTTTGCTAATATATTTATTTATTTAAAAAAAACCATGGAGGTTGTTCCAGGACAAGACAATGTGCCGTGGATATTGGGACAAGTACAAATAGTGATATGATAAGAATGTACAATTATTGTTTCATAATTGAAACGATGATGCCAGGTAGCCAGTTTTTGTTGATATTTATAATCATAATAACAACAACAACAATATATATATATATATATATATTATAATTTTTTTTTATTTGGTTATTTTTTTAATAAAAAAATCAAACTATAAAAAGGTGTCAGTCTTCTATTAAATCTATTTTAATGTAAATTTTAAAATAAATTTGTTTAAATTTTAACTTCACGTTAAATATAGCCGGACATATAATGTAATGTTTTTTAAAGGAAATGTCACAAAGCTTTTGAAAGATTGGTTCGGAAGAGCACTAAGGGCTGTTTGGTTATTTGTAAATAATTATAATGTAACTGGTTTTACATGTAAAATACTGTTTGGTTTGCTGTAAAATGAGTTTTACATGTAAAAAATTTTGCAGTTTTTGTGTAATTTTGCTGTAAGTTGAAATCAGTGTTCGAAAAATCGGCCTAGGCGGCCGCCTAGGCGCTGGAAGGTGATAGGCCGCCCGGTTTTTGCGAAAAACGGTGAAAAAATCGGTCTAGGCTTTCCATCAAAAAAACAGACGCCCAGGAACCGCCTAGGCGGCCTGGGCGGCCGACTAGGCGGCCTGGGCGGCTTTTGGAAAAAAATTTAAAATTAAATGTTTTTAACTAATTTAAAACCCCCCAAATTAATGTTTTGTGGAACTTGTACTTAATTATGTTTTTTCTTATGGGTATATCCATCCAATATTTATTATTATTTATTTAATTTAATTTTTTTTAATAAAATTCTAATTTCTAAGCACATAAATAATAAATAATATGTTATGTATAACGAACCTTGTCTTCGCTTACTTCGCCGAAATTTTTATATGCTTATGTTTTTCTTAGTAGCCTACCCACTTTTATTTTGGCAAAAATAAATAAATAAATAAATAATTTTATATGTTTAATTGTTTTTATGATAATGTGGGTTTTAGAGTTGTTTGGATTCTAGAAGCTCTTGTATTATTATTTGATTGTTGATGCATCAATTTAGTTGTTGATAAATGTCTATTTGGGTATTATATAGAATTAAAATTATATTATAAATATATATTTTTTCTAAAAGGGTAAAACCGCCTAGGCCCCCGCCTAGGCTCTCTGGGCGCTAGAAGGTGGCTGACCGCCTGACTAGCGCCTAGCGTTTTTTTGAACATTGGTTGAAATGCAACAAAATATTTGGGGTTAAAATCACCATTTTTCACTCTTCACATTATGCATCAAAAACAAAAGGAAGCTTGCATGGTAATCAATTATTAGCATAATTAAACTTATAGTTATTTATGTTTTATTTAATTTAAAATTTTTATTTTAAAAAGTACCAATTATTATTTAATTTTAATTACAAAATTATTTTGTTGGCAAAAAATTAAAGAGTATTAAATATTTTTATTTCATAAATTATCATTAAATTAATTAATTAATTATTTTTTTAGACATAAAATTAAAAGATATTACATGCTTTTAAATTTATTAAATTAATGTTAAATTAATTAGTTATTCATTTCATTACATTATTGTTGGCACTAATGATAAATAGTGAAAGTTAAATTAATTAATTATTTAAGTATAAAATTAAACCATATTACATAATTAAATGATTTTATGAATAATATTAAATTACTTGTGTTAATGATTAATAATGGGGGTAATTTTACCATTCTATTTGCATGGTGACTATATCCCTTAAGTTACATCAAACCAAATAATGAAAAAAATAAATACAGCACTTTTAATTACAACAAATCAAACAACAATGATGTAATTTGAAATACATGATTTTAACTTACATGTCACTTCAGTTAACCTGTAATTTTACTTACAGCAAACCAAACAGCCCCTAAATTGTCCCATTGGAAGTATTTAAGTAATTTAGGGCCTGTTTGGTTGCCTGTAACTAGCTGTGAAGTAATTTGTTTTACATGTAAAATTTGCTTTTGGGTGTTTGGTTTGATGTAAAAGTCACTTTTATTTGTAAAATGTTTTACATGACAGCCCCATTTTACAGCATTTTAACTCACAGCAACTTTTGCTGTGAGTTAAAATACAGTAAAAAGTTTGGTTTATAGTCATTTTTTCAACTCCAACAGCAAACCCTTGTTCAGACTCTCCATCACCGGTGACGAGCTCTACCACCAACGACGCCCTCTAGCACCGACAACGACCTCCACCATCGGCGACGTCCTACAGCACCGACGAGTTCCTCCACCACCGGCGACGAGCAAGTAGGCGAGATCTCCCTTTCTCTCGCTATCTCTTTCTCGATCAACAGAACCACTGAAAACGTGAATTCATCTTCCAAATACTTAGGCTTGGTTCAACAAAAACAATTAGGATAGCTGACAGGATAGTTGATAAGAAACGCATCTACGTTACTAATGAAAGTGGATCCAAATAGCTTTTGCATATTATGCCCTTTTTGGTTTTTCCAGAAAAGAGAAGATGTTTTAGCTTTTAATTCTATATATGTACTGGGAAAAAATTTATGGACCATCAAAATTATAGTATTTACCTGCAATATTAACCAGATTGACCCACAACAATTACTTGCTATTAGAAAGAGGAAGCCTATCATCAAATGCTCCCATTTTGAATGTAACTCAAAGTTCTAAAGCTTTGGACCTTTGAACACTGCCATGGAAACAGCTAGTCCAACACATGGTATTGTGCCAAAGATTTTAGCCATGCTTGTTATGCTCCTTATTTCTACCTTCTCTAATCTGCTCTCCAAAGTCAGAACATTCAGTGTTGAACTACAAATAAAATCACAATCACTAATACATCAAAACCAAGTCTAACAACAGAGAAGTACTAGTAATTGATGTTCTTACCCAATTAGAGCAGCAATAAATACCATAGTTAAACCTTTTACTCCCAAAGCTTTCTGGTTTCTTCTTTTCCAAATGAGACTAGAAATCAATTCCGAAAAGCAGAGAAAAAAATTGGCTTTATGTAGAGAAAGAGAGAAAGAGAGACCTTCTTTTGAGGAGAACAATAGATGCTAAGACTAGAGTGGCTATAGCTTGCCTGTAAACAGTATAAACCATAGAGTTCATGCCATGTGTTAAGATAGCCTTGGCTAAGAGTGCATTGATTGCATTACACCATCAACATTACATATATATTTATGTGTTGATCTCTAGTGATGCAAAAACCATTGAGTTTTTATTATTTTTTTGAATGTTTTGTCATTGTTTCTCTTTTTTTTCAAACTCTAATTATCTATTTATTTATTTATTTGTTGGGACTTGGGAGAAGATAAATAAAAAATGAGTGTTGTAATAGTGATAAACTTGCATTGGCCCGGGCTCTTGGTCTATAAAATAATTTGGCCAAGATTTTGCATTACTTTTTACATTACTTATCTAATAGTTATGATAGCTTAGGTTTTTGGTGTATTGATATTTTTCACTGTGTTATGAACTTGTTTGATTTCTAAATACCATGTGACATGAGATATTTTTAGACTAGGAGTTTTTTTTTAAATTTATTTTTATTTATCTTACACATTGACTACTATAACATGATTTATAGATTGATGCAAATTTTGAAGATGAATATGTTGCAGTTGCCTCCGATGAGGAAGGAGACTTAGTTTGCCATGTGAACCTTACTACAATAGGGATGAACAACGCACCAATTATATTTCAAGAATTATAAATAGCTCTGATGCGGCTAGTATATCAATTCTAAGAATGAGACGAGCATCATTTTTTGTTCTATGTGATATATTAAAGACGAAAGGATTATTATTCAACACCTTACATGTAATTGTTGAAGAGAAAATGGCCATGTTCCTTCACGTTGTTGGACATAATGTGAGAAATAGAGTCGTTGGAATGAATTTTTTACGATCTGGAGAAACTGTTAGCCGATATTTCCGCCATATGTTGCATGTTATTAGAGAATTTCGTGGTGAGTTAATCGTACCACCTACCACAGCTACTAGTTCGATCATAGCACAAGATTCAAGATTCATGCCATATTTTAAGGTAAAAAAAAAATTCAGTTAATTATGATTAAATTGGGAAGAATAATTACTAAGATTACTAATTTTTCGTTAACAATTAGGATTGCATTGGAGCACTCAATGGGACACATATTCATGCCTCTGTTCTGAATGATATTGTGGCACGTTTTCGATGAAGAAAACCTTATCCCACACAAAATGTATTAGCTGCAGTTAGTTTTGAATTACGATCTACATATGTGCTAGCCGGTTGGGAAGGCTCAGCTCATGATGCACTTGTCCTCTGGAATGCCTTGGAAAGAGAAGACGGACTTATAATGCCTGAAGGTATCATACCATTTTATAAAAATTAAAATATTAAACCTATTATAATTATGTAATAACTTGTAACTTTCTTGTTATAGGGAAATATTACCTTGTTAATGCGGGGTATTCCACAAGATATTGTTTTATATCACCTTTTTGTGGCGTCCTATACCATCTTAAGAAGTTTAGTATACATTCTCCATCAAATAGCAAAGAATTGTTTAACTATAGACATTCTTCTTTGCGTACGTCGGTAGAACGAGCCTTTGGAGCATTGAAAAACCATTTCAAGATCTTGACGTCTAGGCCATTTTTTCCTTTTGAAACACAAATAGATATTGTGATTGCATGTTGCATTCTACATAACTATATTCTACAAGGAGGTAGTGACATGTACTTACCAAACCTTGAAGAGTGGGAAGCTAATCCAAATATACGTGAGATAAGAACACAATCCCAAGTCCGTGAAGAAACAAGATAATGGTTAGCAATACGAGAATCAATTATGAATTACATGTGGAGTAATAGATGAAACTAGCTTCTTATATTTTAGTGTTTTTCTTTTTTTGCATTATGTTTGTAAGTTTTGATGTTTGCTTGTACAAGACAAATTAAGTATTGTTTGATATACCTTCATTTGTGAGTTATGATTTTTTTTTTTTTTTTTTTGCATTATATTGTAAGTTTTGATGTGTACATTCATTTGTGAGTTATGATTTAAAACAACCTTAAAATAATTTATCTTTTTTAAATAATTGCTTATGCTAATTACTCATTACAGATGGAATCTCAAGATATGACACCAGAAAGCCATAACTTGGCCGGAAAGAAAGCATCAACTAATGTCCGATGGACTACAATGATGACATTTTTCATATTAACATCTCTTATTGAGCAAGCAAATCTTGGGCTTAAATCTGATAAGGGATTTAAGAACGTTGATCTCAATGTAGTTGCAAGAGCTGTTAGTGCGAGGTTCAACCTAGCTATGAGTGACACACATTTCAACAATTGTCTTCACCATGTAAGAAAAATATGGTTAATTATTAAAAAAATTAAGAGTTTAAGTGGTGTGTCATGGGATGATGTGGAGAAAAAAGTAGTCCTGGAGGAAGAGGAATATCAAATATACATACAAGTAAGTCATAAATTGTGGTTAACGATTAATACTTCATATTACAGTTTAATTTGCACATGAACCCTAATTGTAGAATGTAATGTTTATTATACAGGCTCACCCCGGAGAGGAGATTTATATCAATAAACCAATATAAGATTATGATGAAATGGCTATTGTATGTGGGAATGATCAAGCAAAGGGGTCTTTTGCAAGAACGGGTTCTCAAAGCTCTAGGAGCCTAGGTGCACGCATGGATCAACCACCAACATCACCGGTAATTGATCTTGACAACCAAACCCTTGGATTTGATGATTTTGATGACTTTGTACCAAGTGAAAATCTTACTAATGACACATCAACGACCGCTACTTCCACGGCGAAAAAAGGTAAAAAAACTAGTGAAGCATGCTAACACAGATGAAGAAATCATGCGAGATGTAAAATTTGAACTAGGAAGAATTGCAAATGCGTTAGAGGGGGATAAGAGTAAATTTATTAGTAAAGAATTGCTTAATGAAATCATGACCTTAAGTGCTCACTATAGTGAGTACGATCTTGGATGAGCACACGACTATTTGCTCCAAAATCTGCTTTTGGCAAATGGATTTATGAATAAAACCCATTCTCTTTGGTGCATTTGGATTGATGACTTTCTTGATCGTTTGAGGGATGATCGTCGAGCATGAGTTAAATTAGGCAAAAATTAGGTTGTGCTTTGCTTGTTTTTGGACAATATCATGTTGTATTATATTTTGTTATTTGGACTAGTAATGTTGTATTTTATTTTGTTGTTTGGACAAATGTATAGTATTATATCATGTTGTATTTTATTTTGTTGTATGGACAAATATTTTGTTTTATTTTAGTTTGTTGTTTAGACAAGTATTATATCATGTTCTATTTTATTTTGTTGTTTGGACAAATGTATTGTTGTATTTTAGTTTGTTGTTTAGAGAAGTATTATATCATGTTGTATTTTATTTTGTTGTATGGATAAATGTTTTGTTGTATTTTAGTTTGTTGTTTAGACAAGTATTATATCATGTTGTATTTTATTTTGTTGTATGGACAAATATTTTGTTGTATTTTAGTTTGTTGTTTAGACAAGTATTATATCATGTTGTATTTTAGTTTGTTGTTTAGATAAATGTATTGTTGTATTTTAGTTTGTTGTTTAGACAAGTATTATATCATGTTGTATTTTATTTTGTTGTATGGACAAATGTTTTGTTGTATTTTAGTTTGTTGTTTATACAAGTATTATATCATGTTGTATTTTATTTTATTTTTTTTACTTTGACGAATTTTAGATGATGCAATTTTAAACAATAATTTTTTATACATTCTTAATGTTCTTAGGACATCTTCAATGATCTTATATTTTGATTTAAATATTTTGTAATGTAATTTTATGTTAAAAATATTTTTAATTAATTAAATTTAATGCTATTTTTTTAAAAAAATATTAAATACCTTTACATTTTAAGTTAATTAATTATTTTAGTTTAAATTAATTTGTATGACAAGTATTAAATAATTAGTAATAAAAACTAATGGAGGTAATCTCTTCATATTACTTACCTGGTGACCATATCTCTCACACTTACATCAAACCAAACACATAAAAAGTAAATACAGTATTTTTATTTACACTATAAATCCACTTATATGTAATTTGCCAAACAACACTTTAATGTTTTTTTTTTTCTAGGCTTGTTAATATATTTATTTTTTTTTAAAAAAAAAACCATGGTGGTTGTTCCAGGACAAGAAAATGTGCCGTGGATGTTGGGACAAGTACAAATAATGATATGAAAAGCATGTACAACTAATCGAATCCATGATGTCAGGTAGCCAGTTTTTGTTGATATTTGTAATAATAATAACAACAATAATTTGCTTTGATGTGATATGGTGCACAAAGAGATTCATTTATTTGTGAAAATTAAATTAATGTTATTCCCTCTCATTAATGTTGAGAGTTACTTGTTTCTTTATTGTGCAACTCTAGATTTTTTTTTAATAAAATAAATAAATTATGAATTTATTAGAAACCAAAAAAATGAACAGACAACACAAGCAAACAAAAATGTAAAAAAATAGAAAAGAAACGATAGAAAACCAAAACCATAATATTTAATCACTACTACTAATGTAAAAATTTTGTGTGTTTATTTTAAAATAAAATTCATGTCAAATTTTATTATTAGACCCTATCTATATTTAATTTATTTAATTTATAAAAAAAATATTTATATATTTATAAAGTCAACTATTTATATATTAATATATACCCGCAACGTAAGCGCGAGCTATCCTACTAGTATATATATATAATTTGTATTGGTTATTTTTTTAATAAAAAAATCAAACAATAAAAACCGCGTCAGTCTTCTATTAAATCTATTTTAATGTAAATTTTAAAATAAATTTGTTTAAATTTTAACTTCACGTTAAATCTAGCCGGACATATAATTTAATGTTTTTAAAGGAAATGTCACCAAGCTTATGAATGATTGGTTGGGAAGAGCGCTAAATGGTCCCATTGGAATTATTCAAGTAATTTAATTTTTTTTTTCTAGGCTTGTTAATAATTTATTTACTTTAAAAAAAAATGGAGGTTGTTCCAGGACAAGACAATGTGCCGTGGATGTTGGGACAAATACAAATAATGATATGATAAGAATGTACAACTATTGTTTCATAATTGAAATCACGATTCAGGTAGCCAGTTTTTGTTGATATTTATGATCATAATAACAACAATAATTTGCTTTGATGTGATATGGTGCACAAAAGATTCATTTATTTGTGAAAATTAAATTAATGATATTCCCTTTCATTGAAGTTGAGAGTTACTTGAATCTTTATCGTGCACCTCTAGATTGTTTTTTTTTTAATAAAATGAATAAATTACGAATTTATTAGAAATCCAAAACATAGTGAACAAACAACATAAGTAAACAAAAAGTTAAAAAAAATAGAAAAGAAACTGAAGGAAACTAAAACCATCCATAAAGTAACAAAGGGAAACAGGAAACTAGAATTGCATCACCAGAGAAGTTATATTCCTAGAACCACAAGAAACCAAAAAAGAAAGGGAAACCAGTGAATGAGATGACGAAGTCCACCAAGATGCAACAAAGGTCTTCTCAGTCGAGCGAGAAAAGATCATTTTTGGGGCTAAATAGATGCCGAGTTACTGGCGAGGTCATCTGATTTGGCTCTTAGGAAATCAAGAGAGTGCTTGACGTACTGAATGGAATCATTGGAGATTTGCTGAGTCGAGTCTCTAGCTGCAGAAATCCATGCAAAAAGCATATAAGAAATTAAACAAAATCAAGGTTGTTGACAGGTGGATGTAATTGAAAATGCGGTTGTTTATTTTCAGCCAAATATTCCAGAAAATGACTCTGGAAAGGAGATCCAAGAAGGTGTGTTGTTGGTGCACTTCTAGGGACAGTATCCAAGTGGTCCAAACCTCTTCAAGTGAACTTGGAAGTGAGTGAAAATTAAGATTATGCATAAAGAAAGTCCAGATGCGATTAACGAAATCACAATGTAACAAGAGGTGGTCCTTCTAAGTTTAATGTCAAAGATACAGAACACAAGTATCTATCGCATTCTAAAGGGTTGCAACCTTTTTTGGCAAGAGTGGAAAGAGTCAATATTTTGTTTTCACTAGCAAACCAGTAGAAAATAGTAATTTTGCTTGGGCAATCCACTTTCCAAAAATTGGAATAGAGTGGAGTTCGCGTTCCACCATCAATTAGGAATTTGTAGAACAATCGAACTGAGAAGAACCTTTGTTTTCCAAAGTACAAATACATGTATCCTCATGGGAAGAAGAGAAATCTGGGACTGTAGAAAAATTTAGATCATTAGATTTTTTTCAATACATTTTTTATTAGTGAGTCATATTATTAAAAATAATGATAATAAAAAGATGAAAGTTACATTTGCTTTGGAACCTCTCATGCTCCTTTTTTCTATATTTTAATGTCACCCGTAACTGTTATTTACCTAAAAACTGAAAAACTTGAGATAATAGAAAATTAGAGAAAGAGGGGAAAAATATGTATTTTGGAGAAAATTACTTCTGACTTTGAAGTTTAATCTAACACCTGTGTTTCTCCAAAAAAAAAAAAAAATTATGCGACAAGTGCTTTAGAAGAATGTAAGATAATTTGATGCTTTCTAAAATCATATAAACAACTATTATTCTTTTTTCAAATAGTTATTCTTATCTTTTCCAATAGTTAAATAAATAATAACTTTATCAAATGAAAGATTGTTAAATGGATTAAAATATTTGAAAATTTCAGTTAAGAAAATGAAATTATAATAGTTAAGAAAATGAAATTATAATTGAAGAGGGGAATATGAAATTTTTTGCTTTGTTTTTCTTTTTAATTATTATTATTATTATTATTATTATTATTATTATTATTAGTGTTGTTATTGTTATTATTATTATTATTGATCATGATGTCATAAGCTGGATAAACCGCTCATTTCAACAAATGATGTAATAGAGAGTTGATACTTCAACCTTTTACTTGACAAGGGAAAGACTTACCATCTTTTTAATGTGAAAGTACAAGGTGTTTTGAATCATTGCATAGGACAAAAATCACCAAATACATATATTTTAGTTATGGTCATCACCTGATACCTTAGAAGATCGTTAAATAATGTTGCTCAAAAAGTAGTGTGTGTGTATATATATATATATACATGATAAAACATAAAAACCACATTAAATTATAGCCATACCCATTTTTGCATCACAACGGAAGGTCCTCATTAGATTCCTCGCCAACCGGCTTATCACACAAAACAATACCACCCCATGCCATTACATTTTACTCTATAGAACTTTAAATATGATCTTAAAATGTCAACTATACAAAGCACCTAGAGGGAACTTACTATCCTTCATTTTTTGCCTCTTGAAGTGTTACACCTCTAACCATGATGTATCAATATATATTTCTAAATCAGAAAACTCCTTTGCTCACAATTTTTTTTTTCTTTTGACAAAAGTGGGCAAGCTGCTTGTTAGTGTTGAAGTTCTGGGTGCTCGAAGATGACAGGGAAGAAGATGTTTGATGAAATGCTTGATAGAGAGAAGCAGACAATGAGAGGATTCTCACAGGTTCGCCAGTATTGGGAAAGCACCTGGTCAATAAGTCAAGGAGACACAACAAGAGAAAAGAAATTAACCAACCAATCACCTTCGTCCACTAACACTGAAATATATATAATACTACAGACACGAAGACAGATAGCATAAAAACCATTGTTCCAAGTTACAACAAACTTAACCATTGGTCACAAAAACATCTTAACTTAGTCCTTCATTGGCCATCACTCAAAACTAGAGATAGTGTATTATAATATTAATACATTCAAAAACTTTCAACTGCTTCAAACTGCTCGCCGAAACAAACACCATGCCCTGTTCTTTCTTCAGCAAGGCTTCACCATTTCCTCAGTGCTTCAGTGCCATACTGTCCACCTTCTTCTCTTCACCATTCGTGCCATCTCCTTGCAACCATACCTGGCAAGTACCTGCCACACCTGCAATTACGTTCATTCCTTCAATCAACCTCTCAACACTCCCCCTTGATTGAAGCTCACACACTCCAATCAACCTTCTCATCATAGCATGCTTCTCAGGTGGCATAGGTTTTGTAAACAAGTCAGAGAGTTGATCATTGGTGGAGCAATGTTGAAGTGAGATTACTCTATCACTGACCAAGCCCCGGATGAAGTGGTAGCGCACATCAGTGTGCTTGGTCCTTCCATGGTGTGCAAGATTCTTCGCCACAGCTATTGCTGACGGATTATCACACCATAGACATGTTGAGTTGCTGAAAATGTGACCGCAGTCCTGCAATAAACTCCGGAGCCAAACGACTTGGCAAGCTGTTGCAGTTGCGGCTATGTACTCTGCCTCCGTTGTTGAAAGTGCCACCACTTCCTGCTTCCTTGAGCTCTAGGATATAGCACTGAGGCCCAGACGAATTGTCATTCCAGTAGTGCTCTTCGGATCAGGCATGGAGCCCCCAGTTACTGTCTGAGAAGGCCTCAAGTGGACCACAGCTATCTCGAGGAAACCACAAACCAAATTCCTTTGTTCCAGCAAGGTACCTCAATACACGTTTTGCTGCAGCATAATGGTCTTTGCAAGGAGAATTCATAAACCTTGAGAGATAACTCACAGCGAAGCAAATATCTGGTCTCAAATGAGTAACATATATAAGACGGCTAATAAGGCTTTTGTACATCACTGGATCTGTGAGCTCAGCATCTGCAATTCTATATGTCTTCTCATTAACAGCCATAGGTGTTAGCACTGGTTTGCAGTTTGCCATGTTGTGTTGCTGTAAAATCAGATCAATGTAATTCTTTTGTCTAATAAATGTTCCATTTAATTCTTGCTTGATTTCTAGCCCGAGAAAGAAACTCAATTCACCCAGATCTGACATATCGAAGGTCTTCATCATGTCAGTCCTGAATTGATCAATAAGGGCATTGGATGAGCTTGTATAAACGATGTCATCCACATAGAGACTCAGCAGCAGGCTGTCTCCATTCTCCAGCGCCTTGCGATACAATGTATGCTCAAACTCGCTTCTAATGAACCCATAATCATGAAAATGTTAATCAATTCTGTTGTACCATGCACGGGGGGCTTGTTTCAACCCATACAGTGCTTTCTTCAGTCTGTAAACTTGATTTTCACTTCCCTTAACCTCATAGCCTTCCGGTTACGCTACATAGACCTCCTCTTGAATGTCTCCATTCAAGAAAGCTGACTTCACATCAAAATGATAAACTGGCCACCCTACCAGAGCTGCCAATGCTAACACAAGCCTTACTGTCTCTAACCTGGCAACCGGAGAAAAAACCTCATCATAGTCCACTCCATGCTGCTATGAGTACCCCTTGGCGACCAATCTTGCCTTTAATTTGACAACTTCTCCCTGTGCATTCAATTTAGGCTTATAAATCCACTTCAGTCCCATAGCTTGTTTCCTTGAAGGTAGCTCACTCAATTCCCAGGTCCTATTCCTTTCAATTGATGCTATTTCAGTATTCATAGCCTCTCGCCAGCCCTTATATGTCACAGCTTCTCTAAAGTTAGTTGGAATTCCGGCACACAAGGCAAAGGTGCATGTGCTGTAGATGTCTTCCAAAGTACGTGTCTTTCTTGGAGGTGATTCTTCTGCTTGTGCATCCCCATTGTCCTGACTTTGAGTGAGAGGATCTCCATCACCTGCACTATCGATCCCTGCATCATTTGTGTCTTCATTTCCCTCTTCTACTACACACCTGGGCTCTTCATGAGTGTTATTCCCCCAATTCCACCGAGAGCCCTCATGAAATACCACATCCCTACTTACAATAACTTTACAAGTAATAGTATTATACAATCTGTATGCCTTGGCTTCAGGTGAATACCCAATGAAAACACACTTCATTGACTTATCATCTAGTTTCTGCAGCTTCAGAGATGGAATTAAGGTAAAAGCAATGTAACCAAACACTCGGAAATAACTTACAGAGGGTTTGGTTCCATGCCAGGCCTTATAGGGAGTTTTGTCATACAAGGCTTGAGTCGGTGATCTGTTGATCAGGTGCACAACAGTAACCATTGCCTCCCCACAGAATTTCACTGGCAATCCACCACTCTTCAGTAGCCCTCTCGCTATCTCCACAACAGTTCAGTTCTTGCGCTCCACAACGCCATTCTGCTGGGGTGTGTAAGGTGCAGTGAACTCCCTCTGAATGCCGTACTTGCTGCAGTAGTTTTTGAATTCTTTAGATGAGAATTCCCCGCCCCGATCACTCCTTACACCTTTAAGTTTCACCCCTGTCTGCCTCTTAACAGAAGCATGAAAACTTTGAAATTTGGTGAAGGCCTCGGATTTGTTTTTGATGAAGAATACAGTACACCACCTACTATAATCATCCACAATTAGATAGAAATACATGTTTCCTCCCAGTGAAACCTCACTCATAGGACCGCAGAGGTCCATATGAACCAACTGAAGACACGCATTAGCTTTTCTCACCACTCCACTGGGAAATGGCTTCCTTGACTACTTTGCCAGCACATAATCTTCACACCAAGAACTTTGTTTCAGTTCAGGCATTCCCCTCACCAGCTTCCTGCGAGCCATGGCCTTTAAGCTATTGTAATTCAGGTGCCCCATTCTTAAATACAACAATTCCTCTGATGTGTGACTGCTCACATTTATCACCAGACTCTCTATCTTTGCAATGTCAAGTGGGAACATATTGTTGCTCGATCTGCACACTGAAATCACTTTGCTCTTTTCTTGATTATCAGAGATGATGCATTGATTCTTCTCAAACACCACCGAGTACCCTTTTGTGAGCAATTGTCCCACAATCAAGATATTGTGTGCCAGCCCGAC
Source organism: Dioscorea alata (assembly GCA_020875875.1). Taxonomy (NCBI): domain Eukaryota; kingdom Viridiplantae; phylum Streptophyta; class Magnoliopsida; order Dioscoreales; family Dioscoreaceae; genus Dioscorea; species Dioscorea alata. The sequence goes on from CM037023.1 coordinate 18,490,393, forward strand.
ACATATTGAACAACATGAAGCCTTTTTTGGATACCCGTCTGCGCACTGACAGAAACTGTCCTAACTCCACAGACCTTCATTTCTTTATCATCCCCAGCCTCACAGTAATGTTCAACTACTCATCAAGACTACTGAACAAGGACTTGTTCCCCGTCATGTGGTTGGAACACCCCGAGTCTATTAGCCATATTGTGCTGGATTGATTAGCTGAGGTGCAGCTGGCCATGAAGAGATTTTCAGTCTTTTCTTCTTCTGCTACAAGACCAACTCCCTTTTCTGGCTGCTTCTCATGAGCTCTACATTCGGCTTTCACGTGGCCAAACCTCTTGCAGTGGAAACACTAGATGTGGCTTCTGTTTTCGAATCCTCTTCCACGATCGGCTCGACCCCTACCTCTCCCGCGACCAAAAGAACCTCCTCGGCCTTGCCCGTCTCCCCACGAGCCCCTTGAGCTTTCTCCTTTGGTGTGGTCTTTGCTGGCGTGCTCGCTCTTCACATGAAGAGCCCTTTCTCCTGTCTTCCCAAGAGCACGATTCACTCTCACTTCATGAGCCTGCAAGGTGCCATAGAGATCGTCCAGAGTTAGTTTCGAGATATCCTTGATTCCTCGATAGCCATGGCAACAAAATCAAACTTTGGGGCCAGGCTGTGAAGGATTTTCGACACAACTTCGGTCTCCTCAAGCTTGTGACCTAGAGCTTTAATTTGATTGATAACAGGGATTGTGCGAGAGACGTACTCCTGAACACTCTCTTCATCACCCATTTGAAAGGTCTCAAAGGTTTGCCAGAGAGCTTGAATTCTCACGGACAGTACCTTGGATGTTCCCTGGCATTGCTTCCTTAGAATCTCCCAGGCTTCATGTGCCGATGTAGCCTCTGCGATCTGGTCCACGTTCGGGCCGTCCACCGCCTGCTGGATCAAGCACAGAGCCTTCGTGTCACTTGACACGACCCCTTGCGTATATCCCGCAAGTGCACGGGCTTGTCGAAGTAATAAAATTACCCTGGTGAGTGGGTAGTCGAATCCACAGGGAATAGGGATTTAAAACACAAGATTTCACTATTTAGTTGTGCCGTGTATGAAAAGTGATAATCGAATTAATGAGTGGATTATGGAATCAATTATACTAAAAAAACAAGAAATTAAACAGAGAGGTGGAAGATAAGAAAGTGCAAATAAAAGTTAAAAGAGAAGGACTAGCAATGGATGAAATAGGGTATCCGGACAAGCTACCTCTACGACTTATGCTTCTAGTACAAGACTATGCTATTATACTTTCCTATTGATGTTAATTGAGTCGAGGATATCCTTAAACTCACGGTCCCAAACTTAAAGTCAACCGTGACTAACCCCAACATTATGCCCCGGCATTAGGATTCACTACGACCCTTGACTCTTGTTGACTTGTTAACTATGGCCCAGGGGAATCTATCTTCCTAAGCCTAACACTACGTGGAATTGCTTTAAGCTCTAGGGATTCCTAGTGATAAAACATGTTCCTATATGTAGTTCTAACCCTTTGGTCCAGGTGGAAGAACCCTGGTCTAAATTAAGTCCTAACACATTATCTCGACCGCTAATTATCCAAGGAAACGGAGGTAGGGAGAAATCACACCGGAAGGGAAAGGGGACGTTTCGCTACCTCACGACTCACCCTCTCAACCCTCTTCAATCCTAAGTAGTCTAACCCTATACGAGTTGTCACACCTCCAAAGGGTAACCTAGATTGCTCTCAACCTTAGTGTCACGACTAAGGGAAAAACAATAGCAAAAGATAATTAAAATTGAAACTCGAATTTATTCATCAATAATGGAAAAGCATAATAGCAATGTCATAGAAACATAATAATCCTAGGGTTTTACAAGTCCGAATACCCACAAGGGGTGTAGCTCCTCATGGAGCTATACATGTTCATCAAAATATAAAAGAAAGTGTAAATAAAAAGCATTGATGATAACCGCCTTGCATATGGTGTGGCCGTGGTCTTGTGCGGCCGCCGGACATCGGTAACGATGCCGATGATGCGCTCCAAACCTCCATGAAGTCCTCTCAGAAACCCTAGCCGCACTCTCCAGAAGTTGGGGAGAAAGTTAGGTCAAAAGATATCTTCAAAGTCTCGAAATCGGGCTTTTTTAATGTTAAGTGCGGTTTTAAATTTGAACTTATCGGGACTTCATACGGCCGTGTGGAATTTCCACACAGGCGTGTGAAGTTTCTGGCTTGCTGGAAAATTAGTTCGCACGGCCGTGTGGAATTTCCACACGCCCGTGTGAACTCTCTGGAATTCTGAATTTCGGCAGAAAATGAACAGTAGCTTGCTATAGTGTTTTGCTACAATAACAAGCTACAGTGCTGCTACAGTAGCTCGCCAAAACGCTCCCGAATCCGTTGTTCTTTATCGAGGCCATTGATTTGGGCACACAATCAATGGTTGATCGTGCTGATTGCTTCAAGTCTCCTCCTTGGTGAAGTTCTCCTAAGCAACACGAGTTAGACTTATTGTGAATGTGACTGCCTTTGTGCCCCTCCAAAGGAGGTTGGCACACACTCACAAGTCTCGGCTCGTGTCTTATTCCTTGCTTGGTCCGAAAACTTCCCAACAACGACGAACACGATCTAACTTCGTTATTTTTCTCTAAATTAGCTCCACAAACCTACAATGCATAAGAATACACAAACGCACACAATTTAGTGGTAAAATCTGATAAAAGATATGTTTATTGTAAGATAATAACGCTTCGCGTTACTATAACATGAGCACTTATCATCATGCTTCCGATTCTCCCTTTCCATTGTCTCATCCTTTAATGCCGTAAACCCCTTCTCCACCAAATCCCACACCTCATGGGATCTGAAGATAGTCTTCATCTGAAGACTCCACCGGCCGTACTCCTGTCCGGTGAAGACAGGGACAGTCGGCTGCGAGAGAGGCACTAGAGCACTGGCCGCTGCCGACGAGCTGCAAGGCGCCATTGTAAGAGCTCTGATACCAGTTTGTTGAAGTTCTGGGTGCTCGAAGATTGCAGGGAAAAAGATGTTTGATGAAATGCTTGATAGAGAGAAGCAGACAATAAGAGGGTTCTCAAAGGTTCGCCAGTATTGGGAAAGCACCTGGTCAATAAGTGAAGGAGACACAACAAGAGAAAAGAAATTAACCAGCCAATCACCTTCATCCACTAACATTGAAATATATATAATACTACAGACATAAAGACAGATAGCATAAAAACCATTAGGCCAAGTTATAACAAACTTAACCATTGGTCACAAAAACATCTTAACTTAGTCCTGTATTGGCTATCACTCAAAACTAGAGATAGTGTATTATAATAATAATACATTCAAAAACTTTCAACTGCTTCAAATTGCTCGCTGAGACAAATACCATGCCCTGTTCTTTCTTTAGTAAGGCTTCACCATTTCCTCAGTGCTTCAGTGCCATACTGTCCAACTTCTTCTCTTCACCATTCGTGCCATCTCCTTGCAACCATACCTGGTAAGTACCTGCCACACCTGCAATTATCTTCCTTCCTTCAATCAACCTCTCAACAGTTAGGGGCATGCGTGGGTTTTTTTATATATACCACAAGCCCTCATCCTACTGCAGCAAAGAAGATTCGACCTTTGGTTTTCACTCATACCCAGGGGACCTGGTGCTAAGAGGTTATGAATGTTGTTGGCTTCACAAAATTCTTTCTTTACACTTGTGCATGGCAACAACCTGTAATCCATGCGTGAGTTGTGATAGCGCTGTGTTGGCTATTAATGATTTCACTCCATTTTTCATCAAGTTTTTTGAAATCATCCTCTTAGCGTATACAAACACTAGTAACTATTAAATAATCTTCAAATGCTTTTTAAAAAATAAATCATTAATGGCCTTACCATACACCACTCATGCTACTAGACAAACCTTCCTTTCTACTATACACCTCTGCATAAATATCACTAAAGAAGCATTCACAAAATGAGATCAGTCGTTGTAAAAAGCAAAACTATTGTTATGGATTTCTTGAAATTTCCCAATCATTAAAAGCAGGAAGCTGTTGGCCTACACCATGAGAGTTAAATGGTATTTAAGATATTTAAGAAGATGCCATTTTAATTTGAGAGTAGACAATAACTAGTCATACCCATATTCACTACCCTTAATCCTCTTGCCTTCTGTAGTTGATATATTGCTTTTGATGACATCAAGTTAATACCTCACTTCATTTAATCTCTGTTGAAGAATTGCCTTGAATTTTTTGAAAAGCTAAGGGTCTATTTATATTTTTGGAGAGATAGTTACATATATAACCCTAATTTTATTTTTATTTTCCTGAGGGTGTTGAATATATATATATATATATATATATATATATATATATATATATATATATATATATATATATATATATATATATATATATGTATATGTATGTATGTATGTATGCCACCCAAAAAAAAATTAATTAGGGTTTTGAAGAGAGTTTCTTAGAGTGGTAGAAATCTTGTTTTGTGTTGGAGTGCTCTTCTTTGTTCTGGATTACTTCTCCGGTGAGACTCCTTGTTTTTTGGATTCCCTCTCATATCTTTGTAAGTCTCTCCTGTATTTTGTTCTCTTCTTTGCATAGTGGATTGCCTTGATTGTGTAGTCCGTGGTTTTTCCCTTTTGTGGAGTTCCACCTAAATCCCTGTGTTATTTATTTTACTTTTTTTTTGGCTTGCATTGGTGATTATCTAATTATCTGCTAAATCTAGATCACCCTATTTTCCTTACAAATTGGTATCAGAGAGTTTTTGCATATGCATTAGGGTGTCAGATTTGTATTTGGGATTTTTCTGATATCACCATGGCTAGTTAGTGGAAGATTGAGAAGTTGTCTAGGGATGTCAACTTCGGAATGTGGAAAATCAAAATGTACTCTATCCTAGTTCAGCAGGAGGTAGAAGATGTTTTGGATGGTGTCAAGAACCTACCCAAGACCTTGACTGAATTGCAAAAATCAAAGCTTGATAGAAAGGCACAAGCTACAATTAAACTATCTTTGTCAGATGAGGTTCTGAGAGAAATGATGGAGGAGAAGTCTACAACGAGTTTGTGGTGTAGACTTGAGGAAGTCTACATGAAGAAGTCTCTTGCTAGTCATATTATTTTGAAGAAAAAGCTGTTCATCTTTAGAATGGAAAAAAGGGCACATCTCTCCAGCAGCACTTGGATGACTCTAGTGCGATTATAGTCGATCTGGAAAAGATGAAGGCAAAGTTGACTAATGAAGATCAAGCCATTCTATTGCTTTGCTCGTTGAGTCCCTCTTATGACCACTTTGTTGAGACTACGATGTATAGCAGGATCGAGATTACTCTTGTAGATGTGAAGAATGCTTTCTCCTCCAAGTTTGATTTGGAGAGAAGACATGATGGTCTTGATGGAGGCAAAAGTGAGGCTTTCGTTGTTAGAGGTAGGAGTAACAACAAAGTCTTTAAGGATCATTTTCGTTCCAAGCCTAAAGGCAAGAATAAGACTTTCCAATATTGCAAGAAGGAAGGCCTCAATATTGAAGAGTGCTATAAATTGCAAAACAAAAAGAAACAGAAGGGTTCTAATACAGGCAGTACATTTCACTTGACTCCTCATAGGCACTGGTTTTCATCGTACGAACCAGTTTCAGGTGATACAGTTATCATGGGTAATGGTGACAAGTGTGACATTGTTGGCGTTGGATCTATTAGGCTGAAGACTTATGATGGTCTGATCAAGGTTCTATCAGATGTTAGACACATTCCAAAGGCTAGGAAGAACCTGATTTCTGTTGGTTGTTTGACCTCTAAGGGCTACAAATTCAGTGGTGAGACCGATAGGATTCACATCATGAAGGGTCAGAGATACTCATGAAAGGAAAGAAGTTTGGGCCCAGGCAGTTGTATATGCTACATGGAGATACTGTGGTTGGTGATGCAGCTGTAGCATCATCTTTGTCTGATAAAGAGAACACCCAACTTTGGCACATGAGGTTGGGCCATATGAGTGCGAAAGGAATGGGAGTGTTGAGCAAGAGTGGCTTGCTTGGTGATAAGCAAATTTGTAGCCTAGAGTTTTGCGAGTTTTGTGTTTTAGTGAAGCAGAAGAGAGTTAGTTTTTCTACAGCGAAGCACACCACCAAAGCAACACTAGATTACGTCCACTCAGATTTGTGGGGGCCTTCTCAGGTTCCATCAAAAGGTGGAGCTCGTTACATGTTGTCTCTTATCGATGATTTCTCCAAGAAGACTTGGGTTACATGCTTAAAAAAATAGAGTGATGTGTTTAAGCAATTTCAAAAGTGGAAGGTTATAACTGAAAAGCAAACAGAGAAGAAAGTTAAGAGATTGAGGACAAATAACGGTTTGGAGTTTGTCTCCTCTGAGTTCAATGATTTCTGTAAAAATGAAGGAATCATTCATCATTGAACCATGCGTCAGACACCCTAGCGGAACGGAGTGGTAGAGAGAATAAATAGAACCCTCTTGGAGAGGGCTAGATGTATGCTTTTGAATGCTAGTTTGTCTAAGGATTTTTGGGCAGAAGCAATATCTACCGTGTGTTACCTACTGAACCGATCTCCTTACGCTGCTTTGGATATGAAAACACCGGAAGAAATGTGGCCAAGTGAAGCTCCAGATTTATCAAACCTGAAAGTTTTCGGTTGTCCAGCGTACGCACATGTTGACTAAGGAAAGTTAAATGCTTGGTCTTTGAAATGTATATTCCTTGGTTATAGTTTGGGCATGAAAGGTTATCGCTTATGGTGTTTAGAGTCTCAAAAATTACTCATTGAGAGAAATGTTGTGTTCAATGAGCTAGAGATGTTGCCTTCTAGGAAAGATGTTGTTATTTCTTCCATTTTTAATGTTAAAGAAGCTCCCGTTGAGGTGGAAGCACCGGTTGCAGATTCTACTAAAAATTCCGGTGTGACACATGTGGAGAGTTCAAATTTTGAGGAGGATGAGTAATATGTTTTAGCAAGAGATAGAAAAAGGCGATCGATAAAGAAACCTAGTAGATTCGCTCAGTCAGTCCTTGCTTATGCCTTAAGTGCAGCTGAAGATATTGGAGTCTCTACAGAACTGAGCAGATATTCAGAGGCGATTTTGGCACTTGATTTAGCTGTGTGGGGTGCCATGAATGAAGAGATGAAGTTTCTTCAGAGAAACCAAACATGGAAGTTGGTGGAGCCTCCTCGTGGTAAAGGAATTGTAAGTTGCAAGTGGGTCTTCAAGAAAAAGGATGGAATTTCAGGAGCCTCTGATGTGAGATACAAAGCTCGGTTAGTTGCTCATGGTTTTAGCCAAGTTGAGGGTGTAGATTATAGTGATATCTTCTCACCCATTGTGAAGCATACCTCCATTCGTATGTTGTTGAGTTTGGTTGCCATACACAATTTGGAGTTGGAGCAACTTAATGTGAAGACTGCTTTTTTACATGGAGAGTTAGAGGATCAAATCTATATGCATCAACCAAAAGGATTTGTTGTTGAAGGCAAAGAAAATCAAGTCTGTTTGCTGAAGAAGCCACTTTATGGATTAAAGCAATTACCTCGACAATGGTACAAAAGATTCAACTCTTTTATGGTTGGGCATGGTTTTGTAAGATCCAAATATGATTAATGTGTTTATTTGAAGCAATAAGAGGGTGGTTCCTCTATTGTGCTACTTCTCTATGTAGACGATGTGTTGATTGCAGCTAGGGACAAGTATGAAATTATGAAACTGAAGAAGTTGTCATCAGCAGAGTTTGAAATATAAGATCTTGGTTCTGCAAAGAAAATCCTAGGTATGGAGATTCGGCGATACCCTAAGTGCAAGAGGTTGTTTCTTTCTCAGCAGAAAATTATCGAGAAAGTCTTGCATCATTTTGGCATGGAAGGTGCCAAGTCAGAAAGGATTCCTATTGCTTTTCATTTCAAATTGTTAGCAGACTTGTCCTCGAAGTCTGATGACGATGCAGCGTATATGTCACGTGTCCCTTACTCGAGTGCAGTTGGAAGTCTCATGTATGACATGATTTGCACTCACCCAAGATATTACTCACGCAATTAGTGTTGTTAGCCGTTATATATCAAATCCAGGAAAAGAGCATTGGCTTGCTATGAAATGGATTTTGAGGTACCTGAAGGATACCACTGGGCTTTCTTTAGAGTTAGGGAGATCTTGTAGCGAATTGATGGGGTTTGTAGATTCAGACTATGCTAGAGATCATGACAAAAGGAGATCGATGACCGGATACGTATTTACTATTGGGGACAGAGCTATTAGTTGGAAGGCAACATTGCAGAGTACAGTGGCTCTATTTACTTTGGCTGAAAGATTTATTTGAAGAGTTTTGTCTAAGTTAAAAGTCAGTTACAGTGTTTTGTGATAATTAGAGTGGCATTCAACTGACTAAGGATTAGATGCACCATGAGAGAACCAAACATATAGATGTCCATTTTCATTTCATACGGTATATTGTTTCCAAAGGAAAAGTTTTGATGAAGAAAGTGGGCACTAAAGAGAATCTAGCTGATATGTTGACCAAGCCATTCATCCTAACCAAGTTCCACATCTGTTTGAACTTTGTTGGCCATAGTTCCATGTAAGTGGAGCATCAACGACACAATCAAGCAAGTCATTTTTTGAAGATCAAAGAGCTATTCAAGGCAAAGGTGGAGATTGTTGAAGATTTGCCTTGAATTTTTTGAAAAGCCAAGGGTCTATTTTTATTTTTGGAGAGATAGTTACATATATAACCCTAATTTTATTTTTATTTTTCTGAGGGTGTTGAATATTTGTTTATATATATATATATATATATTAGCCACCAAAAAAAAATTAATTATGGTTTCGAAAAGAGTTTCTTAGAGAGGTAGGAATCTTGTTTTATCTTGGACTGCTATTCTTTGTTCCGGATTACTTCTCTGGTGAGACTCCTTGTTTTTTGGATTCCCTCTCATATCTTTGTAAGTCTTTCCTCTATTTTGTTCTCTTCTTCACATAGTGGATTGCCTTGACTGTGTCGTCCGTGGTTTTTCCCTTTTTTGGGTTTCCACGTAAATCCATGTGTTATTTATTTTACTTGTGTTTTTGGCTTGCATTGCTGATTATCTAATTGTCTGCTGGATCTGGATCACCCTATTTTCCTTGCAATCTCTCTAGAGTTTTTGAGTGTTTTTTTTTTCTATTTACCACCACTAATTTAAGGAATACAGGAAGTATCACTTATGTGGGCATCAAAGACAAAGCTAGCACTGTCTTATTTTGTTCGTTAACAAGAGCCGTTCTTAACAATCGCCTACCTTAATGTTCAAGTTTTGCCTCCTATTTATGATTAGGATTCTTAATTAGTACACTATTATGACTCATCGGGATTGGTATTATACAACAAAAATTGATCTGAGATAGGGGGCTGTAAAAGGAAATGCAAGGACTTGTGTAATAAAGGAGAGGGCAGGTAATTAGATGGTGCTAAAGAGAAATCAAGTTTTAGTTAATCACATGCAAAGGAGTGTGTTTGATGAGTTAGCAAAGTTGCAAATGAATGGAGGCATGTGTGAGGAAGTTGATCTCTCAATGGGTGATAGAAAAAGCAACAGAATCAGGAAGAGAAACTCCAGGCTGGAGGGTTATCATACACCCGGCCACGTGGATTAATAAAATGTTGCGATTGGTAGAGCAGAGAAAGTTAGTGAAGCTACAGTCCAAGCAGGTATAAAAGAAGAAGGGGTGGAGAAGTGAAGGGCAGTGAAGAATAGAGAGAAATCTCATGCCTGATTAAGTTTTCCAGTGATCTTCTCTGGCGATCTCGGCAGGAGGGAAGTCTTTCCTAACTATCTACTATATTTTTATCTAGTTTTCTTAGATCTAAAGCTCTGAGAGCTTAGTATTTTCTGTTAATGCATTTCCAGTTGATTACCTATTGATTGTTAAGTTGATTGGTTAATCTAAAACCTTGGAAGTTATCTTGAGATTTACTGTTAATCAGTAAATTGCTTGATTGGAGTGGAGATTTTATCTAAATTGATTGTTCCATTAATTTGGAGTTCACAACATTTTGGTGCTTTTGTTGAGAGAAAATTGAAATTCTATGACTAAATCTACTAGAATGAGAGAGTTAACTGCGAAGGTTGATACTATGATGATAGTGATGGATCAGAGGGTCCAAAGGGAAGAAAGAATGATGGTATTCATGGATCAATCTGATGAGAGAAAGAAATTGATGGAATAGTCCATCATTAATCTTAAAGCTATGATTGAAAATCAATAAGGATTGCACAGCACAACTGTTGCAGGAACAACCTATAATGATTACTTGGAGAATAAGGAGGTAGGTGAACTGAGGAGGTCACAACCATTTTATACCAGATCTGTCAAATTTGACTTTCTGAGACTTCAAGGAAAGGATGTATTACAATGGCTCTTTCAGGCTGAGAGGTTTATAAGTACTATAGTGTCACAGATATGGACAAGATTGAAATTTCTTCAATGCATTTTGATGGACCTTTGGTACCCTAGTTTCAAATGTCAGAAAAGGAAGGAAGAATTACATCTTGGGAAGCTTTGGTGGAAGCATTAGAAGACAGGTAGACAGGTATAGATCTTCGATATTTGAAAGCCCTGAGTATACTCTATTCAAGCTCACTCAAGAAGATTCATTTGAGAATTATTACAATGCTTTTACAAATCTGGCAAATAGAGTGGATGGAATAACTCCTTCTAAAATGTTGGCTTATTTTGAAAGTGGTTTGAAGAAGGAAATTCAGAGAGAGGTTATACCTTGGAAGCTTGAAACATGTCTAAAGCAGCAAAATTGGCTAAATTGTTTGAGGACAAATAGGTGACTGTTCACAGAAATAGAGTTAAGAAGATTGTTTATTCACCTAACATCAACCCTATGAAAATTCCAGCTCCAACTTTTAAGGCTTTGCCTGGTATAAATACTACACAGAATAATCAGACAATGGCAACAACTTCTTACAATTCTGCACAACCAGCGAAGAGAATTAGTTTCAATGAGATACAATTAAGGAAGGCCAAGGGTCTATGTTTTAGTTGTGATGAAAAATACTTACCGACATAGATGTCAAAACATGAGGCTATTGTTACTACAATGGGATGAAGAGTCTTCAGATAGCAAGGAACTAGAAGAAAATGACTGTGAAGTAGAATTACAGCTTAAACCACAATTACAAGAAGAGGAAGTGAGTCCAAAAATATCCCTGAATGCCATGAACAGTGCAGTTGCTTCAGGAACCATGAGATTTATTGGGACTATAAAAGGGCAACCAGTGAAAACATTACTAGATGGAGAGAGTGGAGACAATTTTATACAACCAAGGGTGGCCAAATTTCTTCAATTGGACATTCAACCAACACTGCCTTTCAAGGTTGTAGTGGGGAATGGAAACTCGTTGCAAGTGGAGGGAAAAAATAGATCCTATGTAAATTCAGATTTAGGATTGTAAATTGAAATTTCCAGCTTATGTATTACCTATAGCAGGTGTTGAGGTAATTATGGGAGTTGCATGTTTGGCTACCTTGGGGGCTCATATCATGGATTATAGATCCTTGTCTCTACAATTTTTTTGTGATAAGAAATTTGCTACTTTAGTAGGAGAAAAGGAAAATATTCCACAACAGACTTTAATTCACCGGTTATATAGACTCAGCTCAGTAAAATCCATTGCAGAATGTTACTACATGATAGTAAAGACAATTACAGAAAATTCTGGGAGATTGAATAAGGGAAGCACATATATTGGAAATGTAGAAGCAGTAATTAAGTTTATTGTAGACATGCCTGATTCTTTGAGACACTTGTTAAGAAAGTATCATAGGGTATTTGAAATTCCAAAAGGCTTACCACCATCTAGACTATGTGATCACAGGATTTCTCTACAACCAAGCATTGGACCAGTTAAAGTGAAACCCTACAGATATCCACACAACCAGAAAACAGAAATAGAAAAGATGGTGAATCAAATGCTGGCTGAAGGAATAATTGAAGCCAATAATAGCCCATATTCAACTCCTGTGATACTAGTTAAGAAAAAGGATGGCACTTGGAGATTCTGCAATAATTATAGGCCATTAAATGCTATCACTATCAAAGATGCTTATCCAATACCTATAGTGGATGAGTTAATTGATGAGCTGCATGGGGCTAAGTATTTTTCAAAACTTGACCTAAGATCTGGATATCATCAAGTGTTAATTAATCTAGAAGATAAACACAAGACTGCATTTAGAACTCAGCATGGCTATTTCCATTGGCTAGTAATGCCATTTGGGCTTTCAAATGCCCTAGCTACATTCCAGACATTGATGAATGGAATTTTCAAGTATGCTATGCGCAAGTATGTACTGATTTTTGCTTATGACATCTTAGTCTATAGTGCAGATTGGGTCAGTCATATGAAATATTTAGAGATAGTATTACTCACATTATTGGATAATCAACTATATGCTAAGTATTCCAAATGCAATTTTTGGTTGATGGAAATTGAATATTTGGGGCATATAGTATCAGCTAAGGGAATTCAAATGGAAAAAATCAAAGGTTGAAGCTATAATTAAATGGCCAAGTCCTACCAATTTGAAGCAATTAAGAGGATTCATGGGATTGAGTGGTTACTATAGGAGATTCATAAGCAACTATGCTAGCATAGCTCACCCACTCACAAAATTGTTGAAGAAAGATGCATTTCAGTGGATTACAATGGCACAAGCTACATTTCAAGACCTCAAACAGAAAATTACTTCAGCTCCTATTCTCAGATTGCCAGATTTTACAAAGATATTCATCCTTGAGACTGATGCTTCAGGATTAGGGATTGGAGTAGTATTAACCCAAGACAAACATCTTATTGCTTTTTATTCAAAGAAACTAACTCCTACTATGCGAAAACAATCAGCATATGTGAGAAAGATGTTTGCTATTGTTGAATTAGTGAGCAAGTTAAGACATTATCTGGTGGGTTAAAAATTCATCACCAGGACAGATCAAGAAGCTTTAAAACACTTGTGCCAACAGACCATACAGACACTTGAATAGCAGAAATGGCTACTCAAAGTACTAGGACATGATTTTTACCATAGAGTATAAACTTGGTAAGGAGAATATCCTAACTGATGCATTATCAAGATGTCACATGATGGCTTTATCTATAGTGAATTATTCTCTACTTCCTCAAATTCAGAGTTTGCAATAAGATGATGAGTTTTGTGTTAGAATAATTGCTGCAATTCAGAATGGTGATATTAATGATACAAACTACTCAATCAGACAACAAATATTATGGCATAGGAATAGAATTGTTGTTCCAAACGATTCAAATATCCAGTATTAAATTTTACAAGAATTCCATACAACCAAAATTGGATGGTATGTTGGTTCTCTCATAACTTTTGTAAGGATATCATCTCAAATCTATTGGAAAGAGTTACGCAGAGATGTCAATGAGTTTGTCAAAAAGTGTATGGTTTGTCAACAGACCAAGATGGATCATACTTGATAAACACTATATAGAAAGTAGAGGATACAAGGAACAACTTTCTTATAGCAACCAAAGATCAAAAACCACTAGATAAGTCAGGAAAAATCATACAAGTATAGAGAGGAACAAGAACTTCAGTAAAACATTCTCACAAGTCTGAAAATAAAACCAGTTTGCTTTTATACTTTACATAAACTTCAGTACCCAAATTGAACCAGACCAGCTTAGTCATTAATACACGTGTCTGCACCTAACCATCTTAACCGCTTAAGCCACTCTGCCTTGAACTTACACAGATCTTTGATTAATCTATCCTGGCCATTGATCAACCTTAGTGCTTCTCCATCAAGGTTGCCTAGAACTAACACCATTTCCTTGATCAAGCTAATCTCCACCGTTCCTTGCTTTCCTGCTACAACTCAACAAACATAACAGATATTCAAAGACATGAAAAGACACCTTTGCCCTTCCAATCCAAACTAATACCACCAGGACAACAGCATCAGGCCTTCCTGCTTCTACACTGCCTCTGCTCTGCATTTCTTCCTTCTTTACTATTTCTACTCTGCAATTCAGCTGTCTTCAATTATATCTAACAAACCTCCCCTTGATTGAAGACTGCACACACCAAGTGCTTCACGAAATTGAATTTGCTTTCTTGCATCTAGACCCTTAGTAAACAAATCAGCCAATTGATCTTCAGATCTGCAGAATTGAAGCCTCACTGTCTGTTTGGAAACCAATTCCCGGATGAAATGATATTTGACATCTATATGCTTGGTTCTATCATGCATAACTGGATTTTTGGCCACTGCTATACATGATCTATTATCACAGAAGATATCAATTGGTTCTTCTTGTTTTCTGCCACAATCTTGTACCATTCTGATCAACCAAACTCCTTGACAACAAGCAGCACATAGAGCAATATATTCAGCTTCAGTAGATGACAAAGCTACAATCTCCTGTTTTTTAGCAATCCATGAAACAGCACCAGTTCCATACATAAATACCACACCTGAAGTACTCTTCCTCTCCTCCATACTACCTCCCCAATCACTATCAGAATAGCCAACTAAAGAACCATTAACATTCCTTTTGAACATTATTCCACAATCTACAGTACCAGCCAAGTATCTCAAAACATGCTTTGCTATACCAAAAGCCATTTTCGATGGTCTATGCATAAATCTACTGAGAAAACTGACAGGAAAAGCTATATCAGGCCTTGTATGTGTGACATACATTAACTTGCCAATTAATCTTCTATATTCAGTCACATTCACCAAATCTTCATGCCAATTTCCACACAGTTTATAATCTGATTTCAAAGGAGTTAGAACAGACTTACAGTGCTGCATTTGATGAGATTTCAGTAAATCCTGCACATACTTTCTTTGACAAATGTGAATTCCATGCTGATCTTGCTTCACTTCAAGACCCAAAAAATAAGACATCAAACCTAAGTCACTCATTTCAAACACCATCTTCATATTTTGCTTGAACTCTTCTATCAACCTTGCAGAAGTTCCCATACAAATCAAATCATCCACATAGATGCAAACCAATAAATAATTTCCTTCACCTGCAACCTTTTTATATAAAGTATGCTCACTGGAATTTTTCACAAAACCTTGCTTCAGGAAATATTCATCAATCTTGCCATACCATGCTCTAG
The DNA here is from genome assembly GCA_020875875.1 of Dioscorea alata. Classification (NCBI taxonomy): domain Eukaryota; kingdom Viridiplantae; phylum Streptophyta; class Magnoliopsida; order Dioscoreales; family Dioscoreaceae; genus Dioscorea; species Dioscorea alata. Next base: position 18,505,568 of record CM037023.1, read on the forward strand.
GTGCTTGTTTTAATCCATACAAAGCTTTGTGTAGTTTATAAACAAAAGCTTCTTGTCCAGCAACTTCAAACCCCTTAGGTTGTTCAACAAAAACCTCTTCTTTCAATTCACCATTCAGAAAAGCTGATTTTACATCCAACTGATAAACTAACCAGTTATTTGCAGCAGCCAAAGCCAATAATAATCTCACAACTTCCATTCTAGCTACTGGTGCAAAGATTTCATCATAATCAACACCATATTCCTGTACATATCCCTTTGCAACCAATCTAGCTTTATACTTTTGAATCTCACCATCAGGTGTATATTTGGTTCTATACACCCATTTTACTCCAACTACTTTTCTTCCTTGTGGTAATTCACACAAACTCCATGTTTGATTCCTTTCTATAGCTTTAATTTCTTCTAACATTGCTTCTTTCCAATGATTACATTGAACTGCTTCATCATAAGTTCCTGGATCTGTCACTGCCAAGGCAAAAGAACAACTTTCATAAAGTTCTTTCAAAGTTCGTACTCTTTGTATTGGTGATTCATCAATACTTGAATCACTTGTCTGTTCAAACTGCCTCACAGGTGAATTCCCTTCACTTCCTTCTTCTGCAGAAGATGAACCACTTGATTCTCCATTTCCTGAATTTCCTGCACATGTATCACCTTTTGTTTGCAATCTGACCATACTAGCTGAAGCTTTCTGCATTTCTGGCCACTTCCAAATTTCAGATTCCACAAATCTGACATCTCTACTAACCAGGACCTTTTCATCATCAGGCAAATAAATCCTGTAAGCCTTAGCATCTGTACAATACCCAATGAAGACCCCTTTTACAGCCCTATTATCCAATTTTTGCAAATTCTGCACAGGTATGTGAACAAAAGCCACACAGCCAAAGACTCTCAAATGTGACACTTTTGGTTTTACATCAAACCATACTTCATGTGGTGTTTTTCCCATAACTGCATAAGTTGGTGAGATATTTGAAATATAAGCAGCAGTAACAATTGCATCTGCCCAAAACCTCTTTGGCAATTCACTTGCTTTCAACATACTTCTTGCTTTCTCCACTAAGGTCCTGTTCTTTCTCTCTGCAATTCCATTTTGCTGGGGAGTATAAGGGGCTGTTAATTCATGCTTTACTCCTTTTTGTTCACAAAACTTTTGAAATTCTTTGGATACAAATTCTCCACCTCTGTCAGTCCTGAGAATTTTCAATTTATGTCCCATTTGCCTCTCAACCAATGACATAAATTTCTGAAAACAACTGAACACCTCATGCTTGAACTTCAGTATATATACCCAGCTCATCCTTGAAGAATCATCAACAAATAACAAAAAATACTTACCACCTCCAATTGATTCAGTCTGCATTGGTCCACACACATCAGCATGGACCAATTGAAGCTTGTATCTTGCCCTCCAGGACCTTCCAGTCTGAAATGGAAATCTTGTTAACTTTTCATGCACACATTCCTCACAATAATTCAATTTCTTCACTTCAGGTAGTCCAACAACCATGTTCTTTTGAGCTAACACTTGTAGACCTTGGAAGTTCAAATGCCCATACCTTCTGTGCCATAATACTGCTGTATCTTCATCTTTCACTGCCAAATTAACCTGATCATCACTTGAAAACTCAATAGGAAATAAATTGTTTCCACTTCTCTGAATATTCAGCAAAATTCTGTCAGTATCTGCTGCCTGAATCACACAACCATGTTTACTGAAATGCACATCATAACCTCCTTCAACCAACTGACCCACACTAAGCAAATTATGAGCTAGTGAAGGAACAAACTGAACGCCATGAATTAATCTTGCTCCACCTCCACACACTTTAATCATCACAGAACCTTTGCCTAAAACATCCACCTCCTTGTCATCTCCTAGTCTTACTTTATGTTTCAGTGTTTCATCTAATGTGTGAAACAATTCTCTTCTTCCTGTCATATGATTGGATGTGCCACTATCCAATAACCAGATAGAGGAGTTATGAACCTCTTCTCCATTATGAACCATGAACAAACTCCCATATTCATTTGAGCTTGGATTATTCGAGGAACTAGACCCCTCATCATTCCTTCCCTGCAAAGACCAACAATGTGATTGATAGTGACCAAATTTTTTGCATTTAAAACATTGAATATGTTGCAAATCTCCTCTACCAAATCTTGGACCAGCTTGCCTTGGACCTCTAGTAAATCTTCCAAATGGCCTTGGACCACCTCTGCCACTCTCATTCATAACCTGCTGTCTCTGCCAATTTGATCTTTGATCACCACCACTGAAATTATATCTTCCTCTTGCTCTGAAGTTCCTGCCTCTTCCTCTCACACCAAATCTTCCACCTCTTGTGTCTCCTTGAACCACAAATGCCTTGTCTTCATGTTTCTCAGAAAATTGGTTGAATCTAGCTTCATGGGCTTGTAATGAACTGCTCAATTCATCTAAAGACACCTTGGACATGTCTCTGGCTTCTTCAATTGAAGTGACTGCGTGTACAAACCTTGATGACAAACTTCTTGTCACTTTTAACACCACCTCAGCATCCTTTAAATCACTACCCATTCCTCTAATCTGATTCACCACTGCCAACACTCTAGTGATATAATGTTGGATTGTTTCCTCCTCTTTCATTTGCAACAAATCAAAATTCTGTCTCAAAGTTTGCAACCTTACTGTCACCATTCTTGAAGTTCCTTGATTTCATTTTTAATATGATCCCAAGCCTCCTTCGCTGAATCATATCTAACTATCCTGTGAAGAGTTGTCTCATCAACAACTTGTTGCAGCAAGAATAAAGCCTTAGCATCATCCTCCACATCTTTCTCTGTTGGCTTTTCTTTACTAATCCCATTTTCAACAATTTTCCATAACCCTTGAGACCTGAAAAATGTTCTCATTCTATAATTCCAGTGCTCATAGCCATCTCCTTTGAATACTGGCAACAAAGTATGTGTAATTTCTGGTTTTGGTGTTGAACTTGAAGCCATCTTCACCTACAAATCTCACTCACTGCATAACAATACAAATCAGCCAAACCAAGCACCAAAATACCTGTAAAACCCTCAAACAACAGCTCTGATACCACTGATAAACACTATATAGAAAGTAGAGGATACAAGGAACAACTTTCTTATAGCAACCAAAGATCAAAAACCACTAGATAAGTCAGGAAAAATCATACAAGTATAGAGAGGAACAAGAACTTCAGTAAAACATTCTCACAAGTCTGAAAATAAAACCAGTTTGCTTTTATACTTTACATAAACTTCAGTACCCAAATTGAACCGGACCAGCTTAGTCATTAATACACGTGTCTGCACCTAACCATCTTAACCGCTTAAGCCACTCTGCCTTGAACTTACACAGATCTTTGATTAATCTATCCTGGCCATTGATCAACCTTAGTGCTTCTCCATCAAGGTTGCCTAAAACTAACACCATTTCCTTGATCAAGCTAATCTCCACCGTTCCTTGCTTTCTTGCTACAACTCAACAAACATAACAGATATTCAAAGACATGAAAAGACACCTTTGCCCTTCCAATCCAAACTAATACCACCAGGACAACAGCATCAGGCCTTCCTGCTTCTACACTGCCTCTGCTATGCATTTCTTCCTTCTTTACTATTTCTACTCTGCAATTCAGCTGTCTTCAATTATATCTAACAATACTCACCTAGGTGGTCTATTACAACCTCTCACAATTCCACAAAGAATTTAGGAGGACATTGTAATGGATTTCATTGTTGGTCTTCCAATTATTAAAGGGTTTACAGTAATACTAGTGATGGTTGATAGGTTGTCCAAATTTGGACATTTCATTCCTTTAAAGACTAAATTTACTAGTTCTAGTGTGGTAGAGGCTTTTATACAGAACATTGTGAAACTACATGGAATTCCTAAATCCATTGTGATAGATAGAGATAAGGTGTTTCTCAGTAAATTATGGAAGAGTATTTCTCATGCTATGGGAACTACATTAGCCAAGTCTATAGCTTACCATCCTCAGACTAATGGGCAAACCGAAGCCTTGAATAAATGCTTGGAGATGTATTTGAGGAGTTTTGTGTATGAGAATCCCAAACAGTGGTTGGAGTTTCTTCCATGGGCACAATTCTAGTATAAAATTGCATTTCAATGCAGTACTGGAATGACACCATTCTTCATTATATATGGCAGGGAACCTCCATCACTGGTGACATATTACTCCAATGATAAAGATCCTCGACAGATTGTAGTTTTATTACAATAAAGTGACACAGTGCTACATTTGTTGAAGTAGAATTTGTTGAAAATTTAGGTAAGAATGAAGAAACTAGCTGACAAAAAACACAGAAAAATTTCATTCGAAGAAGGACAGTGGGTATTTGTGAAATTGCAACCTTATCGGCAACATTCAGTGGCTCTTCGAAGGAATCAAAAGCTTAGTTTGTGTTACTTTGGTCCTTTTAAAATTCTAATGAGAATTGGCACAGTTGCTTACCAGTTAGCCTCGCCACCCGAAGCTCACATTCATTCTGTCTTTCATGTCTCACTATTAAAAAAATGTGAAGGTGATCCAGGTTTAATGGTGAATTCAATTCGTTTGTCATTGATTACTTCCGAATTGGGACCAAGTTTGCAGCTATTAGCAATATTGTAGAAGCGCAACATCCTTAGAAACAGTCAGTGGGTGACTCAAGTGCTAGTTTAATGAGAAGGTCTAAGAGATGAGGAGAATTGATGGAAGGATGAGGAGCATCTGTACCAACATTTTCCAGCATTAAACCTTGAGGACAAGGTTACTGTTAATGAAGGGGGTAATATAATAAAGGAGAGGGTGGGTTTGATGAGTGTGTTTGATGAGTTAGCAAGGTTGCAAATGAATAAAGGCACATGTGAGGCAGTTGATCTATCATTGGGTGATAGAAAAAGCCAGAGAATTAGGGAGAGAAGCACTAGGCTTGCAGGTTATCATACAGCCGGCCACGTGGATTAATAAAATGTTATGATTTGTAGAGGAGAGAAAGTTAGTTAAGCTACAGTCCAAGCATGTATAAAAGAGGAAGGGGTGGAGAAGTGAATGGCGCGCAGTGAAGAATAGAGATCAATCTCAGGCCTGATTGAGCTTTCCGGTGATCTTCTCCGGTGATCCGGCAAGAGGGAAGTCTTTCTCAACTATCTACTATATTTCTATCTAGTTTTCTTAGATCTAAAGCTCTGAGAGCTTAGTATTGTCTGTTAATGCATTTCAAGTTGATTACCTATTTATTGCTGAGTTAATTGGTTGATCTGGAACCTTGGATGTTATCTTGAGATATACTGTTGATTGATTGACTGTTAATCAGTAAATTGCTTAATTAGAGTGGAGATTTAATCTAAATTGATTGTTCCATTAATTTGGAGTTCTGTGAATCTATAATTCACAACAGGACTACGAGAGAGGCTATCAAAGAAGAAATGGAGAGGTGGCTTGTTTCTTTGGGGAGAAGCAGGAGGGTTTAGCTGGATGTCTAGGGTTTCCTTTGCATTCTCCTAGAAGTTCATATCTTAGCAATTATTAGTTCATGGAGTCTTTTACATTCAAGTATTTCTGAGAGAACTCTTGCACTTTGATTTCTTCTTGACTTGCTTAAGTTTTCTTTGCTTGTTATTTGGTGTTTGTTGTTGTAAAGACTCTTTGATAACTTCATGATGAATGGTTCTAAGACTTGAATGGCTAGAGTTTAGACTCTAGTGAGCATTCAACTTTGTTGAACTAGATCTTCATAGTCTTATTCAGATCTGAAGGATAGAGTCATTACATTGGTGCTTTTGTTCTCTACTCACTCCAATCATGGATGAAATAGATAGCATTCTTGATGAAATCTCTGATAAATTGGATAGAATTCTTGGACAACTAGTTTAACAACAATTTGTTAAATCATCTTTTCATTTTGATTGGCTATCTCCTGTTGCTAGTGCTAGTTCATTGGACATCCCGAACAAGTTAGATGTGTTCTCATTCAATCAAAGAACGTGCAGAATTAAAACAACCCTTGTTATCTATTTTCTTCTAAAGCAAGCATTAGTTTAGAGAATTCTATTCAAAACAAACAAATCATCACCCTTTATATCTAACATTATCTTAAGTTAAAAAAATACTTTTAATCTCCACCGTTGATAGTCTTCTCCTGCTGGATCACAACGAACTTACCCAACTATCAAATATACACAAATTACACTTATACCCTCTGTTACAACACTCACTCAAAGAACCAGGAACACACAAATCAAAACATTTAAATATAAACTCATGACACACTTCGCATAACAATTAAGTTTCTCCCCTTTGCTCTTCAATCAGATTCCAACAAGATGATAAGGCTAACCTTGCCAGTGATGCATGTTGTCAGTGAAGTTGAGGGTATGGTTGAGTCAAGTACAAAGGTTGTTGGTAAGACCGGTGAAATATTGCTTGTAATTTATTGTAATTTTAGGTTGATGAAATTGCTCTTCACTTGTTTGAAGAAAATTCCAAAGTGGGACATGAACCCTGCTAAGCCAATGATTGTAACACAAAACAAAGATAAAGAGAAGCCGTTTGCTATAGATGAGAATTCATCAATGGTCCTCATCATTTTAAAATGAAGGAGATTGTTGAAGTTTCTTTCTGCACTAGCAGTAAGAATGTTGTTGTCATGGCCTCGTCCTACATCGATGGCTCACACCATAGGGATTAAAAGGATACCAGTGTCCTTCCTAGCCTATATGTCATGGGAATGATAAATGAATCAATGATTACAGCCTTTAATTATGATCTTGGTGAGAAGACCAACAGTTCAAGTGATAAGAACATCCTTATTTCTATCCTAGTGCTGATACATTTGATGTTTCTCTCCTCATTATCTCCTCATTATTGAAAACAATGTATTTGAGGTGAAGGTAATGACTAGTGGCACTCACCTTGAAGGTGAAGACTTTGACAACATAATGGTGAATCATTCTATTCAAGAGTTCAAGATAATGCACAAGAAGGACATCAATGGCAACATACGTAATAGACACGTGGGTGTTCTGCCGAATGACCATTCCACTATGGTGTTTGAAGCTGTTGCAACTACCTTTAATTCTATCTTACCCAATAATCTATTTATCAATATTGGAAAGAAATTTAAACGAATATATGAGACCCTCCTTGATGTTGAGGAGTGGGCGTTCATTGGTATTCTTCTGCAATATGTAGGTGTTAGAACGGGACTTTTTTGAGAGTCCATTATATTTGCATTAAGTGGTATTTTATGTTTTGAACCCAAAAAGGACTTTTGCAATGATTCTTTGGAGTGTGATGCAAACCATAATGTTGATCATTTTGAGAAGGTTGTGTCTCCTTTATGCAAGAATTAAGAGGTTGCGCAAGTCGAAGGTTTTGCACCATTTGTGGCCCTTGATCTTGAAGGTCTCCAATCAATTTAGCTATTGAAAGTATTGTTCAGTTTGTTCAACAATAATTGGATGCATACCCCTTGCATATGGTTGTGATGTATCTTATGAGATTCATTAACAATCTAATAAATATATTTATATCATTTATTTGGAAGAGTTTGAAATGTCATAATGGAGAAGGTGAGTGATAGGGACGTAAGTGTACGTGCTGATCGTGTAATAAAGTGTGCATAAGTGCAGAGTATCGGTTCACAGGGAAGAAAGTGAGTACTAGTAATGACTCTAAATCTGAAAAAAAAATCCTGAATAGTGAGTATTTTTGTGTGAACAAGAGCAAATGAAAATGAGAAAATAAGGGAAATAACAGGAAAGAAATCAAGGGAGAAAACGATGTCCGGGCATAGCATCTCTCTAGGGTTATGAAGTATATGACAATAGTTATTTAAAAATGCAATCCTATTTGACCTGAAAAGTTTCTGAAAATATACAAAACCCTGATTTTTCAGGCGAAATGTAACTGAATAGGTGCAGAGTTGATACAGGCATCCACACAATAGTAGTAACACTCTATGAAACCTTATTGTAGTCTAATGATAATTTCTTAAGTAGATAATCTTCTCTAAAGAGAGATTATCCCCAATTCGAATACAAAGTAGAAATGTGATTTCTCCTAAAATCCACTCCACATGATTGCAAAGAGCTTAGAAATTATCATCAATTCACTCTGAAGGATTGTGGGAGATAAAATCTCCTAGATACCCTAACTAGAAGTGTACCCATTATCCTCTCGAATTGTGGCAAGTCTATGCTAGGTGAGAATTTATTCTCGTCACATAGCAATACAAGGTATGGTAGCTAGGGTTTTTCCCCATTAACAATCAAGCATTCATTCACACAATTAGACTCAAATAGATATGATTGTAAATAAGGAATCAATTAAAGCATCAAAGATCCAACAACCAAAGTCATGAAAATAAACCCTAGAGTTCAACTATGCCCAAACATCTACAAATTAGTCCTCCATTAATGGAGAGCAAGCATTCAAGATACAAAGAATAGAGGAAAATATGAGATCTATGAAACCCCCTTTTCATTCCCTAGGATAAAGAGTCACCAAAGAAACTTCTACGCACACTGTCAAGATGAGCTTAAAGACTATGATCTTCAACCTCCTTGAATGTATGACCAAATCCCTCTCCAAATCGCTCCTAAAGTGCTACAGATTCAGCCATTTTCTTTCTCAACCTCGACTCCAAGAATCTTCCCCAAAAAAATATAAAGATAAAATAGAAGATACCCTAAAAATCCTCATAAGTTCTATTTATACATGACTGCTTACGGGATGTTTATGGGCATAAGGGCTAGGCTGTAAGGAGGCTAGAGAAGATTGTCACAAGCCTTATGGGACAACTTACGGCCGTAAGACCTATCCATAAGGTTTTCTATTTGTGTTGCGGTCTAGCTTACGGTCGTAAGTGCTGGACCATAAACTGCACTATTCTGCTTCTTGCGACTGCCCTTACGGGCCTAAACTGTGGTTGTAAGCTCCTCTGGATGGTCTTTACCGGCATCCTTACGGGCATAAGCCTTGCTTGTAATGTTCTCTAAATTGGCTCTAAATCCTTCTTACAGGCATAAACATGCCCACAAGGTTCTCTGAATTTGACTTATGGTCATAAGGCTGGCTGTAAGCTGCTCGTAAGCCACCCAATTTGCCTTGTCCTTAATACAATGATGTCGAGAGAGCTCCAAACTCATTATTTTGTGTTTAGAATGCTTCCTTTGTCTCTCACTCGTGTTTAAGAACTACCTTAAACCTGTTTAATACAAATCACACTGTATTTAGCATCAAATTCCACAATATGATTCTAATACATGCCAATTGAGTGTACAAATTGATATGAAATACATAAACATTGTACACTCATCAATGGCTGCATAATCTTATTATCAACACTATACCATGTGCCTTTAACTACTTATTCCTATCTCTCTCCTCGATTGAATGATAATTTTTCTCAACTACAGTAGGTCTCTCTCAAAATGGAAAAAAAAAAATACTTTGGGAAAGGTTTAGGGAAGTTCAAGAAATCATTGACATGTGTGATTATGCAATTCGTATGAGCAAGCCACTAAATGGATCTGTCATTCTATCAAATCATCCAAATCATATGACGTTCAAGGTTTGGAATTTGTTACAACCATCTTGATACTGTAGTTATAACTAGTCGGATACTGTAACATCTCAGCCAAACACTGTAGATTTTACTTGGCACTATATCAAAGTACTATAGCAACCTGAGATTTCTTTCAAAACTTTAGCCCTTTTCTTCCATTTCCCTTTCAACCTTCAACTGCAAACCCTAGCTCTTCATTCTCCATCCCTTGGCCTTTGATGGTTAAAGGTTGGTAGATTTTTTTTTATTCATTTCCTATAATTTTACATTTTCTCATTGATCTTAGCCCTAGAAAAACTTAGGCTTTGTATTCTCCTTGTTTTCTCTCTTGTTTTCATTATATCAATAGAAGTTAGGAAGAGGACAAGAGAAGATTTTAGGTGAGTGGGTAAAATCTTCTACTATCAATTTATGAATTATCAGTTTTTTATCTTCTTTGGGCTTCTTGAATGATTTCTTTGTCATTCTTGCTTATGAGCTTATATATATATATATATATATATATATATATATATATATATATATATATATATATTATATTTATATGTTCTCTTTCTCAGTTATAATTGTGGATATTTTTCGATTGTTCTTGTTTTCTCATCAATGTAAAGGAGTGTGGATGTATAATTTAGACTTAAATTCTTGTGTTGGTTTGTAAGCTAATGTGGATGTATTGTTGATGCATACAAGATGTTTGATAAACTGCCTCTAAGAGTTGAATACAAGTATTTGGGGACATAGTTGTGAGAATTGAGGACGGAGGTGATGTTTAGGAGGATTGGGAGGATGATATCAGTTATGGATTATTGAAGATGATGCTATGTGTGAGATTTTTGTATGTTAATGTTAATAGCATAGGTATGCTTATATGAGGTGTGTATGAAATTGTTGGTATTGATTGGTACATTGGTTAAAGAAAACTTTATTTTCCCTATATCTACATTAGGAATTGAAAATAATCTTAAGTTTGTGAAGGTTAAGGCTAGAAGCTTACACATACATTGAAGCTAATATATATATATATATATATATATATATATATATATATAAGCTTCGGATATAGAAAACTTTTTGTCATGTAGAGGTGGTTGTGATACTTGATGGTTGTGCAAATTTTGTAAAATTATGGGAGAATTGTTGTGATGGGTTATTGAATAATAATAGTTGGAATTAATGTATGGTGTAACTAGAAAAGTGGTGAAATCTTTTGAAAAGCCATGTTTTTTGGATGAACATGAAGTTGCATGTAAGTGCTTGGTGAGATGTTTGTGTGAAAATGAAAAGTTGGTGAGTTTGCTTTGGTGTTATTGAATCTTTTATATTGGAGGTGATCTTAAACTAATGTTTAATCATAATTGGGCTAAATGCTTTATATATCTTACTATGGTTGATGTTGCATGGTGTTTCAAAGTTAGTTTAATAATGGAGGGGGAAACTAGGTTTGTGTCTTTGAATTGATAACTTGTTTTAAATTAACCATTATGATAAGATGCATGGTTAATAAAATTGAAATGATGGAAAAACCATGTGTGTGAATTGGATATATTATTATAGTTATTGTCACTGTAATACCCTCAATATGGAATTGGTGAGAATGCTAATGTATGGAAATAGAAGAGAGGCGTGATCGATGGTATATGTATGTATGTGTGGAATCAAAAAGGTTAACGTTACTATAGCTATCATTAATTGTGGCACACATGGGTGATTTACTTATGTGTCAGTGTTTTTGGTCTTGGCATTAAGGTTAAGTGTGAGCTGCTTATTGTGATTGGTGTTTGATGGAAGGACTTTGATGTTCTAGCCTTAATAGGCTTATGTTGTTATGGAATGATAGAATTACTCCCATTAATATTTTTGGCTTGCTTGATGTGCCTATCATGCTCCTTGAATCTATTTTCATATTACCATAAATTATATAGTCAGTATTTTATTTTATTCTTCACTTGGATTATTACATTATTATTAATTATTGGTTATGCTTAAAATGGTTGGTTTTCTCCACTAAAGTGGAATTATGAAATTATGTATTTATGCTTGTATGAATATTTGGGAAAAACTCTTGAATATTCTGTAATTCGACCTTGAGCTTTGTTTGAATACTTTTGTCTCCAAATGAACTATACTTAACCCTGTCAGTGGGGGTTAATCATTGATCTTGTCGACAAGAATTTCGGGAAAAATGAAATTGTAGTTTCATATCGTGTCCATCGGTGAAATAATAATGGTCATCTAACAACCTGTTTGTCAATAAAATAATAACAGCCATCTGATATTTCAATCTCGGGTTACCAAGAGTAAATAAATGACTTCTGATATCTATAGTAAATTTGGAGGCACAAATTTCTATCATGCCTTGAAGTTTCTGTATTTCTGAGATCGTATTTCTAGGTTTTAAATTTTGGTGAATGACATATGTGAAAATATTCTTTTATTAGAATATTATACTTTACATTTGTTTAAATTATAATTTTGGAGACTTATATTATTTTGAAATTTTAGTACCTTTTAGAGTTACACTTCTGAGTTTTCTTGCCTGGTCTAATTGGAAAAAAATACTATGTTTTGGAAAGGTTTAAATAACCCTCATTCATATTTGAAAATATTTATGAGTTTTCCACTTGTTTTCACCCCACTCACTGAGTAACTGAGTTACTCACCCTCTTTTATTCTATCTCTCTAGGTACTTGATTCTAGTGTTGTTGTGCATAGGACCAGTGATGTTCGGCCAGTCTTAGAATGGATCACTAAGGTTGTCGTTTTCTTATAATTTTTCTAAAAATCTTTATTTCTTTTGTATTATTGTATAGTATCAAGTTGTAAAATACTTTTATATTTTTTTTCATGTTATCATCTTTCTTAGCAGTGGTTTTTGAGTGCTTTGGAAACTATTTTCATAACAGGATATCGAACAGTGCTTCAGGGTTAGGAGGACTGTCAGTCAAGCTATAACAGAATCCACTGGGAATAGTAGGAGCAATAACAATTTGTAATTTCCCATTTGTTGTTATTAGTTGGAATGCATGCATTGCACTTATCTATAGAGACTATGTTGTTTGGAAAAATGCACCAACAACTCCTTTAATCACAATTGAGATAACGAAAATGAGCAATCAAGATCATAAGCATCCACATTGGCGAGGCTGGGATCTAGGTCAGGAATTCTTTTGGGGACTTGTCTTGCCTCTAGCATGGCATCCATCCTAATGGAATGATGGCTAGTGATCTATCAGTGAAAGTTTTCATGGATCTTGAAATCATTGTCAGTGATGAAGTTCAAACCGGAACTTATTAGCAACTATTGCACCTAGAGTAGCTTCTCTATGGCAAGGAGAATGCTGCTAACAACTTTACTTGAAGTCATTAAACAATTGGGAAGGAAATTATGGATCTAAGTATTAATTATGTAAGGACATTGGTAGATAACTGCATTGTCTTGCAAGGATTTTTGGTTTTCAAAACCATTAGTGGTAACATAGGATTTGGCTTGGGTTCCTTATTCTTGGAATGTTGGTCCTTGGATTATGTCAAGAAATCGAAGCTTGGCTTCACCATCCACCCCGCACTGCAGCCTTCAGTCATTGAGATTAGAAATGCTAGAAATATTATGACAAAGGGTGTTAGTGTTGTTGTTATACAATTACATCTAAAATAATAGCTCAGTTTGTTAACAAATGCTTCATTGAATGGTCTAGTCTTCACTTTGACCTTGAGGACAAGGTCAAGCTTGATTGATGGAGTAATGTTGTGACTCATTGGGCTTGGTATTCTAACAAGAACTAATCTTGAGATAGAGGACTATAAAAGGAAAACTAAGGATTGCAAGCAACCCAGAATTTGTCTGATCTCGGCTAATTGAGGGGGTGGCCATGTGCATATAAGTGAGGGGTCTACATCCCAAAAGGATACCTTGATAAGAAGAGTTGCCCCCAACTTATATGCACAACAACCACCCCCTCAATTACTCTATGTGGGACTAATTCTAGATCCCTTACAAGAAGCAAGGGAGGCTCAACTCGACATCTAGGTTTTCCTTGCCGTTCTCCTAAGAGTTTGTATCTTTTACATCTTGGCAATTACTAGTTCATGGAGTCCCTTATATTCAAGAATTTTTTGAGAGAACTCTTGTTCTTTGATGCTTGATGGCTGGCTATGGTTTTTTTCTTGTTATTTGGTGTTTGTTATTGTTAAGACTCTTTAATAACTTCATGATGAATGGATCAAGCCTTGAATGATTGGAATTTAAACTCTAGTGAGTGTTCAACTCTGTTGCATTAGCTCTTCCTAGTGCTTATTCTAATTTGAAGGATAGACTCTTTACATACCCCATAAGAGAAAAGATCATAGAACATCTAAACAACCTAGCCATGTGTTGGTTACTAGCAAGATTAAATATAACATACTTTTTAAAGGCTATTATTAAAGGTGGGTATTAGCATGGTTGAAGCTCAACCTATCTCTGAACAAATCTTAGAAAGCACACTGAGTCAATAACCCGGCAGTTGGGGTTAAAAAACTTTAACTTAACTCACCAAATACTTGATCCAGTTACGGGTTGGGCTTTCTACCACTTGTGACCTTGGTGGTTGACTCGCCCAATTAGGGGTAAACCTGGGGGACTATACAAGTATGCTATTAAAAAAAAAATTAAAATAATAATAATAATAATAAATGTTTTTTAAAGTTATATATGCACACATCTTCCTCCCACTAATCCCACATCAAATTTTCTAATTCTCTCAATTCTAAGGCTTTAACTTCTGTCTAAACACTCTTTCAAACTCTCTAATCTCTATAATTTCCTTGATTAAATTTTGTTAAAATTTTATTCTACTAATTGTTTTATATGCTAATTGTAGTCTATTAATTTTCTTTCTCTATGTTTAAGTTATAAGGATTAAAATGAGCCTCCAATATTTTTAAAGTTTACCTCTAATGATATTTTAATTATTTTATTTACTAATTTTTCTCTCTAAACTCACACATTGTTTTTTTTTTTTTAAATTTTCCCTAAACGTTATTATATTAATGGCTTTATTTGTTAGTTTTAATGTATTCATTTTTTTTCCTGTCTAAACTCTCACATGTCTCAAATTGCTTAATTTTTTTTTAAATTTTGCATACGATGCTCTATTAATTGTTTTATTTTCTATTTTAAATTTTACATTTACCCTTTAATTCTCTAATTTGCCTAATTTTTAAAATTTTTATTTAATGTTCTTTTCATTATTTTATTTGCTATTTAATTTTGCTTATAGTACTCTAACATTTATTTATTTATTTATTTATTTATTTTTACTCTAAGAGAAATAGCATCATGTGGTGGAAGCTCAAGATCGAGGAGGAATAGCATTGTTGGCTTCAGGCTTACTACTCAGGAAAATAATTAATCACATGACAAGACGCCATTTAATGATAAGGAACAAGCACCTTCTAGTGTATCTTGACAAACTAGTGCAACAAATCCTAGTTGGGAATCCATTTCAAAATCTAATATTTATAAAATTCATTTTACCAAAATTTATAATGATGATGGAACTATTAGTAGTGGTAGATGTAACTATTGTTGTTCGAAACTTAAGGGAGGAGGGTATGGTACATTCAACATGCACATAAATAAGAAGTGTCTAGACAAGCTTGGACATCTTTGGCATAGTCAAAAATCCAATTCTTGTGGATGAAGGTTCTAGTTTTGACATTTCCTTATTTACATATTCTCAATCAAGGTTCAGGCACAAAATTGCATCAATTATTTCCATTAAGAACTTATGGTTCAATTTTGCGGAGCGACATCAAATGCAAGAATGTATAAATGCAATGTTCCAATTAGTGTGTAAAAATGTATCAATAAAACCAGTGCAGAAAACAATTTTTAGGAAACACAAGTTGGGTAAAGAGCAATTTTGTGAGTATTTCCGTACTTCTAATTCTTGTGTTTCTTTATGTGCTAATATATGGACCAATATATTCCACCAAAATTATTTTATTTGTATTATGGAATATTGGATTGATGACTCATGGAATTTCTCAAAGTGAGTCATTACTTTTAGTGTTCAATGAGGCCCATACCACTAATAATCTTTATAAGCTTATTTATGGAATTGTTAAAGAGTATGGGTTAACATTTTAAGATTTGTTTTCAATTTCTTTTAATAATGCCCCACTAATGTGGCCTCAACTAGATCCCTAGAAGAATCTTTGAGGCCTTCATGCAAAAGCAAATATTTTCATATTAAATGTACTTCCCATGTATTCAATTTATGTGTACAAACCAAATTAATCCCCCTAAATCAATTTAGTGGATAAATTAGATTCACTATCAATTTTTATACATGCACAAATTTATTTTTCCCAAATTTATTTTTCAACTATGCCTTTATTTTTTTTTTTTTACGTTCCTGTTAATATTGCTCAATTACTGTGGAATTTTAGATTAAATACTCAACTAGCTTTGAGCTTTATAGAAATGAAGGCTAAGTGGTTGAGTTAAGGGTTGTTTGGATTATCTTCTGGAAAGCTCAGAACTATTTTTTTATAAGTTAAGCACTTTTGGGTTCAGAAAAACTTGTTTGTATTGGCTTTTCTGCAAAAGCAGAAACTGATAAAAAAAAAATTGAAAACTACTTTTTTTCAGAAGCTAGTCATGAGGTGCTTCTGGGAAAAGCACTTTTCATATATGTTTTGGGGTTTATAAAATTACTAAATTAGCCTTATGAAATAAAGAATAGACTGTGTTTTTATATTTTTTTCCCCCCAATCTTTAACAACCCTAATAGTTTTCACTATCTCCAAGCTCCCTTCCAAGTCTTCTCCTACCTCTTGCCTCCACCCCCTTCATCCAAATACAGGAAAGATAGAGAAAGGAAGAAAGAAAGAGAGGGACAACACAAGCATCATGCCATTTGTTTCATCTGTCGGGGTGCTGCATGGGATCCTAATGGACGTATGATTACTTACATTCTCACTCATCTACTGGTTTAGGTGAGTAATCCTGAGTCCCTCTTTTACTTACATTCTAGGGATCTTGTTACTTTAATTCGTGTTTTATCTTCTCATTGATTCTTCTATTTTTGATCTTGTAGTTGTTTTTAGCCCCTCATATCAAATGAGATTCTTAGATTTTGGTTTGTGCTTGGTGGAATGGAGAGATAAAATTAAGGGATTATGATAAAACTATTGATGTGTAATCCTCTATTGTTGCCATTTGTTATCACATCGAATCTTTTTGTCAAATGATAATGAATAAATAAGAAACATAGCTAACGGAGCTTTTAAACAATATGTTCAAATATAGCTTTTTGTTATCACAATATGTATGTTTGGAGAAAACATAGACACAAACCATATTAGGATTAGTATTTTTTTATTTATTGGTAGAGGTTGTTCTGTACCTTTTTTTTATTTACTGAAAGAGGTTGTTTTCCTTATGCTATTTTTTATTATGGGCTCAAGATCATAAATATTTTTTTTAACATATGGCTTCAAAACTACCTCCCGAAAGAGTTGTACAAGAGACAAATGTGGGTAATGTGAATGTGGTTGCAAGTGAAAATACTCCAAAAGCTAGATGGGATGACACAAATATTGAATTGTTCTTAAAAATGTGTCGAGAAGGTCTAGATTGGTAATAGGCCACACACACACTTTACCAAAAAAAGTTAACAAAATGTCGTGTCAAAGTTTGTCGTGAGAACAAGGGTGAGTCACAACTACAAACAATTAAAAAAACAAATGGGACTCACTAAAGAAAGTGTTCACTATATGGGCAAAGTTAGTGGGGCACCAAACAAGGCTTAGTTAAGACCCTGTTAAAAGGATAGTTTTGGCAAGTGATGATTGGTGGGAAAGAAAAGGACAAGTAAGCCTATAAACTTTTTATATAATAATGTATTCATGTATTTATTTTGTAATTTATATTTCAAAAAAATAATAACACATTGTCTTGTTTTTATTTATTTAATTGAAACATGAAAACTCAGAGTATCTGAAATGGAGAAATGAGGGTCCAAAGTTTTTGGACATGATGGAGATATGCTTCAAAGATGTAGTGCAACAGGCTACATGGCATTGGTACCATATGCTGACCCATCAACTAAGAATGAAGTTTCTAACCAAAATACTTATGCTTGGATGAATGAAGCAGACATACAGGTAGATAACTTTGATGATGATGATGGCGACAATCCTCAACAATATAATGATGTTACAAGGGAAGAAACTAGTATAGCACAAGATAAAAAAAAAAAAACCCAAAATATCATATAGAGAGAAAAAAAAAGTTCAAATGAGAAATTACAGGAATCATTTAACCGACTAATCGATGAGTTGGATAATATGTCATGTACATGTAAGAGCTGAGAACGATGATTGTTGCAATAAAACCAAATGTGTGGATTTATTGGACACAATGCTAAGGATTGAACGAGGAAATACACATTACTTTCTTCTGGTGAGGTTGTTTGCAAGGAATGATCATAGGAAGGTTTTTATGGCACTAGTGGAAAAGGATCAATCACTTGCTATCAGTTGGTGTCACACTTTCAGCATGGACGATCTCTCCTGACTTTTACTTCGACTGATGCTCATTTATTTTGTGAATGTTTGGATTTCTTTGTTATGTTTTTGTTTATACCATCAACTTGTTTGTTATGTCTTTTATTTATGTGTTGAGTTTATGTGTTCCACATTGTGTTAAACTTTTTCCAAGTTGAACTTATGTGTTGAATATTGTAGTAAATTTTTAGTATGCCTTTGTTTTATGCTAAAATTTTGTTTTGTATTTGACTTTATTTCTTCGTACCTTTAGATATGTCTCACTTATTTGTTATTTATTGTTTTATTTGTTGAATTTTTTTTTTTTTTTTTTTTTGCTATTGAACATTGCATTAAACATTTGTTGTGATTTATATAAGGTGTAAATCTAGAATGGAGCTCTTGTCTAATTCAGATAAAGAATCAAAAGAAACAATGCCTAATTCAGAAGAAAAAATAGCAATTTGGATATACATATTGATGAGTACATTGGAAGGATGTATGCATGTGCGACATCTGCAGAATACCAATATATGAAGTCAATGTTAAAGGGAGAGAAGAGGACATCTTCATTAACTGGTCATAGGTGGGCTATTGAAATAATTAAAGGATTGGAAACTCATTTCTTTGAGCAAGTATGAATGAAAAATATCTGTATTTAGATGATTGGTGGTTGAACATACTCAAAAAGTATGGTTTACAACATACGAGAAATGTTACTGTAGAAGAATTAGTGATAACGTTCCCAGATATACTTGGGCAACGATCTACTTATAGGAATATAGAAGAGAGATTTCAATATTCTAGAGAGACAATACACAAACAGTTTCATAGAATGCTAAAAACTGTCTACAAACTAGGAAATGATATTATTAGACCAGTAGATAGGAATTTTAGAGAGGTAGAGGATTACATATAGGGTGATATTCGATATTGGCCTTACTTTAAAGATTACATTAGAGCAATAGATGGAACACATGTGGTCATTCTTATCCCGGCTGAGAAACAAGTTCCATTTATGAATAGGAAAGGGTACACATTAACAAATATTCTAGCTGCATATGATTTCAATATGTGTTTTACATTTACGTTTATTAGTTGGGAGGGATCGGCACATGACACATGTATACTAATAGAGGCTTTAAGAATTCCATCTTTGAAGTTTCCTCAACTACCTAAAGATTCGCATTTACTTGAAATTAATTTTAGTATCTGTGTTCTATTTTTACTTCTTCTGGTATTATACTTTTGTAGGAAAATACTACCTTGTAGATTCTGAGTATCTTACAATGAAAGGTTTTTAGGGGTCATACAAAAGTGCAAGATATCACATTCCACAATATAGGATGTCTCGTGCCTTTAGGTCACTAAATGAAGTATTCAACTATCATCACTTGAATTTGAGGAGTGTTATAAAAAGAACAATTGGGGTTTGCAAAGGAAGATGGAGGATCCTACAAAATATGCCCAAGTATATGCCAAAGGTATAATTCCAAATTATATGGGCATGTTTTGCTCTCCATAATTATATTTCGAAGAATGGATAGTAATGATTTGGATGTCCTTGAAAGCCTTGAAGACATTAACAAAATTCAAGAAGGAGAATGTGCTTTTGAGGATGATGATAGTGAAAGTTCACTTGTATGGCAACAACCAACCAATGAAGACACTTACCAAATGATCATACTTCGAAACAATATTCGGGATCAACTCTTTAATCAATATGAGTTGATTTTGTAATATTTATAAATTAATGGTTGTAGTGATGTTAAAAAAAAATGTGTCCCCTATCTTTGTAATTTATTGTTTGGGTTGTTATGATATTGCAAAACCTTAATGACGTTATTGTTAATTGTTCTTGTAATAGTCATGACAATATTGTTATTATGGTTGTTGTGATGTCTAAAATATTAGAGAATTTGATGTTATTATTATTCTTGTTGTTGTTATTGTTGTTATTGTTAATTGTTGCTGTAATAGTCATGACAAGGTTGTTTCTGTTGTTGTAATGTTGAAAATATTATTGTTCTTGTTCTCATGGTGTTTAAAATTTAGTCATATGTTTTTTGTTCTTATTAAACAACACAATAACAACAACGACAATAATATATTAAAGTAGAAAAAAAGTGCCACATGTCAAGCTCTCATAAAAAATTTCCCTCCAAAACCTAAATTAAATATTATAATAATAATAAACATTCAATAATTTTAATATAGTATAATTATCTTACTATTTAATTTAAAATACAGATAGATTATTTTTATGATAAATAAAACTTATAAAATCAATAATGATAAATATCTTATCAGATTAATATTTTTAAAATGACTTTTTAAAATATAAAGATAGATTAATATTAGTTATTATATATATATATATATGAAATTGTAAAATTAATATAATAAATATCCTATCTTATCTTAATTTAAATATTACAAATTTTGTATGTCTGTGTGTATATATATATTAAAATAGCAAGCATGCATCTTATAAGTTCATGTTTTCATTAATTAATCAATTATTGAGATTAAATTTTTTAAAATAACTTTTTGAAATATAAATATATATTAATTCATCTCAAGATAAATTAAAGTTTTTATTAATAAAATTATAAAATTGACAATGAGAGATATCCTATTTTATCTTATTTTTAATATTATAGTCTATAAATAGGAAGCTCAAGTTTTCATTAATCAATCATTTAATTTAATATTTTTTTAATTGCTATTTCATTTGTTGTTTTTGTTAATTATATGATGGTTTTGATTTATTTGGTTCCAAGTTCAATTGAATTGTTATTGCTTCAGAAACTATTATGGGTTTCTGAGTGCTTACAGCTATTATTGAAGATGACGATTCAATTAGAGTAGATATCACTCCAATTACTCAAATATCAAGCAATAATATGAAAAAATATTGTAAGAAAGTTTTTGTTTTTTTTTTTTGTTTTTTTTTTGTTTTAGTAATTCATGTAGGACGACTTTATTTGTGTAAATTTTTTGTCATTTTAACTCTAGATTGTCATTTAATTTCAATGAAAATAATATAATTTTTTTATATCATTTGCTATGAATATTAATACTACAATCATTTGTATGCATATTAATAATTTCATTAGGTATATCATTAATCGTTTTAATGTGCAAATAGATTGTGGGTTGTTTTTTTTATTAATTTGCTTTATTTGTTCAATGGGATAGTACAAGTTTGTTTATATTTAACTTTTCATTGGGAAAAATAATCAATCCCAACTAATTTTATAAAGTAATTTCAATTATAAAATAAAATTGTAATCGAATCCAGATTAGGGAAGAAAATTAAGATGATTCATTTAGGCGAATAAAATAAAATTATTTAAAAAAAGGAAAATAAGCATATATATATATCATCAATGTAGCATATATATATATAACCAAATATTGTTAAATAAGTTTGTTTTCCTCTGCCAAAGCATCTTATTCTATTGTATTCTTCTAAAATTAATGTGTTACTTATATTTAATAAATTATTACCATATTACAAATATGAAATTAATTTAAAATTTGCTTAAAATCAAATACTTTTTAATTAAAAAGTATGAACAAACTATTTAAGGACTATTAACTTGGAAAGTGAAATAAAATTGTAACTTTGAAGAAAATTAAAAATAAAGAATAATTTATGTTAACAATTACTTATATGGGAAAATTACGTAAAAGTCCCTGGAAAGTTTCAAACTTCCACTGCAGTCCCTCTGACATTTTCGTTTCCCTTTAGGTCCCTCCTTTTTAAAAGCAAATTCAAAAACGTCCCCGGTGTTACTTCCGTCAGTTAATGGGGGAGGAAATTGCACAAATGCCCATGTACCAAAAAAGCAAAAAGTAGCTTTTTCCCTCCTTGTCAAATCCAATTTAATGCAAGTAAGGCATGAAATATATTTTATCAGAAATGAGGGGATATTTCACTCCTCATTTTTGCTGCCATTTTTTTTGTTGGGTTTGTCGTTCTTCATCTTGGTCCGTTGCCAAAGCTTGAAGTGAAATCCTGTCGCGCAAGAAGTTGTTGTTGTTGTTCTTCTTCTTCTTGTTCTTCTTCTCCGTCTTTTTCTTGTTCTTCTTCTTTTCATTCTTGAACTTGTTCTTTTTGTGTTTCTTGTTGTTGTTCTTGTTCTTCTTGTAACTGTTGTTGTTATTTTTGTTCTTGGCCTTCTTCTTCTTTTTCTTTTTTTTGTTTTTGTTCTTCTTCAGGTTTTTTATATTGACCTTGTTGTTTTTTTATTGTTGTTTTAGTTGTGCCGTGATTCAAAAGAAAAAGCCGTGTGCTACAATTTACCGTATTAAGTTCATGGGAGTCCGTCATGGGTGAGATATGTGCCCGTTGGTCCCTAGATGCTTCTCAAGTGAAAGTGAAGTTCGTAAGGACTGACTCATACAAAAAGCTTTGCCCCATTGAGTCCGACATGGATTTTCAACGCATGTGTCATATATACCATAACTTCAACAAGTTTGTCGTGGACATCATTATCGAGGAAATGTGTGTTTCTGTAAATGAAAACTCGGCTGCCTTGATCCCATCGTTATAAAACAACTACCTCTATTAGTTGTTAATTGTGTTATGTGTGTTGTTGTTTTTCCAGATTTTTGCCCTTTTGAATGTTAATAATTTCATGTGTTATATTATTACTTTCTGTGTATAATATTGGTTTCCTGTGTATAATATTGGTTTCATGTGTATATTATTAATTTCCTGTGTATAATATTTGCTTCCTATGCATAATATTTTATTTCCTTTGTATGTTTGGGTTTTTTCAAAGCAGGGAGTCCTTGTCGGACAGCATAAACACCACTAACAATACTTTCCACCCGAGCATCAAGAGTTTCTTTGGCAGGGATAGGTATTTCAACATTTATCGCGGTCCGATTAGCTTTGGAGACCTGTGCTACAGCTGATGGCTGAGTTCCTTCAGTGCCTGTCGGTAGAAGATTAACATCCGCGCAACCAGCGTCATAAGGTTGTGCGGGAATTTCCTCATCGGTGGTGGACTCAGCATCGGACTAACCAGGACGGCCTCTAAATCTTCGTGCTGACCTTTTGAACCTAAGGCCAGGAGTAGGGGACATGGCCGCCCAATGTAAACGGCTGATGTCTGTTGCCGGCGTAGGGCAGGACGGGGCCACCGAATGTGACTCAAACTTCTTCCGGTCTGCATCTTGACGGTCACGCTCATCTATACGAGCTCGCAGATCGCGGAACTCCATTAAAACTTGTTGCAGTAAATGGCGCATGTCATCATCCCCTCGGGGAATCTCGTCCGCCATCTCTACCGATGACTGTCGTCGGCCAATATTTTTCAGCGGTGGTGGGGGAGGATTAATCCCGACCACTCTTCTTTGCGGGGTCAACTTTTGATTTTTTCCTAGCAGAGGAGCCTGGTTGGTGGGCGGGACTTCTTCTTAGACTTGCCAGGTTCCGAGGAACTGGTGGGGGCTTGTCTATGGGTTCGCTTAAACCATACTTTGCGACGTTAGCATATAAACACAATATTATACACAGGAAACATGAAAATATACATAGGAACATAATTCTATACACATGAACGTAATAATATACACAGGATCATGATATTATACACATTAAAGCAATATTATACACAGGAAAGCAATTTTACACAAAGGAAAGCAATATTATACACAAGAACATAATTTTATACACATAAACATCATATTATAGATAGGAACTTCATCTTATACACAGAAAACCATTTTCATCCACAGAAATAACTCATTCGTCCAAATTTTCACACATTTTAAACATCAATATAAATAACTTACTTCTTTTCCTTTCATTGATTTCAATAGCGGCTCGATGGACGATTGATATAAGTATTGTTAAATGGAAATTGTTAGTCACTACGTACGAGAGAATATGTTCGTAGTTCCATAATGTATTTGCGTTACTTACCATGTTGACAACGTTTGAATCATAAGTGTCTGATTAGAGTGACAAGTAGTGCATGTACTGCTTCTTTTGCTTGTCCAAAACGAGCAGATGGTAATGACCATTGAGGACGATTGGCATAAGTATTAGCTCCGCCATCTTGTGCCCATATATGACATTTTTCATCAGGTACAATGCTTGTTCAGCTACAAATTGCAATTTCTGCATTACAAGCGCCAAGGGCCGCATCAGAACTGCACGTTTCTTGAACTCCAATAGATTTCTTACCAATTTATCACGGAGCATAAGTACGAGCGCATCCAACACATCATCGAGTACATTTTGTTTTCCTTCGAGAAGGACGAACAGTTGGTTACGGGTGGTAAACCCATTAGCATCAGCGTCCCTCCAAATGACAGAAGTATATAGAGAAGTATACATGAAACCATAAAATTATACACAGAAAACAAAAAATATACATAAGAAACAAACTAATATACACAAGAAACTAACAAATATACACAGGAAACTAAGTAATATACACAAGGAACTATAAATATACACAGGATAATAAAAACAATGCACAAGAAAGTAATTATATACACAGGAAACGAAAATGATACACATTAAACATATTTTATACACACAACATCATAAATAATCACAGGATTCAGCATGATAAAGACATAAAACATATATCATATGAAACAAAAACAATGCTTATTGATACGTGTGTTCAGGTAGATGATGATGTCTCCTTGTTCGAGTCTGTTAAGCTTTGCAAAACCCGAGTAGGTCTTCCTCTGTGGAAGGAAACCTGAGTCAGGCTTCTTCTGATCCTCCTAGTAGACCTGCCCTTTTGCTTTAGTCTGGTATGGAACCAACGCAAGCGGATCCTTTGCCGATTTATAGTTCCGCAACCCAGTCACGGATTCAAGTAGCACGTCAACAGCTTGTAATACTTCATCATCTGTCCGGAGACGTCACTCGAGATGGAAGCCTTTTCAGAAGGCTTGTTCTTCTTTGGTGGTAGAACCTTCTTCTTAGGAGCTCTCTTTGCCCACATGCACTATTAAAATATATTATAAGTTATATGAATATTATTTTTTTATAATAATAAAAATAGAATTTTATTTAAAATTTTAAACTACTTTAGCGGTTTTAATTTTATTTTGGTATAATTAATAAAATGAACTTTAAAAATTCTTTAGGAATATAAATGCAATGATATAGAATTTATGATTGGTGATATTTTTTTAGAATTTAGATATAATGAATAAAATAATTTTAATTTTTAGAAATATATATATAAATATTAATTTGATTACTATTAAAGATTTTGAAGGATATATATGCATATGTTTAGGGGTATGTAAATAAATTAAATTTTAAGGAGGAATATATGACATTTATTTATTTATTTATTTTATGATATACACGTGATTATCTGAATTTTTATAGGTATACGGACCAGAAAAAAATAAATTTATTAAATAAATACGCATCCATTTTTCAAACTAGCACTTAACCATTTTATTAATCAAAATATAATTCCAATGAAGACAAAAACTTGACTTTATTTATTTATTTATTTATTTATTGCACAAAAAAAGGTTGGCAGCGATTCCCAAGGAAAAAGCCAAAAGGAAGGGTAAACTGGACATTTCACAGGGCTGAAATGATGGCAACTTGTTAGAGGGGATATTGATGTAATTTCACCTCCTTTTAAATGAATCCGTCAACTCCATTAATGTGTTTTGGACTGAAAAGTAATAAGTCAATAAAGGAGGGATCTATGAGGAAGTTGCATACTTTGAGGGACTATATGGGAAAAAGCAAAGTTTTCAGGGATTTTCTGGTACTTCCCCGTATATATATATATATATATATATATGGCCATACGTTTCCTGAGAACGTCCCTAGTTTTTAACTCTAGGGATGTTCTCATCACAACCATTGATTCCTCATCTGAGGGTTGTGATATCTTCTCATGTTTTCATACACAAATGTTTCCATGATGTTGCAATCCCTCATGTTTTCACAACCATTGTGCTGACCCCATCCTCCCCCAAGCTCCTCTATTATTACCGCCCCTCATGTTTTCACAACCATTGTGCTGACCCCATCCTCCCCCAAGCTCCTCCATTATTGCCGCCGTCATCCGCTCCCTAACCCGTCTCATACCACCAAGCTCTTTCCTTGTCGCCGGCCTCATCCTCCCCATAGCCCATCTCGCACTACCAATTTCAAAGACTTGTTGCCGGCTTCATCCTTCCCCGATCCCGCCAGTAATACCAAGGTTTTCCCTAGCTCCTTGCTGGCACTAGCAGGCATTTCCCATATTTCTCAAGTTAGTAAACTTCAGATGTTTGTTATAATTATAATCCAATTCTTGAATAATGATGATAAGCATTCCTTGAATACAATACAACATTTATTGTGTGTTTTTATGAACATTTTTTTTGCCTTCGGATTTCATTTGTAATTAATTAGATGTGTTTTTTTTTGTTTCCACTGTCAGTTTTTTTTTTTTTCCTACTATCCCGCAAGGTAATGTTGAGGCATTGTTTTTCAATCATGATAATCTACATTAATCTATGATAAGCATAGTAGGAATACAAGTAATTTTCTCTCATTGTTTTAGATTTACTACCAATGGCCAAATTAGACTTTTGAAAAGTTTTAGGACATATGAAATAAATATTATTTCAGTGATATGCTTTTATATGTTCTAATTAGTTGTATTTTCTTGATAGAATATCATGGAGGATATCAATGATGATGATTCTATATTTGAAAATATAGAAATTGATTTGAATGAACTCAATCCATGCGGGATAAATGAAGAATTAGAAACACAAAATGGACAAGAATTACCAATGAGTCCACAATCTCAAGATAAACATGAATTGGCAAGAACCCCATTTGTTGGTATGGAGTTCCAAGATAAGAATGAAGCATTTCGATATTATTTGGATTATGCAATGTCTAAAGGCTTTGGAGTAAGAAGAGGGCACGTGTATCGCTCATCTTGTTCTCAACTAATTACATGTTGGCACTTTGTTTGTGATAAGGAAGGAGCTAAGTGTATGACAGACAAAAGGCAAACAGGAAAAACTATTCAAAGACGTAGAGATACAAGAACAAATTGTCACGCTCGGATGGTAGTGTCAAGAATGGAGAGTGGAGTATGGACCATAAAGACCTTTGATGATGAACATAACCATCATTTACTATGTACTCCTTCCAAGGTGAAGAAGATGCGGTCACACCGCCACATTAATGAAACATGTAAAAATTTGATGGAGACATTGCATAAGAGTAGAGTGGGACCAAGCCAAATGTGTCGAATATTGAATGAAACACTTTCAAATACGGGGTGTGCATTAATTACTCGAGATGATTGTTCAAATCATTTGAAGGGAGTTCGAAATAATAATATTGGACAAGAATGCATGGCAATTGTTAAGTTCTTCAAAGAGAAAAAGCTTAATGATGATTTTTTCTTTTTTGATATGGAGCTTGATGAGTTGGGTCAAACTAGATGTTTTTTTTGGGCAGATGGAAGATCAAGAATGGCATATTCAGAATTTGGAGATGTTGTTGTGTTTGACACAACTTATCAAACTAATAGATTTTGTTTTCCCTTTGCTCCTTTTGTTGGAGTCAACCATCACAGGAAGTCTATTTTATTTGGTTGTGCTCTAATCGCAGATGAAACACAAGAAAGTTTTTTATAGGTATTTCAGACATGGTTGAAATGTATGTTAGGGAAACATCCACAAACTATTATTACTGATCAAGACTTGGCTATGGGGAAGGCAATTGCAAAAGTTTTTCCAAATTCTGGTCATCGGCTTTGCTCTTGGCACATTGGCAGAAATTCAATGAAGTATTTAATAGATTTGAAGAGAGAAGAGGGCTTCATGAGGGACTACAACAACTGGTTGCATCATAGTGAATCAATTGAAGCATTTGAGAATAGATGGGGTGAACTTAAAACAACATACAATATTGATGATAAACATTGGTTGAGTAAGATGTTTGAAATTCGACACAAATGGGTTTCTTTATATTGGAAAGATATATTCACAGTAGGAATGACCTCTACACAACGTAGTGAAAGTATTAACTCATTTTTTGATGGTTTTGTTAATGCACAAACTCCATTGGATGAGTTTGTTATGCAGTATGACAAGGCTTTGTGTGCTCGACGAATTGATGAAGAAAATGAAGACTTCAAGACTTTGAATTCTATGGCTAACTTTCGCACAGGTCATCCAATTGAGAGACATGGAGGAGAAGTGTATACAAAAGCTATGTTTAGCATCTTTCAGGCAGAGTTGCGAGACAGTGATAGTATGCTTGCTGAGCGCATTCGAGATGGATCTGATCATGCTAAATATATAATCTGCAATCAAGTGGTTGTATTTAGCAGGCATTGTAGTGAAGATGGAGAGCCAATGGCTACATGTTCTTGCAAGAAATTTGAGAGAGAGGGTGTCTTGTGTTGCCATATTTTGAAAATATTAAAAAAAAAAAGAGGTTGCAAAGATTCCAAAAATATATATTCTCCGCCGTTGGACTATGGGTGCAAGATATAGGTCAAGTGCTATGATGGTTGAGATGGGCAACAATACCTTTACACCCTTGATGAAATGGAGTGCACAAAATATGTGTTTTCGTATTGCACATTCTATTTCATCTCTAGAGATGTATGAGAAAATTATGCCAAAGCTAAATGATATCTATAAAATGGTTAATGAAATGTCTAGCACGCAAGGACATGGATTGCACATCGAGCAAACTGAGGAAAGTCAAGAGATTATTGGATCTTCTTCTATGTCTGGATTCGTAGATGAAGATGATGTTTATGGGTCACATATCACTATTCTTGATCCAAACCCTGTTAAAAGCAAAGGGCGGTCAAAAGTGAATACAAGGATTAAGTCTGGAATCGATCTTCAATTATTAGCCAAGAGGAAAAGAACTTGTAGTAGATGTGGGAAAAAAGGTCATTATATGACTACATGCTCATTGAGTAAGACAATTTTTTTAAAAACATTGTGTTAAGTTGATTCATATTTTCAATGAGCCATATTGTTTATTAATGAAATTTTCTATCTTTCAATGCAGGTCAATCCTAGGAACTTTCAAGGTGTTGGACTATTTATCACTATGTACTTGCAATTGATTATATTTACCTTGCCTACTATATATGTTCAAGGATGAATTAACTAGGATTATGGGTGCAAGTTTTCTTAATTTCTTCTAGTTTTGTCACTGGGATGAATTAACTGGGATTATGAGTCCAAGTCTTTCTGTAGTTGATTCTTTTTTTTTTTTCTTAACTAAACTTTGTTTCTAAATGGGGTATGTAATTGTGGTTATGAATGCCATTGATGTTTTTGTTTATAGGTACAATTTTCATGTTGTCAGGTTAATTACAGTTGGTATTGTTCAATTCTTATGCAAAATTATTTTGTGTTCATTGGGATTTACGTCCAATTGTTTTTTCAATTATTGTTCTTCTTCATTTTACTAAATTTTGTTAGGTTAATTTTTCATGTTGTCAGGTTAATTACTGAATTTTGTTATGTCCAATTTTTCATGTTGTCACTGGGATGAATTAACTGGGATTATGAGTCCAAGTCTTTCTGTAATTGGTTCTTTTTTTTTTCTTAACTAAACTTTGTTTCTAAATGGGGTATGTAATTGTGGTTATGAATGCCATTGATGTTTTTGTTTATAGGTACAGTTTTCATGTTGTCAGGTTAATTAGAGTTGGTATTGTTCAATTCTTATGCAAAATTATTTTGTGTTCATTGGGATTTATGTCCAATTGTTTTTTCAATTATTGTTCTTCTTCATTTTAATGAATTTTGTTAGGTTAATTTTTCATGTTGTCAGTTTAATTAGAGTTGGTATTGTTGAAGTCTCATGTTGGGGGTTTTATTGATTGCTCTAGTCATATTGAGAAGGTCATGTAAAAGGTTTTACTGAATTTTGTTTAATTTTTATGTTCATTTTAATTGAAGCAACTATTTGATTGTTGTACCAAATTGTCTGAAATTCCTTTAAGTTCATGCACTTTGCTTTCAGTTTGAATGCATTAAAAGATTTATCAGAAAGTCACAATAGCAAAATAACATTTTCCAACTCAAAGAGGAAGAGACTGGAAATGTGAAAATTAAAAGACAGGGCAATTTACCTTTCTTCTATTAAGATTAATCATTGCATTGTACCAATTTCAAACAAATGTATAACTTTCACCATTTAGGCATTGTATCGAACATGTGATGGGCAAGAACAACCACACTGATAATAATAGGATTGCTAATGCTTTGCTTTCTCCTAATTACATCATTTTCATGCTTATCACTTAATTATCACATCACTAACTATCCTATCCACGCTCCTCAACGAAAGCACCAATGAAGCAGTGCTCGCCGAGAAGAGGAGGAGGAGAGGGGGAGAAGAGAAAAGATAAGATTTGGAGAATATTTTTGCCTGCGTCTGTGCTAGGCCTTCATTGTATTTATAACAAACTTGTAACAAACTTGATTCTCCCTAACAACCAAGTGAGAAAACACTCAATTCCCTCTCTTAGACAATAAAGCAAACACCTTACGGGCGTCTATCATATCCTTAACAACCAGCCCTGTCTTGTAATGACGTCACCCACTCAATACAATCATTCATTCACACAAAATCATTAAATCATTGCCGCTCATCAAAATACGTTGAAGTCCTCGTATTTCTTGGCGTCAATTATCCCTTTGTTGGCACGCTCGCTCTTACGCCTTTGTGGTTGTATCTGGGTCTAGTCCAGGCCTGCATCACCCCTCATCTGGCTCAAACTCAAACAAATAGGGAAAAAAATCTCACATTACATTAAAACAAATCAATGCAAATTAATTTTTTAAGATGGAGAGCATTAGTATAAAGATGTTGCCCATGTTTCTCATCTGGCTCAAACTCAATACTACACAGTAGGC
Organism: Dioscorea alata; assembly: GCA_020875875.1. Classification (NCBI taxonomy): domain Eukaryota; kingdom Viridiplantae; phylum Streptophyta; class Magnoliopsida; order Dioscoreales; family Dioscoreaceae; genus Dioscorea; species Dioscorea alata. The sequence goes on from CM037023.1 coordinate 18,536,600, forward strand.
TTCTTCGCGTGCAGGTCATCATCTAACCTGGAAGCATCAGCGAGTGACTCCCCTACGCCACGAAAGCATCAGCGAGTGACTCCCCTATGCCACGCTCCACACCGGTCTCCCGCCATGCTCATCTCGTAGCTTTTTGGAGGCAAGATATTGTTTGGAGACAAGAGAAGGCTCAGCATCCGGAGGTGAAAGGAATGGATTCTCTGAGATTAGATAACTTCCTGAGAAGAAGAGATTCTCTGGAGATAAGATAAATGTATTGTTTGAAGGGTTAGAAAAGGGGAAATGTTTGCAGCTGTTAGATTTTGATCTAACGGCTGCGGCTGGAGTCCCTAGATTTTAAAATCTAGGGACGTTCTTAGAATACTGGCCCCCTATATATATATATATATATATATAAGTTTAGCACGTGTCAAACTCTCATTAAAGTATTTTATTTATTTCCAGGTCATGTTTTCATTAATCGGTCAATTTTTTTATATTAATAGTTTTCAAATAACTTTTCAAAATATAAATTTAGGGGTCGTTTGGTTTGTGGTAATAACATATTACCACATAATGAGATTACCATGGTAATATGTGTGGGAATGTTATATGGTTGGGAATATTGTGGTAATTTGATATAACCATGTTTGGTTAGGAACTCTTATTACTGGGAATAGTTCATTACCTTGTTTGGTTCAGGGTAATCAATTTGGTAAAATATAAAAACTTATGATATTATCATGGTAATCCAAGATAGACACCAAATTTGGTGGTAATCCTATTACCATTTTCTTGGTAATATTCTCCTGTTGGTAATGTCATATTACCATCCAAATTACCACGTAACAAGTGGTAATCTTTCTCAGTGCAATGCCAAACGTGGTAATCTTTTTAGATTACCACGTAACAGGCGGTAATATTTTCACATTACCGCGAACTAAACGCCCCTTAGGGTAATTCATCCAATGACAAATTAAAGCTGCTTATTTATCAAGTTATAAAATTGATAATGATAAATATTTTATTTTATTTTATTTTTAATATTACAGTATATAAATAGAACCAAGTTTCATTAAAAAAATCAATTAACTTGTGTGATGGTTATGATTGCTTAGATTTGTTATATTTGTTACTTGTGTGATGGTTATGATTGCTTAGATTTAAGGTTTAATGGGATTGATAATGCTGTGGACACTGTGACAGCTATTGGTAAATGTGATATTGTTTAAAATAACCATTCAATTAGAGTAGATGGCACTCCAATTACTCAGATTTCAAGCAATAAGATAAAAATGATGGAGTAAGAATAACCTCATTCGTAATTTATTATTTTCTTTTTTAGTAACTCATATATGGCAACTTTATTAGTGTTAATTTTGTCATTTTAGCTCCATTAGATTCAAGAATATCATTTAAATTAAATGAAGATAATATAATTTATTTATATCATTTGCTATGAATGTTAATATTATTACGCAACATTTGATATATTTTTCATTGGGAAATAATGATCAATCCGGATTATACAGGATTAGAGAAAAAAAATTAATTCATTTAGGGAAATAAATAAAACTATTTAAATAATGGCAAAACTTTAATAGACACACACACATATATAACGATATATTTTTACATAAGTTTGTTTTGGCAGTACAAAAAACATTTAATTTTATTATATCCTTCCAAAACTAATGTGTTACTTATAGGTAATAAATTTATTACCGTTTACTTATAATATTCTCAATGTGAAATTAATATAAAATTTTGTTAAAATTAAATTCTTTTAATTAAAAGAATTATAAAAAACTACTATTAACGACAAGTGAAAAAAAAAATCTTATCATATCGTTATTGTATTAATTAACTTTGAAGGAAATAAAAAAAATAAAGAATAATTTATGCTAACAATTACCAATATATATAAATATATAAATATACAAATATAATTCAAAATCCAATTATTGATAGTTTTAAAAATCGAGGAAACTTTGATATAAAAATATTGTTGAAATATGACCATTAGATAATTGTAAATTGTTAGAAGGGTGTATTACAACCTCATGAAAATATTTTTAATTTAGTTATAAATTAATTACATATTATTAGAGGGATTGCATTGCTAAACCATGAAGGTCTTTATAATATAGTCATAAATTAATTACGATTTAATGAAAACAGTAAATTATAAATAATATGTAGTACAAGACCATTGAATTCATCTTTTATATATAATTTTATCATGGTATTTTTTACTAATCTATAAAGGATAAATATTTTATATGACTTTAACATTATTTGACTTAGAATTATCTTTATAGCTTCAATGAAAAGCAATATTGGTTGATTGTATTATTTATAATGAATATTAATCTCTAATAAGTAGTCATCCACTTTGATTAGAGAATCTAAAAATAATTGAAGTGATTAGTAATGCATCCTCTATTTATATCATCAATGATTTTATTAATTATACCATTTCAATATGTCCATAGATTGAAAGTATTTATTTTATTATATTTTTAACCTCCTAATTTGATATTTAAAAGAGGTTTAAAAAAAAACAAATCAGAGAATCGTTTAATCGGAGAATCAATAAATAAATTTTCAAAATTTAAATTAAGTTTGTTGTTTTAAAAATTTTGAATAAGTAAAGTTTCAAACATTATTTTCAAAATTATCTATAGTAATTATGTCTTTGGTGTGAATATTATTATTAACTTCTTTTATTACATCCATTTCTTCGGTGCATAACACGGCGTAATAATAATAATTATAATAATAATAATAATAATAATATATTAATATATTATTATTATTATTATTATTATTAGTAGTAGTAGTAGTAGTAGTGTTGTTGTTATTATCATGCATACTCAAAATTGATAAATTTTTGTAAAGAATATTAGCGTATCTTTAAAAAGACTATCCATAGTTTGATTTCCACATCACCTCATCAATCGATTAAACTCTTTATCTACAAACTATCTCCATTATATTATAGTATGGAACCCACAATCATTTTCCTAATTATTTTAATTATTAACAACATATATTTCATAAAAAATATATTTATCTAACTAAAATATTTCATTATTTAATGAAAATAATCAGTGAATATTTGTACAAGATTTTATCTTTTAAAATATTTTGATATAATTATATGAATTTTTGTAAAATACTATGTTGTTAAGTTTTTAAAGACTTTTAAATTATTGGTTGATAAAAAATTAAAAATACACATATTGATTAACAAAGAAAAAAAAGAAATTTAATATAAATTAAGAGTGATTAAAAATATTACATAGTTAACATCATTAATAATAGATAAAATAAAGTGAAGAAGAAGTATTATTGCAAAAATACAGTAATTTTCATCTTCAACTTCATTGTCATCTATATTGAGACTTGTTTTTGCATTAGGTGAAAAGGTGTAGGTATTGCTTTTATTGATTTCTATTTTCTTTGTAGACCCATGAAAAAGAGTGTTTGCTTTCCATCTTGCATTATCTTTCAACATCACCCAGATATGCTCGTGAAAGACATGTTGTTTACGATTATGATGATATATAATATGAGCACATTGCTTTAACTGATCATCACTCCATCCGCTATGCTACTCCCTTATAATTTATCATATAATTTATTAAATTATGAACAATTGGAAGTAGCAAGAACCATTGTTGTTTACATGTAATTGGTTTTTCCTTAAACTATATCTTCCATTTTCGTTGAAATACTTAGTTACATGTTTCAAAAATGTTCGATCGTTTTAGCTAGTACCTACAATGTTACCATTTGAAATTGTAACCCGTGCACTCACAAGAATTTAATCATCTTTTATGCTCCACCGCTGACCTTTTTCCACTTCTTCACCTTGTTTTTCATTTTAGAACTAAATTCTCAATCCCTTTGTTGTGTGCATTAAGAGAAAATTGAGAATTAGAGAAGAACCTGTTTCTATTGCATTTTGTTGATCAGTACTAGAAAACTAAAATTTTCGGGTTCACTTGTAGGAATTAGAAGCTACTGATTTCTGCATTGGGAAATTGATTTGCCATGCATGGATTAAAAATATCTATTCTTGAATATATTATAAAAATATTGAAAATTGGTTGATTTTGGGCATTGAGATTAATATAAAGAAAATTTTGTAATTTTGGATAATTTTGGAGATTTTAAAAATTTTTGGGATATTGGAAATTTTAGATATATTTGGTAAGAAGTAAGATATTAAAAATTTTAAGAATTTTAAAAATTATTTGAATTTGGAGTTTGTGAAGATGAGAGAGTATTTTTATCAGTAATAGAGTATAGGATTAAAAAAAAAAGTAAATAAGTGAAAAAGAATGTGAATTTTTTTTTCTTAATGAATCATTTATTTTTACAAATAAAAATTTAAACAAATGAAAAAGAATTTTACTATTGCCACCAGTGATGCAATGATCCGCCCATTTGAAAAATTGTAGATGCAATAGTTTCTTATTTATAAATATGTCAATAGACCTCACAATTTAATGTCTTCTTTGTTTAGTATTTAAATGTCAAAAAAGGTGGTCAAGGTATACTCATTCCACCATCAATGATGTTATTGTCACAAATCTGAACTTTAGCTCATTTCCATTGTTCATAAAATTATTGGTAAAAATCTCTGGCAAGTCCCTATGACATAAGTAAGTCAAGTTGCCCTTTTAATCCTTCTATTACAATTTGGTCGCAGGTAGTCCTTCTCAATAAAGCAATTCCAGCCCTAACGTAGCTTTCTTTATCATTGAAATAGTATTAAACAAATCTAAAAAAACCATGTCAGCACTCTTACTAATTAACACCTGGTATTAAGCATTTTGGATCTGGATCCAAACCAAAACCGGATCCAATAAGCTTAATCCCTTCGTCCCTTCCCCTTGTTGCTTTCCTCAATGCCCACCACCGCTTCAACCCTTCTCCCAACCCCATCCTCCATCCTTCCTCACCTCTTTCACGTGGCCCCTCTCATGGCCTCTCCGAAAAGACCTCCAGCTTCCTCCATTCCACCTTTTTCTTCCCCTGGACCAACCACATGCTCCATTGGCAACGCACGGCCTTCCATTTCCAACTTGAAAAGAACTAGATGAATGGTTCCTCTCCTTCCCCATCAAGATTTTTTTTTTTTTTTTTTTTTTTTTGCTTTCTTGGTTGGATGGTAATGATGGTGGGTTTGATGACAGGGCCAATGTTCTACAAGAGATGGTACCATTTGTTTAACCAAATACAACCTTGATTCAGCGTTGTGGGGAAACATCACTTGGGGCCACGCTGTGCCACACGATCTAATCCGATGGTGGCATCTCACTCTCGCCATGGTTCGCGATCAATGGTACAACTCCGACGGCGTCTGGATCGGCACACCACCATCCTCCCCGATGACACCCTGATCATGCTCTACACCGAATCCACTAATGCGTCCGTACAAGTCTAGAACCTCGCCATCCCTACCGGCCCCCTCAAATTTGCTCCTTCTCGAGTGGACAAAATCAGATGCGAACCCCATCCTTGTCCCACCGCCTTGATCCAGTTTCGGTTTGGATCCGAATTCGAAATACTTAATACCAGGTGTTAATTAGTAAGAGTTTTAACTTGGTTTTTTTAGATTTGTTTAATAGTATTTTAATGATAAGAAAACCACATCAACACTTTTTGATGGAAAGAACAACGTCTATTAAGGTCTGGAACAGAATTGCTCGATTTGAAAATAGAGAGACTTCTTACAGCCAAATTGTAATAGAGGGATTAAAGGGGCAACCTGACCTACTTACAGGGACCTACCTGATATTTTTACCTAAATTTATTCAAATTTACTTCTTATTTATTTTATTTAAAATTGCATTATCATATCTTAAGAGAGAATTAATCAATTTTATCTTTTTTTATTTAAAATTTTATATATATATATATATATATATATATATATATATATATATATATATATATATATATATATAAAAGACATTTTTTACATATTAGATACATTACCTTTGCATCAAAAATTAGAATCTACTTACAAAGTTATTAAATGCATAAGCAACATAATAAATGCCATTATTAGTCTTTAAAAATTAATGTCCTCTTGGAACCCAGTGCATATAAAAATTACTCCCGCTTCAAATTATTATTGTCATACATTTAAATTTTCCACATGCTTTACACACTTTTATTGAAATTATTTACTCACGCCCCCTTTACACACTATCTTTAAATAAACTTCACTAAATTAAATAAATAAAATTGAAAAAAAAATCATAATTAATATTTATAGGATTCTTAAAAGTTACAACTAATTTGAAAAAAAAATATCCCTAGAGACAAATCATTTGAATCAGGGAGAGCATTTAAAAAGATTTGCATTTTTTTTTTTATCAATTGATCAATATTCCTTATATAGCTACAGAGAAAAAAAAAAGTTCATAGGGTGAACATACCTACAAAATAAACTCCAATCAAGAGAGTTTAAGCCATGTTTTTAAAATCGGACTGGACCAAATGGTCGGACCGGTAGAACAGGGGACCGGATAGAACCCGGTTTAAAATTTTTTTTTATTATTTTTAAGAAAGGACTTAGGGTATGAATTGACTCCTTTTGTCTTGGTTTCGTGATGCTCTTTGAATCTTGATTTGTTGAAAGTGTTGTTTGAATTCTTGGAACTTTGGAGGTATGAGAAAATAGAAAGAAGAGTTTGGAGATATGAGAAAATGAGAAGGAAGAAGAAACTTGTAGATTGTTTAAGAGGTATAGATCATTTAGAAATTATTTTATTTGATATTTTTATTTTAATGGTAATGTGATCAAATCTGAGTATTAAATTAAGCATACTATAGTTCTAGCTTTGTTTTAACTTTTATCTTCATACCTTGTCTCATCCTCACATAATCAGAGGGAGAACATTTCTCTATTTGATGGGCAAATAAAAAGTTACTTGGTTAATTGGTGGTGTAATTTATGTGGTTATCATCATCCATTTATGATTAAGAAACAAGAAGTTTAGGAGTTGTATTTGTTCCTACTCTTAAATTAATTATTTGAATCTTCAACTATTTTGATAAAATCATAATGATACTAAAATAAATATTTAAGATAATTATGATAAAAAATGTGATAAAATTTGTTATTATATATATATATATATATATATATATTAGTAATGATATTAGTAATGATATTTTTACCGAATAGGTTTCCCAAATAACGTGGATGTCAAGTTGGCATCCAAATCAACATCCACGTCATTCTTTCTTTATCTCTTCTTTAAAAAAAAATAATTTTTCTTTATTATCTAAATCCTAAATTTAAATATTTAATCGTAAAAAATAAAACTGTAAATGATAAACCGAAAACCCCCTCCCTAAACCCTAAACTGGAAATCACAAACCCCCGGGGTTTGTGATTTCCAGTTTAGGGTTTAGGGCATATGATTTATGCTTTAGGGCTTACAATTTAAGGTCTAGGGTTTAGGGTTTAGTATTTATTATTTAGGGTTTAAGTTTTTAGATTTTTAGGGTATAAATTTTGTAGTTAAGATTTAAGATTTTAGATATAGTTTTATAATTTCTTTTTAAATTTTAAGAATTTAAGAATTTTTAACATTTAAATTTGAATTATATATAAAAAAATAATAACGTGGATGAGAATGTGGGCATCCATGTCATTCGGAAAACCTATTCGGTAAATCTATTAGGTAAAAATAACATCGCTATATATGACATCATCCGGTTAGACCAACTGACCCGTGACCCAAACATGAGACCGGTTTTAAAAACATTGAGTTTAAGTAAGCACTAGAAATCAAAATTGAGCCAAATTGTAGATAGAATTTAGAATTTAATTTCAAAGACATTATTTCCTTTAGGAGATCCTGGTCCACAAATATTATGACAATGAAACGTATGCAAACAAACACTAAAAACAGTCAAAACTACACAATCCCACACTCTCACTAAAAATAAGTAAAATATTTGACAGTCTCATGTGAGGAAAACCAAAATAAAAAGGATGATAAAAAGGACCAACAAGAATGCTATCATCATGAACTGTCCCTTCGCGCCCGCCTTCTTCATAACCATAGCAACTCTTTTCTGCAAAAGAAAAATAAATAAGTTATTCTCCGATCATTGTATTGTTTTCGATTAAGGTCATTAGAAATAGTCATGAATCCCATTGAACAAATGAAAGAAAAACCTAAGGAAACAGAAGATAATGGAGATTTCAAAGGCAAGAAAGGCCAAGTTTGCAGATCTAAAAAAAATAATACAGAGAAGATACAAACCTGAACAAAGTCAAGCCGATTTGAGGTGGTTTCCATCTCCAAGCTCAAATCGCCCAAAATCTTCTCCTATTAAAACACAAGATTACAGCAACTATTAAAATCTAGCTTGTGTTTCATAGAATGACAAGCACCCATTTAATTAATAAAGTGGCAAGATAGAATGTCTTGAGCATCCATACCCCTCACAGACAAAGAAACCAACAGTAATGGTTTGACTACAACTCCAAGCTTGTAGAGAAGATAGAGGCCTTGAAATACATATAAATAGGCAGTTTTTACATCACCACTAAGCATGAACTTCGAACTAACTTTCTAGAACTATCCTTCTTTCTCTTTCTAAACTTCTACTGAGTTATGCGAACAGTTACATAATTTTCAGCGCTTTAGACTCAAAAAGCACAAAATCTTCATCTACAGCATAGTGAATGCAGGTTGCCTCCATAGTATATCAATCTCATAATAAAGAAGCAAATGAAACATCACATACGAATCTCAATAGTCTAGAATGGCACATTGCCAACATTGTGCTGTGAAACATAAAATGAATTTGGTATACAGAAGTTAGAAATCAAGTCAATACTTGTGGTAACAATCAATATCAAAAATCAACATATGCAATGAAATATTACTTGTCCAATGAGCTCTTCATGTATTGTGAGTCCTACGCCTCCTATCCGTTGAACACTTGCACTAAGTTCATCCAATTCCTCATCTTGTTGTCTGCAGCAATCCAAAATATATAGTTAGTCAACAAAGTCGTTCTCAAAGTTCATCAACTAAATGTGAATTTTTTGAAAAATCATCATACGTCTTCAACAATGAAATGGCCATTTGAAGAACATGTCAAGCAACAAAAGTCATTCTTAATGATCTTTTAATTAATAATTATATTTTCACTCATGATATACCATCATGAATCCCCTGCTTCAATAGACCTCTAAGATAAATCATTCCATGCTCTGCTTTAACTTTCATTTTTTTTTTCCTGAGACAACACTTCTAAAGGGAGGTATAAGACAAGGAAGTTTCTGGGAGGGTTGGAAGGTACAGAACAGGAAAAGTGGAGACAAGTACATTTCCTATAGTAGATCCTGAGCCTTTGTAACTATTGTAGTAATATATGTTCCATTCAAAACATCATATTTATCATGACCAAATAAATTTGGATGTCACAATATGCAATCAAATTCTCAGACCTCAAGTTACACATCGCTAGACTTGATAAGCAGCAAGTCCACTACAAATACAGCCCCTCGAAGTCTTATGGCAAAATAAACAAACTTTCTGCTTGGCAACAACTCCATTCAATAGTGCTTCAGTTAAATTTCAACATAATTTGAAAACCTAAGGTCACTTAAAAATACTTAAGTGCATTCCATTTTGGTTATGAAGTTAGCAAGAAAATTTTTTACAAGAATTCTTGAAATTAGTGTGATGCATGTGCATTAGATTCTAGTGAAACCCAAAAATGGCAAGGGGATGTCGATAATACTCAAGCCTTTAAACCATGTACATCAACAGTCAGGGACATAGACAATGGAAAGAAATATATTACTTTATAAGGAGCATCTGCTGATCTGATTCAGAAGTGATAAACTCCTCATTGTCTTGATAAGGGTGTGATGTGCCTGTCTGAGTAGCACTATCATTTGGAAGGCGCATCAACTCCCGACGTCCGCCATTGTAACTAGAACCACTTAAACTGCTCTTCTCCCTCCCAGCTTCTAAAGTTTTCCTTATTGTATCAACCTATAAAATAAGTGGTCCTGTCAGAATAGCCAAGTATTCAAGGCAAACATCAAGTTCAGAAATCATGAATGGAGAAGTCTGAGAGTAACAAAATTCCTCACATTTATTTACACATTTGATCTATATACAATCACACAAATAAAAGAGAAATCCAAATAAGGAATCACAATATTCCATCACCATATGCAAGCTCAAACTTACAATCATGCAAACGAAAGAGTAATCTAATTCAAGATATAATATTTTAATTACAACAGAAAATTTTACCTGTGCGTGAGCAGTTTTGGTCCACCTCTTCCTTTTCCCCAGTTCCTGCTCATCAAGGCCATACCATGCTGGATCTCTTGCCGCTACAGAAATTGTCTTATCCAGTTCATCTACCTTTCTACCAAAGAATGAAGGATCAGTCTATATATTGATAAATCCATTGTCTGAACCAATCCATTAGATTAAACACCACACTCAAATTTATATACATAACAAATTTATAGATATATGAGAGACGGAAAACACAAATGCAATTAACTTTAGCAGCTTTCAAGAACCTGCCACTCAATGCTTTCACAGCTGGCAACGAGCTCTTTGCTTAAATGAACCCATTCCCCGGTACTTGAAGGAGTTTCTTCCCATTGACGAAAAGTAGCTCGTAACTTATCAATCTGTCAAAAAAGTCACAGAACAAATTTACTAAAAGAATAAGGTGTTCAATTAAATCCCTTAGTTGCATGCTTCAGATCCTAATCCAAAATATCAAGAATGCCAAAGATATAGGCACGCCAACGATCCTCAAACCAGACAATGAAAACTTTATGCAGTAGAGGTTATTAATAAAAAAAAAGTCTTTGGAAAAGGAAAATAGGTAAAGTACTTCATTGTCATGCCTGCAGGAATTATTCCCACGTTCCACAAAAGATTAATTCAGAGTCTCACGGCACAATTCTTAAAACATCCGTTGGCCAAATTTACGCATCTCACTACATTTCATTCTGCCATTAATTATTTGTAGAGTATTAGATACAAGGATTGTTGCAAATAGAAATTTTTGTATCGCAACAGCTAGGACACAGAAATTATAAAGATTTGGTTGCTTCCAATCAAAAGAATTCAGCTTTATCTTCATAAAAGTAAAACATATCACGGAAAATGAAACTTTATCATAAAAAAAACAAAAATAATATAGGAAACAGATTAATCAAGTGGTGTCTTGATGATTACATTAATTTCAGCGGTTAGAACATCTTCCAATCAAAAGAATCAAGCTTTAACTTCACGAAACTAAAAATTATAAGAAAAAAAATAACTTTTTTAAAGAAGAAATCATAAGGAAAAATAACACAACTTACAGATTCTTGAATCTCCTCTTTGACAATATAAAATGGATCTTGAGCTGGAGTCATCCTGACTTCACTTCATTCTCTTACCACAAACTTCAAATCTCACTGCATAAACAACAAACACCAAAACATTAAAACAAGAAGAAGAAGAAGAAGAAGAAGAACCCCAAACAAGAAATCTAGATTCGCGTCACAATAGAAATTGAAAAAAAAAAAATCCCCATCTGAGAGCGAGATCCAAGGCCGATTGGATGAATTCCAAGCTCAAAAAGAAGGAAAACACTGAGGATTCACAAGCTATATAAATTTGGTATTCAAATCTAGAAATTCCGAAGAAAAATTTCGTTGCAAATTTGATGGCATGATTGAATGATGATGATGATGATGATGATGATGATGAAGAGGAAGAGGAAAATCAAAGGGCAATGGGCATCAATGAAGTAGATGAAGCTAGGATCGATTCATACCTAGTGTATAACGGCGATGATGGATTGGGTACTCGAGGGTGCGCTGCTGGGTAGCAGTTCCAGATGAGCGAGGATGGAGGGAGTAAAAGAAGCGTCTTTGCGCTCGTTTCCGAGCTTTAACGAGATGTGTCAAACGGGCCAGACATGGTTATTATTGTGTGGGCTGACAAGGCCCACGGCCCAGTACAAAGCACTGCCGGAGCCACCTGAGCTATTGCATGCCTTGCCACTGCCCTGTTTTAATATTATTATTATTATTATTATTATTATTATTATTATTATTATTATTATTTGGAACAATATAGAAAATACCAAAAATTCAAAAAAAAAAAAATAAGGGTAAATAATAAACTATTTGAATGGAATCACCTATCCAATGGATAAAGTATTCATTCTCATGCAAGAAGTTGGTTGTTTAAATCTCACCCAACATTTCGTGAATAAGAAATCACTGTGTAGGACCTATGACCCAAGCATAAGGCCCCATAAGTTATATATATTATTATTATTATTATTATTATTATTATTATTACTCTATCCACATAATTATAATGTTAAAAATTTTAACTATTTTGTTGAAACTATAAAGTTTAATAATATCAATAGCCAATAAAGTTTGCCTTATAACAAGGCTCCACAATTTTCTAATCCCACGAATCATTTTTTTTAATTATATTTAAATTTTTACTATTATCCTACCACATAATTATAATTTTAAAAAAAATTAAGTATTTTTAAATTATAAAACCTAATTTATAATAATGTAAATATGCAATAAATTTGATCTTATAATAAGGCACCATAATTTTCCAAGTCTCCACGATTCATATTTTTTAAAAATATATATATATTTAAATTTTCATTTACTATTATGGTCTCTACATAATTTTAATCATGAAAATTTTAAGTATTTTTTAAATTATAAAATAATTAATTTCTATTAATATCGATAAACATTAAATTTGGCCATATACAAGGGCTCCTTAATTCATTTTTTTTTAAGATATATTTAAAATTATCATCTACTATTATGCTACTCACATAATATTATTCTATGAATTAGTTTTTTTATGCATCATAGTTAATTAAATAAAGAAATAAAAAAAATTCTTAAATCTCTAGATTTTTTAATCAATTTATTTATTTATTTTTATCATAAAAATTATTATTTAATAAAAATAATTTAAACAAATTATCATGAGTTTTCTGGGCCCCATTTTTACTAAGACCGGTCTTGTCATAGTGTATGGCTGGTTAGGATCCATTGTGCACAAAATGACAGAGTCCATGGTTTGAAACTGAACTTTTAACCCAATTCTTATGCCTCAAAGTTTATTAAAGTATGACATTAGTTTAGATATTCAATTCTTAGCTGTACATGCATAACTTACTGTTGTCATATTTGTTAATATATATAGAAAAAAAATTAATTTTTCATTAATTTTTAATATGAACAAAGCCGATCCACAACCACTAGCTTTTCGGTGGTCAGCGCAACATAAGACATGTCATGAACCCACCTGAGCTAATGCCATACCTCAATAATGTCTTGATTATTATTTAATTACTCAAAGCAATATTAAAAATACCAAAAAATTTTGAAAATCATTAAAAAAAAGAGTAAATAATAAATTATTCGAATTAAAACATGTAAATTTTTTATTAAGATTTAATAAGGAAAATCATATGAAAAGATTACTAAGAAAAAATAAAATTCAAAAAATATTATTGTGTAAAAATTCATTATGATTTATTCGAAAAGTATAAAATTATATGTTTTATGTCATAAATTCATTTTTTTTTTGTTATATATTCCACCCTGAAATATTTAATTTTTGGAAGCTTGAAGCCACGAAGCATAGAATTAATGTTGATTAGTCCATGATTTTTAGCTATTATTGTGTTGTCTTCTATGTTATTATTAGTGGGATGTCCTTGGTGATGTTTATAGTTTATTTTCTACGACCAACCAATTCTTCAAGCATATGCACATTTACGCAATTTATTAATTCGTCACACTCATTTTGTCATCCAATTATTTGATTCCTACACTAAAGCAAGACTTTGATGATGTTGTAAAACTCACTGAAGTTGGCATATTACTTACCATAGCAACTAGCATCGGATAATTAGCCTATTTTACGCTTTACTTAACAAAATATTCAAATTATCAATCTCTTCTAAAGTAAATAAATCATTAAAATTAGCACTTAAACATTTTATTCATGTAAAGAACTAGAAGTAGTAGAAGTAGTTATGTGTGATTGTTCAAACAACAATCAATGGAGGAGTAGGAGGTGGAGATCACAACGACTTGAGGAAAAAGGATCAATAGGAAGCATCAACAACATCTTGATTCATGCCTTAACCCAAAGTAGAAATTTTTAGATTTTTTTTAAAAGGGGAAAACATGGGTTGCCGGGTTCTGGTCCAACTAACTAGTTCGATAGGTTTTATCGTGTTGACTTCTGGTCAACGAGTAGTATAAAATTGAATAGGACTGCGGCTCGGTTCCCTTTTGTACAGGAATGTCTATAACAACAACAACAACAACAACAACAACAACAAAAGCTATTAGTTCCAACTATTCGGGTTTGGCTACATGAATCTTTTCTTTCCACGTTATCCTATAAAAAACCAAAGGACGAGATAACCCAATAATAGATATATCATTGCATAAAGTTTTTACTATTTGAGGTCTGCTCTACCTCTTTTATGATCCTGCACTTAAAGTGCTTCCACCATCTTTATAGTGTATCAATTGGTCAGTTGGTCGGCATAGAATATGTATACCATTTTAAATGATTCTGTCTTAATTTATTACTATTAGACAGTATTTCTAATCTATTTCAGATAAATTTATTCTTTGATCAATCTTTCCTAGTAACCTTGACATCCATCTCAACATTCTCATCCTTACTATGCTCATCCTTTGAGTATGTTGTGTTTTAACAGCCTAATATTTTGACTCCTATATGATAGTTGGTCTAATAATCATTTTATAAAACTTATCTTTCAATTTAAGAGATATTCTACAATCTAATAAAGCTCCTGAGGCTCCTTTTTATTTTGCCCATTATGCTTTAATGTCTTCTATAAGTTCCTTATCATCTTCAGTAATAGAGCCTAGATATAAAAAAATTTACACTTCTACTGATCTCAGCATCATCTATCCTAACCTTTCCCTTATTTCTACTTATTTTATTAGTGAAATTATCATCTTTATCCTATTTAACTTAAAACCCTTAGTTTCTATAGTATTTCTCTGGATCTTTAACGTTAAACTGACACCTTCTACCCCTTATTTCTACTTATTTTATGTTCATCAACTAATACCACATCATTAGTAAAGGCATTGATAAGTGTTCGTATATAAGTAATACGAAGTATTTTTTTCTTACATTGAGCATTACTTTTCTCAGATTTTATCATTGATTCGTGTGTATTTGTGTTCTTTTGTGCATGTAGGGTTGTGGAGAAGAGATCAAGAGAAATGAGCAAAATTAGTTCATATCCGCGTTTGTTGAGGAGTTTCTTGGACCAAGCAAGGATCAAGGCACAGGTTCTAAACTTGTGGGTGTGTGCCAATCTCCAATGTGCTCAAATTGTTCTATAATTTGAAGAGGCACAAAGGCAGTCACACTCATAAAGTTTAACTCATGTAACATTGAAGAACTTCGTCAATGCATGGAAAGGAAGAAATGACATGATTTATCGTTGGTTGTGTGCCCAACTTAGCAGCCTCGATAAAAAAATGAAGTCGGAAGCAACTTTGGTCCAAGTACTGTAGCAGCAACACTTTACTATTCACTGCGCACCAGAAATCAATTTTCAAAAATCCACACAGGCGTGTGGAAATTTCACACGGCCGTGTAGATGCTCGATTTCAGCCCTATAAATACCGCGTTTTGAGATTTATTCAGAGACTTTTGACCTATCTTTCTCCCATATTTTGGAGAGCTCGCGGCTAGGGTTTGGAGAGGATTTTGGGAGGCTTTTGGAACGTTCTACGCCATCAACATCGACATCCTTTGGAAGATAGCCATTGGGGAGCTTTCGTCGGTATTGATTCGGCGAGGTGTGCCCTAGGCTTGATAAGGGATTCATTGGAGAAGACGAGGTGACTTCACAAGACCGTCGCCACGGACCATAAGGGGGTTTTATTCATGTTTTCTATGTTTATTCATACAAACACTTTGATGATTTTGTATAGCTCCATGGAGACTAGGGGTATTCAGACTTGTAACCCCTAGGATGGCATTGTTTCTATGATTTTTATTATGCTTTCTTAATTGATGCTTTTAATTGAGTTCCAATCTTGAATGATAATTGCATTGATTTTCCCTTAGCCGTGACACTAGGGTTGAGAGTCATCTAGATTATCCTTTGAAGGTGTGACAACTTCTATAGGATGAAACTACACAAGATTGGAGAGGGTCGAGAAGGTGAGTCAAGAGGTAGCGGAACGTCTCCTTTTTCCTTCCGGTGTGATTTATCCTACCTCTACGTTCCAAGAGTTCTTTGCAGTCAAAATAGAGTGAAGTACTAAGAGATGAACTCGCCTAGGGCTTGGTTGTGCGAGTGATAGCGTCAAGGGTTGTAGTGAATCTTAGTGCTGGGGTTTAATTGAGACTAAGGTTTTTTCGCTTGGACCAAATGGTTAAAACTATACTTAGGAACAGGGTCTATCACTTGGAATCCCTAGAACTCCAAGCAGTTCCACGTAGTGTGAGGCTATAGGAGATGGACTCCCCTGGGACTTAATTGAGTGATCAACAGAGTGAAGGGTTGTAGTGAATCTTAGTGCCGAGGCATAGTATTGGATCTAGTCACGGTTGACCTTAGGTTTGGGACCGTGTGTATTTGGATTTCCATGATTCATTAAATATCAATAAGGGAGTATAATATTATTCTTGCACCAGAAGCATTAGTCCTAGGGGGAGCATTGTTCGGGTACCCCATATTTCTACTGATTATTTCCTCCTTACTCTTTGCTTGCATTCTTCTCTTCCTTCTAATTTCTTTCTTTTATTGCACACATATTGCTTGATCTCATTCGCCATCATTTTCACACTAGCTAATTAGCAACATCTCTTTTCTCTAATTACTACTCCCTGTGGATTCGACTACCCACTCACCGGGGCATTATTACTGCGACGACCTGTGCACTTGCGGAGCACTCGCAAGGGGTGTGTTAGGCATATATCAAGGTATTGGATCTTGAACATACTTCATCATCTCACCCAAAACTAAAACAAATAGATAAGGACTTAATTTTTAAGCCTTGATGAAGGCCTATAATAATAAGAATCTCTCTAGTCTCTTCCTCCATAGACTTATCATACATATCCTTCATTAGGTCTATGTACTTAGTAGTATCTTCTTTTAAAAAATAAATAATAAATAAATAAACCTCCCTAGTTATCCTATCATATGGCTTATCTATGCCAATAACGATCATGTATAAATCTTTTTTCTTATCCTTGTACTTTTTGTGTTCCTATATTCCAACTTGTTAACTTAAGCTTATGATTTTGGACTAACATTTCTATCTGCATTTGTCCAAAATGGTGTGGGAACCTTACTCACAGTCCACTACATATGGTTATTGATACAATGGATGACAATCTAGCCTATCCTTTGCTCATCATTTACATCCAAGTGCTGAAGATGCAACATGTCCCTCTCAGGTGATGACTTAGCCTTATCAAATAAACTTTTGATCAAAATTCATATTCTTTGAGTTTTGACAAAATTTAACCGTTGGCTATCAATTGCCTAACTCCTCTTTTCTCATCCAGGCTTGGGACCAGTAAAGGTAAAGTTAAGAATAATAATTTATTAGTTTTTATAAAATTTGTGGGATGATAAACATAAGATAAATAATAATTAAAAAAACTTTTCTAAAGGTTCTCTTATCATATTACTAACTTCCCACTCACAAAGAATAATTTAAACTTGGGTAAAATATTGGTTATAAAATATTGAAAGCTTAAGCTGAATTCTATCTATGCTTGCCATCAATAATAATTTCTTTTTTTTTAACATTTTATACCATATTAAATATCACTACAAGAAAATAATAGTTTACCCAAAGAAAATTCCCTATGGATACATTTCCTACATAAATACACAGGGGATACTCACAAAACATCAAAACAAGAGTTGGCTCAACACTTCCTACATAACAACCCTCACAGAAACATGAATGTATTCATCCATTCATTCATTGATTCATTCGGGCACAATGTAAAAATAGGATACATAAAGACAATCACTAAGTTATTCAAACACAACAAGTATTAGAAACAACACAAACTAGCTGATAGTTAAAAGTTGATATAGGCATAGACTACGACAACAACATATCCAATAGTTCAACATAGAAAACAACAGTCGATGGCAGAAATAAAAGCATCCTATATTACACAGCATATCAGGCCATGCGGGAACTCAGGAATCTCTCTCGATCCAGGCTTTTCTCATATCAAGCTTTTTCTGGACAAACCTTCAACCTTCCTCCTCATGGCATCAAGGTAGTCAAACACCTCCTCCAATTGAATATTCTCAAATCCCTCAACTTCGAACACCTTGTTGTAGATCATGGAGGTCATAGGTGCAAGATTTTTCATTGATGCTCCCATTCTATGAACTGCACCTATCAAGTCTGCTAAAGAAACACCATCAACTTGAGCATTACCTTTTCTTGCACCTCATTGGGTTCTAATGGGAACCGAAGTTAATAAGCTACTATGAACTGGTGGGCTTTAGTTTTTCATTGTTGATAGGTATTTCATTTGGCTCATCTTCTAACTCCATGTTTTCATCATCCAATCTCTCTTTAATATTTGCATACATAAAGGTCACATAGGATTCAGTAGCATTATCATCTCCACAAATAATGCACTAACCATCATAATTGTTTAGCGGCTTGTTAATAAATGGAATTACCACTGGATGAGCATGTATTACTCAAAGTTATCATAGTACATTTATTATCAATGATTGGAAGCATTGAAATTTACTTTTATTTAAATTACCTCTGTGCATGTTTTGTACATTTATGGGGGAAGGGTGATTATCATCTCTTCATTACTCCAACCAACACAACTTAATCTTTTTTGCTTTCTTTATTTTGTAGAATCTTGTTTTCAATGTTTTATAGTGATTCTCAACATTATCATCTATGAAATTTGTCTTAAACTAGGTATTGACATCACTGACAATATATACAAATGCTAGTTTCTTGAAGGTCTTATCACATTTCATGCTTTTTTTAACCTGTTCAACAATTACAGGAATAAAAAAAACATCATACTCAGGTTTCCAACTTTTATTGGGTGTGCCGCATCTAGCACGTGCCCCTAATGAGCTGCTAATCTTCGCTGTGGTGTCATCCATCTTTTTGTGAACTATAAAAATCTTGCATTAACAATGACGAGCATGTATAATATAAACAACCATCAATGATGAAAATGAAAAAAAGGAAACAAAATGAATATTAAATTGATTAAATAATGATTATTCTCCAAAGTTCACATGTAGAAAACAAACATGAATATCAAACTTATCAAATATTGTTTACTCTCCAGTACAATAAACATAGTCATAAATTACAAAACTACATATTACAATAAACATAGTAATGGCACCAATCTAAGAAATTGTATAATGTAATCACATCTCATTGGCAATCTTGTCTCTCAATTCAACCTATAGTCTATTTTCTTCTATTTGTTCACATTGTGAGTTGTTCTGAGATATGATTGGAACATTTTCATTTTTTTGGATCTGGTAATTAAACAATCTAGTCATTTGGGTCAACACGTAAAATATAATTATGTAGGATACAAGTAGCTAGTCCTAGATTCAGTTGAGTCTTAAATGGATAGAATGGTTGTGAAGTCATAATTTTGAAATGGTTCTTAAGTATACCAAAGGCACGCTCGACTCTTGTACGTAAATATGTGTGTTTTAGATTAAATAATTTTTAGGATCTGTAGGTGCATAGCCACTGTATTTCTTCAAATGATACCTAACTCCACAATAAGGAGCAATAAAACTAGACATTGTGGTGTAGCCAGCATCAACCAAATAATTTTTTTCTACATTAAGCATCTAAAGTTTAGAACATTTCTTTAAATAATTGTTTACTTCAAATATTTTTAGCATACCTTCCATAATCCTTAACCCCTCAGGTTGAGGACATAATATAGCATCTTTCAAAACTATAAAATCGTTCGTTGACCTTTCCTACCCTACTAAGACATAAGTAAATTTTAGGTCTGAGTCCACTACACCAAACACATTTTGGGTTGGCTCTTTACACCCAATGGAAACGTCTCTTCCGGTAGGATGGATGCCACTATATGTGTTCCATCCAATAATCCAGTGCAGCCCTACAATTAGTTGTTTCGATATGAGTTGACATAACTACATTAGTTTTATAAGATTATAATTTTTAAAAGATATTCACTTACTTTAAAAAATGGATACCAACTAAGATTATTCTCTATGTCAGGATGGAAACTATGGCGTGAAGGTTGTACAAAGTCATCTCGAATGCAATAAACTGCTTGTAGAACATCATTGGAGTGTCCACTAATAGTCTCCCCAATTGTAGAAATTCAACTAGCATAATTCTATTTCTTAAGTTGTGTCCAATTGTATGCAAAAACATAACCAATTGTTCTTCTATGAACACATGTCTTATATCACGTAAGAGTTATTTATCACACATGATTGATGCAAGATGCATAAAGGTCCCCACATCCATTCTGATGTAGCTCACAGAGTAATCTTTCATGTTCCTTAAAATACGGTGCATGTGTCACTTCCTAGTCAAGTCTCTAAACATAGAAGGCTCTTTTGACCTAGATGTGGTACTCATCCCTAGCTGTTTATTTATAATCCAAGCAATAACTACGATCATTGTAAATGTGGTGGCATAATCTTTTGCTCGTTTGTTTGAGATCCAATTATCCATCTACGTAAGAGTTAGTTTTTTTGTTAAACTTATGTATCATTGGACATTGAAGTGCAAGCAAGATGATGCAAATGTTCAGCAAATCAATGCTATGTATGTTCTTTCCATTTAAAAAATGGCCTAAATATATCTATTTGTCTGCAATACAGAAGCTTTTCAAGTCATAACCATGGTCTATTGAAACAAATGAAACAGACAACTTAGGATTTAAAGAAATTTATTGGGAGAAATCGCAAGTGAAATATCTAATCATTCTAACAACAATCATCACAACAACTTTAGATTCAATAATAATATTATTAAAAAAAACTGAGGCATCAAAAAAATCAACATCAATTTAAGGAATCATCACAATAACCTTTAGATCTAATGAGATCTATTAAAACAAATGAAATATCCACATAATCAAAGACGTATCATAAAAACTCTAGATCTGATACTCACAAAACATGAAACATATACATGATCTAGAAAATGTTGAAAAAAAAAAAAACAGATTTTTGAGATGAACTAAATAAAACAAAAACCCATCATCAAAATCTTAACTATCAACAATAATCAAATCTAAAAAAATAATAGATCAAGTACCTTGATATTAGAGTAACAAAAATTTAGAAGAAATTTTCAAGGAATTAAATGGAAAAAAAATTTAAAGATAAAATCTTGGGATGTGGGTTTCGTTTTAGGAAAAGCTCACCTAGGAAGAGAAGACCGAGCTAACCGTGCTCCAAATATGTCCACTGCTATTACCAAAGCAAGTTTGTGAAAAACCCAGCCACAACTTGATGAACAGAAGAGAAATTACTAACTCTTGCAAGAGCTCAATGTAGAAGAAGGAAACTTTAATGGTGACTTGAAGGTAGATCTAACTTTTGAGAAACCATAAGAAGATGGCGGAGAAAAGGGTAGCAAGAAGGAGACGGAGGAGTAGGGTAGCGAGATGGGATTATCTGGATGAGAGGGTGACAACAACGCCACTACAAGAAAAACTACTTTTTGCTATGACCAGTTTCTGTTGCAAATGCTTAAATGGCATCGCAAAAGATTTTTTTTTGCGACAACATTTGGCCGTCGCATGTCGTCGTATCTGCTTTCATCGCAAAAGATAGTTTTTGCAACCCACCATTGCAAAAAATTAGCTTTTGTGACAACATTAATCCGTCGCAAAAAAATTTAAAATCTAGTTACAAAAATATTAATAATGCGACGAATTAAGGTGACGAAATGTTTTTGCAATGGCAAGTAGTTGTCGCAATTAGTGTTATTTGCAATGACATATTGTTCATCGCAAAAGATATTATTTGCAACGAAGAGTATGTCTTCGTAGAAGATATTATTTGCAACAAAGATTAAGCCGTCGCAAAAAAAGTATTTCCAATAAAAAAGTAAGCTGTCACAAAAAATATTATTTGCAACAATGAATAAGCCGTCGTAATAACTTATTATTTGTGACTAGTTTACTCCTGAATTTTCAGTGGATAAATTTTTTTTCCTTGTGGTGTATAAAATGATTTAAATTCTTATCTTCAATGGGAAAAGCTTCTAAGTAATAAAATATCATATCTAATTTCTTTAAAATAAGAAGCAATTATTTTTAAATCATTTAAATGGTTCATAGCCTATTGTATTGTCCACCCACTTCAAAAGGTGTTGGTGAGAGGATTTAAGAGCCCCAAGTTCCTGTCCCGTTGGACGCAATGATGGTAACGAGCGGGCCCCCACTTGTGGGTGCGAACTTGTAGTTGGTATCTAATGATGCTAGGTGAGGGCGCACGCGTTGGATAAACAATTCCTTGCCTGTGCACCCTCCTTTGATTATATTGTACTAGTCGCATTTGCTAAAAAAAAAAAAACTAGTTACCGACTGCAATTTAAAAATTTCAAATACACTGATATTAGTGGAAGCATTATTAAAAATAATTTAAAAAAACCAAAATTTTAATTTTATACTCTAATTAATAGTGTTCATGATAATGTTATTTGGGCATGACATTATTTAAATTCAATAAACTCAAAATATGTTTTTGCAAATTAGAAGAATTGCTAATAAAATGTCTAGTTTCACAATGATAACCAGTTGAAAGTTTTGAAATCTAATTATTAGAAGTAAGAGTAATTTTAGAATATAAACCAGATAAATTAATAAGTATTTTTCTATATATTCAAAATCAAAACTTTTCTATATATTCAAAATCGATACCAAAATAACGTTTTCTTATAGTATTTCTGAAAAAAATTTATGAGGCAAATCTAAACAATAAATTTTATATATAATAGCTTTTCTTACTATTTCATTTAAAAACTGAAGTTCCAAAACAATAGGAAGTAATTTGCTTTTGGGATATAATACTCGACCACACCATGCTGATCGATATACCACTTTAAATGACCAATCCCACCCGAAATTTGGCAAGAAAAAAAAAATATTTTGATGAACAGTCCAACATGAAATTTAGGAAAAAAAAAGAAAAAGAAAATTTTGTAGGCCACATAATTTCTTTTGCAACAAAGAGACTATTATACGAAAATCAATATCCCTACAGAGGAACAGAAAAATTCTAGATTAGCTTTGAAAAAGTTGATAACTAACCCAACCCATACTTCAATTAATCCAAATCCAATCATTTAACATATAAGCATGAACAGTCATCCATCACAACAATTGCCAAAATTGAATTAACAATATGGAACAAAAGCACAACAAGAAAGAAAACACATAAACCCTATCAACCTGTAGCTCATAATAGAAGGATCAAAATTTACTTTAAAAAACCAAAATCTACCATAACTCTAACCTCTAAAGTAACGAAAGGTGCCCTCGAGCTTTTCGTTCTTCTCCTTCGATCAAATTGACAATTTCAAGAGCGTGAGATCACAATGATGAAGCACAGCAAGATCTCAAGTTTTCAAGTTTTCCTTTTCACCTTTAAAGTTGTAGGAGTGATTTAACAATGCACCACATGAAAGACTTCTTAGAAGCTTTAGGGGGTGATTTGACCTTTCTGTATGTGAAAAATTGTACAAGCGTAAATGGTTTCTAATTACATTGGATTTTATTTTATGATGAAATTAGGCGTATTACGAAGTATAGTCAAAATGGGTTTGAGAGTAGTTGGAATTATATTTGAATTTATAAACACATCTAAACAATACACCAGATTTAATAAAGTAAAGTAATTCCAATTCTTTGTAAACCCAAATAAATAGAACGTCATATAATTGGGTGGATTTTGCGGTCTCTTGAAATTCTTCTCTTTGTTTGATGATTAAGTGAGTTTTGCCACCTCTTTGTCTGTGGGTTTGACTATACCATGAACAATGTTTTAGTATATGTTACTATATCGTTACAACGACAAATATTTAAATAAATTAGTATTAAAGTCTCATCCAGCTTAATTGAGCAAATAATCCAACAATCTTGAGTTCCCATCTATATTATTTAGCCATATAATCAATTTTCTCTAATATTTATTTATTTATTTATTAAAAATCATATTTAGGTAATTTCTCTATTTATTTATTATTATTAATGGAAATATTCTAAAAGTTTTTTCCAAATTTCACTTATTCACAGCTAAATTTAAGTATTTCAAAAAAGTTCTTTTTTTCTGATAGTTTATTTTTCAATTATTTTGTCATAAAAGTAGCTGACATTGACCAAAATGACCCTCAGTTTTTTAGCGAATGGAAACACTGAAACACATAATATTAAATGAAAAGGTTGGATATTATACATCAAAAACAAATATTAAACGAAAAGTAATATATTAAATGAAAACTTATGTAATTACACGTAGACATACAATATTAAATGAAAAATATACTTATTAAACGTGAAGTATATGTTGTAACATAAAATAAACTGACGGAGTGAGTTACAGTAAATAAACTGAATAAAACTATTTGGAAAATTCAAATATCAAAAGATTTGTCTGGAAGTTTTGAAACTTTTAGGGACTTGTAATTCATTTTTCCTTATTATTATTATTATTATTATTATTATTATTATTATTTAAAGCAAAAACCAAGTTTGTAACCCTCTCACTTCATCACTGTCTCCACCTCCTCACTAACCACTGACAGCTCTCTCCCACCAAAAATCCTTCTCTGCTTCTCCATTCTCCATCTCCAGATCCCAATCCCAATTCCAAACCCTAAAACACAGCAACAATGAAATCCGAATCCATGAACAGCAGCACCAGCACCACCACTACCACCAGCTCCACCGCCGAATCCCCAATCGGCCAAACCCTAATCAAGCTCATCTCCAACCTCTGCTTCTCCCTCTTCGTCCTCTCCGTCCTACTCTTCACCGTCCTCGCCATCACATACCAGCCCCCCGATCCCTGGCTTGACTCCTCTCGCGCTCTCACCACCTCCCTCACCTCCACCCTCCCCAACTCCACCTTCCACACCGACGACTCCCTCCTCCCCACCGGCGAAGACCTCATCCCCCTCTCACCCACCTCTTCCCCCTCTTCCCCCTTCTCTGGCCCCTTGCTCCCTCGTTCTCCTGAGATCTGCACCTTTCCGGCCCCAATCAACTGCTCTGACCCACGTGCGCTCGACGCCGTCCGCCGCTTCACTGCCAAGGTCTTCTCCCGCCGCGGCATCGTCTTCCTCAGCTTCGACCCCCCTGTCGCCGGCCCTAACCCTGGGGAATGTGATGCTGCTTGGAGATTCCGCAATAAGAGGGAGAAATCATGGCGGAAGTACCGTGATTTCCGCCGGTTTCGTCTCGTCTCCACTGAGAATTGCACGTATGATGTGAGTTTTATGGGGAAATTCCGTTCTGGTGTCAATGCTCGGTCTCCGCAGGCAAAGATGAAGTCTTTGCCGGTGGAAGTTGTGGATAGTGAGGTCAATGACACGATTCCGACTGTGGGATCTGAGGCCGAGTTCAAGAATGGGAGGTACTTGTATTATTCTCGTGGTGGGGATTACTGTAAAGGGATGAATCACTACTTGTGGAGCTTTCTTTGTGGCCTTGGTGAGGCCATGTTCTTGAACAGGACTTTTGTTATTGACCTTGATGTTTGTTTGGCTTCCGAGTATACTTCGAGTGGTAAGGATGAGGATGGAAAGGATTTTAGGTATTACTTTGATTTTGAGCACTTGAAGGAATCAGCTTCAGTGGTGGAGGAGCAGGAGTTTTTGAGAGGTTGGAGGACCTGGGATCGGGCAGCAAAAGGTAAGAAGAGTGGTGGGGGGAAGATTACAGTTCGGAAAGTGCCTACCTATAAGGTTACACCAATGCAGCTCAAGAGGGATCGGAGTATGATTATATGGAGGCAGTTTGATGGTCCTGAGCCGGAGAACTATTGGTATCGAGTGTGTGAGGCCCGGGCTGCCAAGTTTGTGCAGCGGCCGTGGCAGGCTGTGTGGAAGTCTAAAAGGTTGATGGATATTGTGACACAAATTGCTGCCAAGATGGATTGGGACTATGATGCTGTTCATGTTGTTCGAGGGGGAAAGGCAATGAACAAGAATCTGTGGCCAAATTTGGATAGTGATACTTCGCCAGATGCGCTTGTGCAAAAGCTGTTGAAGGTGATTCTTCCTTGGAGGAACCTTTATGTTGCAACAAATGAACCGTTTTACAACTATTTTGATAAGTTGAGGTCACATTACCATGTTCATTTGCTTGATGACTATAAGGAATTTTGGGGAAACACAAGTGAATGGTATAATGAGACAAGAGTGCTGAATGGTGGGAAGGCAGTGGAGTTTGATGGGTACATGAGGGTGGCGGTAGATACAGAGGTTTTATATAGGGCAAAGACCCGAGTGGAAACATTTAATAACCTAACAAGTGATTGCAAGGATGGGATCAACACATGCTGATCAATGAATACGGGGTGTCTGGTGTGACCTTGGTGCATTGCGGTACTGTATATTACTTATGCATTCATCATCTTGAGGTTATTGTGCTGAAGTTATTGGGTTATATTTGGGGTTGTTGTTTGGAAGATTGATCATTACATTTTGTATCTGTTGTATTCTTCATTGTGTTTGTTTTGATGATATATTTGTTTTATAAATTACTGATTACATTTGTCATTGTTTCACCATGATTTTATTTGTATGATTATTCTTGGTTTAACTTCTAGTCTTATGAACATAAATGTTGATGATTCTTGTCCAAATCTCCCTCTTGGTAGTTTACAATTTGACTGTTTCAGAGGTAGATGTGAGTATTCTCCATAATAGATCTTTATCAAGTGTGATATTTCTGAGGCTCTTGGTTGAACTTTCTCACCATTATTTTTGGAAATCAATTTGGTTAATTTGCTAAGAGTCATATGGATTGACCTCTCCTATATTTTGTTCAATATAATATATAAATCAGTTGTTTTATGGACCAGCATAGAAAAATATGCTCTTCAATAATAGATCTCTCTGTATCACAATACAATCTGTACTACAGATGCACCATTCATTGTAATGTTTTTTTTCCTTGAGTTGGAGTCAGATTTTAGGTCCTCGATATTTTCCTGTTATATTGAACCAAACCTAAAGAAGAAATATGAGCTTATGGAAATTACACCAAATAATTTATGTGGGCTATGCAACTGGTAAGTCTGAGAAATTCGATTACTTGCAATGACTATTACTGAATTCTAGGAATATATGTTCAACTTTACTATCCTATTTATTCATTCTCAGTGAGGGTTTCCTTTCCTGCATATTTCACTTTCATGACATGCCTTACTTCAGTTTGAATTTCCAAGGTTAAAAAATTGCACCATGTATTTGTTAGCTACAATTAGTTATCAGTATGTTAGATTTCATATGTATGCAATAATTGTAGCCTTTGATTCCGTTTTTGGTTGCCTTTGGGGTTTTAAATTGATTAAGGCATTGCTATGTATATGATGAATCTATAAGTTAATTTTTGTATTTATATGGATTTAATCCTCTGCTGTGCATCCTTCTTTGGTTCAAACTATAACCTCAGTCGTTAGCATCCATTCGACAATTTAATTGATCAAATTGGTCAATGTTCGACTTATAAGGTTAGAATAACAGAAAGCAAAGAAAATATTTCATGCTTTATAAAATGTCACCCTGATAGTGTGGATAATTGCAAGTTTCTTTGATTCATATATTTGCAACCCTTCCTTTTCCCTTGCTTCAATAGACAATTATTTTATGCCCAACGCTATTTCTGTGCTATTGTCATGCAAACTTACTGCAACTAGTAGGTTATGGTTTGGGACTGGTAAGATTATGGTTTAGCTAGCAGGAAGGTTTGGTACTGGTTGCAGCTGAGTTTCTAGAAAACAGGTACTTTTAGTTTTTATTGTGTAATATATTTGTTTCGCACTTATTCAGGTTATTATTATTATGTTCCATTGTGTTTATTCTAGAGTTGATATGGCTCAAACTTTGGTTGCCTATTGTTTCTCTTCTAATTATTGAGCAGGTCAGCAAATATGGTCTGAGAAGGATGAATCAGGTTAAATGACATAATGTAACCAAATACTGACAGTGCAAAGGTAAATAAGCGTTCTTAAAGTGTTCTGATTTTTAAGATGTTGCCAATAAGTGGTATGTTTGTGGTTTTACATCTTTAATATTTTCTTTTATTGTTATTGGTATTAAGAGATCCTGATAGTTAATTGCTAATTTTGTGCATCTTACATCAGAAAAAATTTACTTGGACATAGAATACTTGCTGGATCACTAATTAATAAATTGAGGAAATAAAATAAAGGATTCGAGAAATGATATTTCAATTATTTAATTTCAAAACAACTATCCTTTGGTCAAAAGTTTAAGTAGCTTTTTGTAGCTTGTAAATTTAATTATTATCTGAACTACTTAGACTGGGAGTTTTATACAAATGGCTTCCTATCCTTTAGACCATTGAAACTTCACTTTTCTAAGCCTAGTTTGCATAGATCAGGGCGAAGGTTGTTGAATTTGGGGATTTCATTTTTCGTGGCAATTTATCAACAACATTGTACCATTCTAGCAGATTATTATTTAGATTAAATGCATATATCCTGGCTTAATAATTTAGTGTATAGTCCTTTTTATCTTTTTTTCCTGGTGAAGGTCGGAGGCACTTATGCAGCTGGTTTCCTGTTCATGTTTGCAGAGACCATGGTGTGGATCTTACTGTGGTGTTTTGCTTGAAGGTACTGAATGGTCTTTCGGTCAGTGATCAGTGATATAATTTGGTAGCAATATTTGAATTGGCTTTTGAACATTTTGGTTCATCCATCGGTTGATGACATGTCTGATAAATGTAGATTGATGTTTGTTAACTGAAGGTGTAGTAATTTTGAGAGTTGATTTGAGGGATTTAATGTCTGAGTGTGTATAGTTTTCCACTGCGGTCTAATTCAAATATTTGGCAGGATTTAAATGTTTGTAGTTGTGACCTTTCTCATCTTGTTTTCCCAATCATTCTTTTGGACTTTATTAATCAGAGAATTATTCCTCACAATTCTGTAGTTTCCTTTCCACGCAGCCTACTCAATAATAATAATAATAATAATAATAATCATCATCATTATATATATATATATATATATAAACTTTTTCTGTTGGTAAGTTGTTGATCTTCATGTTTGTTTACTTTTTATGTTGTTTGTTTACTTTGTATGCTTTGATGCTATGATGCTATGGGATGGAATTATATTACATTATCTTAAATTTTATAATAAAAATTAAAGATATTATATATATATATATATATATATATATATATATATATATATATATATATATATATATATATATATATATATCAACCAGCTATATTATATTATCTATGAAAAATATATGAAAACTTTTACAAAAAAATGCATAATTAATTAATATTAAGATATAGTGAAATTAATGATATAATGAGATCACATATATCAAAGATGAAAATAAGAGAAGATGAATCAGTATCAGATCAATCAAATGTAGTTAATGTCAAGTTTCTATCTGCATTCCTAACTTGTGTTAACCACATTATTTGGGTAAAATTATACAATGTATGACACAATGAGTGGAATTCCTTTTAGATTTTTAATGGAGAAAATTGCTTGTGTACCCTTTGTAAAACTGTATAATTGTTTATTAATTAGTAAAAAAATAATTTGTATAGATATGTTAATAAATATTGTTTTTTATAAAAAAAAATAAATAAATTCTCATTTTTGGAGGACCTGCAAGCAAAACAAAAAACCTTTTAAAATTTGGCCTCTTTGGCTTTTTTTTTAATATATAAAAACATAAAACATGCTTAATAAATTCGCTTCCAAGTCTACACGCAATGTAAGTATGTGACACCCTTTTTTTAAATGTTTACAATAAAATAAATAAAATAAGCTATGATGTCTCACCAACCTTATGACACATCATGAATCATTCCAAGTATCAAAACCTAACTCAGTTAATATCTTTAAGATATGTACATATAAAATATTTTAGCAGGGAAAAATAAACATCAGGTGGAAATTTATGATAGAAATGAATGTTAAGTTGCATGTATTTAAGGAAATTTGTAGTTAAGAATTATTAAAATTTAATGTTTAAGATAATCTCTTTTGTTCATATAACCATTAAAAGATTTGTTAAATTAAAAAAATAAATAAATGGGAAAAAAACACAAGGATGAGAGCAAACATTACAGTGACATTTTTTAATATCATATAAAATAAATGCATCATTATATCTAAACTAATAAGTCTATAATTTCTTCAAATGAATGAATTGAAAATAAAGATTTATATCTTTTAGTTACTCCTAAATAGATAAGACCTTTTTTTTCATTATTTCCAAAAGATGATTATAAGAATAATATAATGAAACAAATATCATGCTATTTTATTCCCACTTTCATATCAAATCATGTACTTTGTATTCTTTTTCTTTCTTTTCTTTAAGTTTGTTTTTTATTTTTTATCCTTCAAATAAAGATTCTCTTTTGTCTTTGATTTCTTAATCCTTATGCTTATGTCTCCCTTCAAAATCAACAGTTAAATCATAATTAATTTTATATCCATTTGAACATATTCCCACGTTCATATCAAATCATGTAATTCACTAATTTGTTTTTTATTTTTTATTTTTTTTAAGTTTGGTTTTATTTGGTCTTTGATTTCTTAATCCTTATAATTATCTCTCCCTTTAAAAATTAATCTTTTTTAAATAATAATATATAAATTATGAAATCATGAAAACATATGAAAGTGATCAGGATATTTAAGTTAGTATGGATATTATGTATAATTATTTAATTTATTATTCAATCAATTATTTCTAATATATTGCTCCCTTACAGACAACCAATGTGATTATATTCTCCTTCATTCACACATATATCTACATACATACAAATTTAATATGCCAAATAAACATATGAAGATAAATATAAGAAAGTAAGTCAACTTATACAAACATAATATACAAACATATCATGATTCATTCCATTTAAGAACTAAATATTTAAAGAGGTTGATAATAAATGAAAAAAATAACACATGTATCTGTTAACATTACAATTAGAAATTATAAAATTCACCTGACTTATTCTCAATAAAGGATAGTCTCAATCCTCAATCCTCAATCCCGAATGCAAAGGTTTACACAGCAAGCATACCATTTTATAAGCAAGTCTGTCAAAAGTGAAAATATAAAAAAAATCTCTGACATTTACACCCAATGTCAACAATTTAGGTGTAAGCATGCTAGCAAATAGTTCTAGATGGGACTATGACAGGAATCTTTTGTAAGCATGCTAACAAATAGTTCTAGATGGGACTATGACAGGAATCTTTTGTAAGCATGCTAACAAATAGTTCTTTTTCCATATTTCATCAACACCACCTCTAACCTGAAAACAACAACAAAATAAAATCAAAATCCTGAACAGACTCTATTAAAGTCACAATCAAGTCAGGCACCATACACCATATTTCAATTCTTACAAAGAAGGAAAAAATCCAAGTAGAAGACATAATACCACTAATATATGCATAATCAAAACTATCAAATCACAAGAAAAAAGAAAAAGAAAAAGACAACCAATAATATACCAAAGAAGAAAGATGACCAGCAAGAGTCAATAAAAATCAGGTTTGGAAAAAAGACACCAATGAGAGTGACAAATGCCCACATCAAATGAGAGTTAGGAAACAACCAAGAGGCAACAGAAAACTTCTCATACAGAAACTTACTTTAAAAAGGCTTTAGAACATGATTCACATTCTTGAAGTTTGATATTTTATGTATTTAAAACAGAAAATACTTGCAAAAGAGTGACTTCCTATAAACAGTTGGTAAACAGCCTTCTTTAAAAACCAAGCAGGGCCATATATGAAACAATAAGCTACATTTCTGCATTATTCTAACAAAAACTCAGGGATCAAGTTTATCAAGAAATAAACTAATCAATTACCAATCAAGATCGATGGACCTTTTTAACATAGTTACAGCATACTTTGGTGAAACAGCAAGTCTCAAAGTTTCTCTAACAGATGCAAAAGGAAACATAATATGGTTTCACGAGATACAGAAAAATAAAATTAAAAGAAATTAAACACCAATTTCCAGCTCTAGATTCTTCTTCCCACTAATTTGAACATGCCTTGGTAATTAAAAAGCTCAAACACAAGTCATCAATTATTCAAGCAAAAACAGATTAAATAACAATATTATTAACAACTATATATCATGCATGAAAATGAAACTATTTTTATATCAAATTAATTATAATAAGGTTAAAATAATTCCATGCTCACACACATTGAAAGAAGCTTCAAGAACTTCAGTGCTAAAGCTCCAATAGAAGTTCTTTTGAGCTCCCACACCATAAAACTCCTGCAAATTTAATTAAAAATAATGTCAACAATTAATAACAATTTATATAAAACTCAAAACAGTGTTCCAAAATAATGAAATATACAAACCTTAAAGCGACCTGGAGGTTCTAATTCCTCATTTCCCATTCTGATCATTGGACCAACCTAACAAATCAAACATGGAGAAGATTAATTAATCATCTGAATTAAAACATCAATAAAGGAAATGCAGGAAAAAAAAAGGGATATATCACATGTAATTTATTAAGGGAAAAAAGAAAACAAAAGTTTAAACAGTGAGGAAATAGGTGGAGTAAAACCTAAGAAATTCTAAAAGGAGAATGGATAATTTTTGAAAAATGAGGGGTTATAAAGCAATTTGGTGCATTTTCCAGGGTCGTTGTTGAAATTCTAATTTGACGACCTTCTTGTCATCTCCTCCACCGCCGGCCGGTGAAGGTGGAGTTCGATTCGAGGAGAACAAACTCAGAGACGTAAGGGTGAAGCTCATTCCAGCGAATGGAGAGGATATCGAGTTCATTGTTGAAGAGGACGGCATCAAAGACACGGCGAGGGGTCTCACGGATGCCCCAGCCATGAAGCCGGCAAAGAGTCTCCATGGAGACGTTCTCATGGTAGTAGTGGGGGATGTAGTTGAAGGGCTTGGGAGAGGATTCCCACAGTGGCCGGAGGAAGTAGGTGATCTTCTGTCCGTGAAGGTAGATGACAAATATGCAAAGCGAGATACCGATCACCAACAACAGCAATGCCTTCAGATTTAATCCTCTCAGGATGCATCTCAACCTCGCTGCTTTTGATGCCTGCAAAGCAAAACCCCATTAAAAAAAAATTAAAAGGAAAAAATTAAAAAAAAAACAAATCGATAATCAGAGAAAACAAAAACAAAGATCAAAAGCAAAACCTCATTAAAAAAATTAAAAGGAAAAAATTAAAAAAAAAAAATCGATAATCAGAGAAAACAAAAACAA
The DNA here is from genome assembly GCA_020875875.1 of Dioscorea alata. Taxonomy (NCBI): domain Eukaryota; kingdom Viridiplantae; phylum Streptophyta; class Magnoliopsida; order Dioscoreales; family Dioscoreaceae; genus Dioscorea; species Dioscorea alata. The sequence goes on from CM037023.1 coordinate 18,570,208, forward strand.
AGAAAAAGCAAAATTCGATCTGGAATAAAGGAAAAAAAAAATAGGGGAAAAAAAGGCGATTCAGATCCATGGAATCCAAAACAGGGGAAAAATCAGGGTAGATCTGAGCAAGAGAATAATATAATTTAGTCGGTGGTTCCTGAATATCTCAGCAAACGAAAAGCTAAAACAAATCCCCACCGTCCATTGCACCTTCAGTGACCGTGAGACTCTCGGCGGCCTCACCCTCTTGACCATCATCGTCGTCTTCCTGACTTCCGTGGGATCTACCATTATATCTGCTCTGATGGTCGAAGCCGCGATCATTTGCGGGTGTTGGAGTAGAAGTAGATGAAGGTGGAGAGGAGGGGCTCGGAGAGGACAGAAGGGAAGGAGAAGGCAAGAGAGGCGGCGATGCGGAGCTCCGGGAAGAGGGAGGCGGTGCCGAGCTTCTTGATAGTGATGAGGAATGAGGAGGTGTAGAGAGGGTGACGGCGAAAAAGAGGAGAGGTTGGGCGGCGACAATCTCTGCATCCAATTTAGCTAGGGTTTCAGTTTTCAAAAACAAAATCCACCGTTAATTTCGCAGGAAAAAAGATTGGCCGTTAATTCTGATGGCTAATCAGATTTAGCCAAATGTCTTTCATTGGGAAGGCTTTTGATGAATAGGGTTTTTGGGGGATAGAATTAAGGTTAAGTATATATATATATATATATATATATATATATATATATATATATATATATATATATACATATATATGATTGTCCATTTATTTTCTTGCCAATCTTACTGTGAAAATTCAACCAACACAGACAGTTTTCTTTAGCCCTTGTTTGGTTCAAGGGTTTTGAAGTGGTGAGGAGGTTTTTGAAAAAATTTTCTTGTTTGGTTGGAGGTGTGAGAGGGTATATGGAGGGGTGAGGAGGGGTGTCTCACCCTTCCTCACCCCTTATAAGTCACCCCCCCAAATTGGGGTTTTTTGGGGGGTGAGTTTTCTTTTTTTTTTTAAAAAAAAATAATAGTGAGAGGAAATTACATTACTACCCCTTATGAATTTTAAAAATTCCAAACATGTCCTATATAAATTAAATTCTTTCCTTCTTTTCTGTAGCCCTTGCTCGCCGTCTCTTCGATCAAATCCTTCTCATCTTTCACAGAACTTTTCCCACGCCACCTCCAGAGCCTCTCTGCACCACCACCGGAGCCTCCTTCAACCGTCCATTCCAGCGTCTCTCAGACAGAGCATCTCTGCGCCTTCTTATGCCTTCCCACGGATCTCCGAGCAAGCTTTCTAGATCTGATTTCTCTGAAGCTGTGAAGTAGGAATGTTGATTAATTAGTTTTTAATTGTCTTCAAATTGATTGTGTTCATCTTGCTGTAGTATTGTGTTAATATTGCCCAAGTATTGTGTTCCTGAAGACTTGTTCTTTGAAACTTATTTCATTAAATTTGGGTACTTATTTTGTTAATGATTTTTTGATTTCCTGATTGTGTTCATCTTTATGATCCATTTGTTGTGTAACCTGAAGATCAAAGGGTTGAGATGGAATAACTAGTACTTAGTGCATTTAATATAGTTTTGGAGGACATTGGCTTCAAGAAAAGAAGATTTAGATGAGTTGATCCTTAAAATCAAGAGATATCACAGAATAAAAAATTTATTGAAGGTGCTAATATCATATCATTATGTGTATATATTTATATATGTATATTCGATTTAGTAAGACTTTATAATATATATATATATATATATGTATATTAGATTTTTTGTAATATTGTTTTGATTTTTGTGATAGAGATGACATGAACATGCTGTGTTCATGTTGGTTATGCTTTTTTGGGGTTCTGATAGAGCTCTTAATTGAATAATTTATAAATTCTAATGAAGTTTTAAAGTTTTGCATACCACATGATGATCACCAACTTGTGCAATGTAGTGTTGTTTATCATGCTTTCTTTTGACTCTGTTAAGCACCTTACAAGTATCTCGGATCATGCTAGTCATCAAACAACTTTCACCACTATGTGTGTTTTTACAGAAAAAAAAAAAACATCTGTTTGATTTTATAGAGGCAATTTTTTTATTCTGTGATATTAGCACTTCATATATTCATACAAAGGCCACAGAATGATCTGATTAAGATTCTCTTTTCAGAAGAAAACCAAAAACCATGCTCCTTCTTACAATTATTGATTAAAAAACATGCACAATTGAATAGAGATATCATGCCCAACATAGTTCAACCAAGAGCTGCTAGGACAATGAGAAGAAAACCAAAAATCCAAAGCACTCAACTTTCATTGTCCAAGTCAGTAAGAAACCAAAATCCAGCAAGAACTTCGTTTCCAATATTCAGCATGAATAATGAATTAAGCAACAAACACCCTCAATACTACAAAAGTGATCGCATTCTTATGTATGGAAATATCTTGATTGGTGTAGTGAATGCAAAAGTGATCGCATTCTTATGGTGATGAGAAGATCGAACAGATAGCAGATGGCATGATTTGGTTGAATGTGTGTGTGAGCCATACTCTTTGGTTTTTGGGGACTTGTGAAGCAAAATTTCTTTTTTTTCTTAATTTTTATTTTTTAATGTAATCTCCAGATTTTTGTGATTGATTTTTTTTTATCTACATCCCTATAGAATCTTGATATTACATTTTTCTTTTTTTGCTTGCTTTTCATTGTGTAACTGTATTATAAGGTTTTCATTTTAAAGTACATGTTCTACTAAATCTGTTTTGAGCCTTTCATTTTAGGATAGTTTCTTTTTTTTAGTACTTGGAATGTTCAGTGTAGACAATTTAGGAATTACATATCTAATATTTCTAACCATTTATATATTTAGATGGATAATGATAACGTTATGGGCTGGTGGACTACAATTCAAACTATGGTAGCACATGTGCTTTGCATTGTTGCCCAATGGCACTTCATCCAAAACCATTCTCGTAAACGGAAAATAACTTATAGTATGTGCTCAGAAAGAGAACAAAATAGAAATGAGATAATGAACCGTATTATGAATAGTGAGTCTGGTCGTGACATCATCAGAATGGGACCACCTGCATTTATAAGATTGGTTGAACTATTAGAGACACAAGGTGGTCTACGACCTACTCGATGGGCGAGCGTGGAAGAACAGGTTGCAAAGACCTTATATATACTGACACATAGTGCCAAGAATCGCGAAGTCAATTTTTGGTTCCGACGTTCCGGGGAGACAATTAGCCGGCATTTACATAATGTGATCAAAACTATAATCCAATTAGAAGATAAATTTCTTCTTCAACCAGATGGCACAATTATCCCCTCTGAGATTATTCATAGTGAAAGATTTTCCCCTTATTTCAAGGTAAATTCTATTCATTTTAACTGTTGTACATTCATTTCATGAAACTAAAGAAAGTAAGAAATTTAATAGTTATGTATAATATTTTGGTGATATGAAAGGACTGTGTTGGTGCAATTGATGGAACACATATACGTGTAAAAGTGGCTCGTGAAGATGCTCCTAAATTCCGTGGTAGGAAAGATTACCCAACGCAAAATGTCTTAGCAGCATGCACATTTGACCTAAAATTATAAAAGATGCATTGACTAGAGATGACAATCTAAAAATTCCTACTGGTAGGTTTTTTTTAATTTTGTTTTTTAAAGTTAATGTAATTTATTTAATCTAGATGAAAACTTTATTAATATATATGTTTTAACACAAGAAAATACTACCTTGTAGACGCTGGGTTCATGTTATCAAAAGGATTAATCACACCTTATAGGGGTGTACGCTATCATTTGAAGGAGTACTCATCAAGAAATCCTCCAAGAGATTATCGAGAATTATTCAATCTTCGACATGCATCATTGCGTAATGCTATTGAACGAGCTTTTGGAGTATTGAAGAAGCGGTTCGTTATCATTTCAAACGCTTCTGATGCTCGTTATGGCGTGAAAGCTCAAAATTCAATAATTCTAGCTTGTTGCATCTTGCATAATTTTTTGATGTCTGTGGATCCTGATGAGGACCTTATTGCAGAGGTTGATGCAGAGTTAGGAAGAGAAGAAGTAGCTCATGAGGAATATTGTGCGTATAGTAGTACTAGTGAGGATGCTGCTATAGGAGAACTCTTGAGAGAAGAAATTTCTCTTGAAATGTGGAGAAATTACATAGAACAATAATTTCATTAGACTTTTCGTTTCCATGTTTCCTTACTTTTTTTTGTATTCATGTTTGCTTATGTAGTGCATTTTGTAATTTTCCTTTCATTGAGGTAGTAACCTTGAATGAGTTATGTGTCGAACAAATTATTGATGTTTGATGAATACTTTTATTTTATTCTATGCATTAAATGCTTATGTTTTTCCCCAAAGGAATTATTGATGGTTGGTGAATAAGTTTTATTTTATTTTATGTATTGAATGCTTATGTTTAATTATATGTGTTGTCCTTAAATATCATGGCCCCCAAAAAAAGTGGCATCGGGGAAAGCAGCACGTCAAGGTATCTAGCGTGGACGTTTGCAATGGACACAGCACTGGTTGATGCATTCCTAAATCAATATAACATGGGACTTAAGGTGAATGGCACTTTTGTTTCCAAGGCTTATGACAATATTGTCGAAGAACTTGCAAAATCAATAAACATAAAGATTGAAAAAAGTCAAGTGAAGAATCGTTGGAAAATTTTGAAAAAACACTTCTCTGATGCTTATGACATCTTCAAGAATGGCATGAGTGGATTTACCATAGATCCAGTAACGCAATTATGGATGGCCGAGCCAGAAGTATGGAATGATCTCATCAAGGTAAAACTTTTCTGAAAGTGCAAATATTTATTTATTCATATTTTACCTTTTTGGAAGTTTATTATGTAATTAAGTTATCTTATTTGAATGCTTTATTTTATATAGGTGAAGCCACAAGCGAAGATATATATGCAAAACCCAGTACCACATTACGAGAAGATGGTTATTTTGTATGGAAAGGACAGAGCTACAGGCAATCATTCAGTAACTGCTTCAGAATTGCGAAAGCGTTCAAATTTAATTGACGTAGAAGACTTCACTGACTCTACACATGACATTGATCCCACAATGTCTCAATTTTCAGCTCAAAATACAAGTCATTATGTAGATGATGACATGGAGATAATCCCACCTTCACCTAGTGAAGGTGTGTCTCCATCTCTACATGGTGCTGGTGGTGGCAACAAAAAATCCAAAAATCTATAGACAAAGAGAGAGATTGGCATAGGGATGCAAAGTGCTATTGAAAAAGTGGCAGATGCAATTAAGTCTTCAGCTGAGCTTATTGCACATAATATTAAGGCTTCCAGTGAGATCATTGCAAAGAAAGCTTCAATTTCTCCAACAGACACATATCAAATGCTATTGGACTTAGGCTTTCAACCACCATTGCTCCATAATATTTACAGTAAACTTGTGATGAACGTGGACTTCTTGAATGCAGTTCTTGGCTGCCCAGTGGAACATCGTAGAGATTTCATTTTAAGTGGGATACTTGGGGACCTTGGAAACTTTAACATGTGATGGTTGAATGTAATACTTGGTTGTCCAATGCACCTTTATTTATTTCATATCTTTCATTTAATACTTTTATCCTATTGTTTTCTTACATTTATTTGTTTTGATGATATAGGATGTGAGATGGCAAAAGTGATTCGATATGGAAGTTTCTTTTTTATGGATGGAGAAGAAGCCTAAGCTGATGTTCAAGTCTAAACATTTTGTTCAAATTTGTCATGTCATGTATAACTTTGGATTTGTTTGAAAACTTTCTATGATTTGAAAACTTTGAATTTGTTTTAAGTTTGAATTTATCAAAGTGCATACAAAACTTTGAATGTGATCTATATTCTATTGTTGTTGTTGTTGTAGATTTACATGTGGTAATTATGTGTTTGAGTTAACAAATTCTTTTTCCATTCTTATTTTGCCAACATACAGGTGGTCATTGGGTGAAATAATATATGACATATTAGTTAGTTATTATGTCATTCATAAATCATTGGTTGATTTTTGTAAATAGGGTATTATATGCTTATCATTACCAAAATAATTACTTCGATAAATTTTAAAAATAATTTGTTTCATTATCGGATAACTATCTTAACAAATAACTAAAAATAAATAAATATAAATAATAAAAAAAATAAAATTTCTCAATACGTAATTTCAAAAAATATATAAATAATAAAATAAATTAAAATATCTTAACAAGTAATTTTCAAAAATAAATATAAATAATAAAATAAATTAAAATTTGTTGATAAATAATTTCAAAAGATATATCTTTATCTATTACCTAAAGGGCAAAATAGTCAAATACACATTAAACTCCTCCCCACCCTTCCTCACTCCTCCTCACAACCAAACAAAAAAAATATACTCACCCCTCCTCACTCCTCCTCACCCCTCTATCGAACCAAACACAAAATTTTTCAAAACCTTCCATCCTCCTCCCCTCCAAACTCCCCCTTACTCCTCCCCCTCCAAACCCCTCCTTGAACCAAACATAGCCTTAGTGATTCTTATATATGTGAATTTATTACTTCATTAATTACACTACATCTTAATATTACCACTGATTATTATGTTTTTTTTTTAATTTTTGATAATGGAAGCTTTTACCTGTTCTTAATACATCACAATAGGTGGAAAAATGGAAGCCAACATGCAGATCGTTGTTGATGTACAATTTAAAGTATTACTTAAGGAGATTATGGAAAAATTAAGATTACCACATGCAGTTTATGCATGTGAACAACGCGGTCCAGATAACAACCCATATTTTTTATGCAAAATCATATATGAAGACAGCTGTGGAATTCATGAACAAGTTGTATCAGCTGCAAATACAAAAAAGAAGGCTGAAAATTATGCCGCGCTACATGCCATAAAGCATTTGAAAAATATTTATGATGTTGTTATTAAAGATGTAAACGAGAAGGAACTACATGACGTTAAAAATGAATTAGAAGAACTAAAGAGTTGTAACGATATATTATCAAACAGCCTTGAGACGATGACTACTAAATTAGAAGAGCTAAAAGACAGAATAAGACTGATTGAAGCAGAACAGTCTGAAAACAATATGAGTTGCTAGAAAAGTAGATCTGCTTGATTCCTTTTTATGTGTTTAATATGTTAATGTGTATTTTAATGTAAGTCTAATAATACTAAATATTTAATAAAAGTTGTGTTTTGTATTTCTTCACCGTTTATATTTATAACAGGCTCATTGTATATGTTAATTAAAATATGTAATTAAATTATGTTGTTGTGTTGATTTTGTAAATTTTATTATTTGTTAATAAATGCAATCATGTTATGTAGTTTGAAAATTTTGACTAAAAGTGATATGATATGCTAATTCGATAGTTTGCAAACTTCTGTTATATATATATATATATATATATATATATATATATATATATATATATATGTGGCGAGCATCTTATTTTAAACAAAAACATTAACAATTTGTTTAAAAAATTTATACTATTTTTACGATTTTCCGTTTAGATATAGTAAACCCGCAGCGTTAGCCCGGGTACATAAATCTAGTATAATCTTAATCCTATCACCAAATGTCTCTCATCTCCAAGCTTGCCTTTTTGATGGACATTTGTCTTGCTGTGGTTGGAAGAGTATTATTTAGACAGTCTGAACTCACATGTTAGTATACTCTAACAGAATCCATCTTTTAACAAAAAGCTTCAAGGGTTGAAATCAACAGTAAAAAACACAATCTCTGCCAACGGTTAAAATTAAATCTTATTCTCCAAATATCCCCATGGGCATTTATCCAACTATGATTGGAAAAGTGTTATTTGGTCGCTGAGTGAGTTAGCATATCCTAATAGATTCCATCTTTTAACCAAAAGTTTTAAAGGGTTGAAATTAAAAAGTAAAGAAGCGCAATCTCATCCAATTGTTAAAATCAAATCCTATTCCCATAATATCTCTCATCTTCAAGCTTGCTCTTTCATGGACATTTGTCCTGCTGTGATTGGAAGAGTGTTATTTGGCCGTTGGCCCACATTAACAGCCTGAACCCACGATTTAGCATACCTAACAGAATCCATCTTTTAACCAAAAGCTTTCAAAGGTTGAAATCAAAAGTAAATACAATCTCATCCAACAGATAAAATTAAATCCGAGCCCACAAATATCTCCCATCTTCAGCTGCTGTGATTAGAAGAATATTATTTGGTTGTTGCTCCATATTAGCATATTGAACCCGTGAGTTAGCATACCCTTACAAAATCCATCTTTTAACCAAAAGCTTTCAAGGGTTGAAATCAAAAGCAAACAAACACAATCTCATCCAACGGTTAAAAATAATATCCCCCAAATATCTCTCATCTTCAAGCCTGATCTTTGATGGACATTTGGCTTGCTGTGATTGCAAAAGTGTTATTTGGCCGCTGGTCTACATTAACAGCCAGAACCTGGGAGTCAGCATATCCTAACAGAATCCAAATTTTAACCAAAAGCTTTTAAGGGTTGAAATTCGAAGTAAAGAAACACAATTTCATTCAATAGTTAAAATCAAACCCTATTCTCATAATATATCTCATCTTCGAGCCTGCCCTTTGATGGACATTTGTCCTGTTGTGATTGGAAGAGTGTTGTTTGGTAGCTGATCCACATTAACAGCCTGAACCAGTGAGTTAGCATACCCTAACATAATCCATCTTTTAACCAAAAGCTTTCAAGGGTTGAAATCAAAAGTAAAGAAATATAATCTCATGCAATGGTTAAAATTAAATCTTATCCCCCAAATATCTCCCATCTTCAAGCTTGCCCTTTGATGGACATTTGTACTGCTGTGATTGGAAGAGTTATTTGGTCGCTGGTCCACATTAACAGCCTGAACACGTGAGTTAGCATACTCTAACATAATCCATCTTTTAACAAAAAACTTTCAAGGGTTGAAATCAAAAGTAAAGAAACACAATCCATCCAACGGTTAAAATTAAATCCTATAGCCCAAATATCTCCCATCTTCAAGCTTGCCCTTTGATGGACATTTGCCCTGTTGTGATTGGGCTAGTGTTATTTGGCCGCTGGTCCACATTAACAGGCTGAACCGGCGAGTTAATACCCTAAAAGAATCCATCTTTTAATCAAAAGCTTTTAAGGGTTGAAATAAAAAATTAATAAACACAATCTCATCCAACAGTTAAAATTAAATCCTATACCCCAAATATCTCCCGTCTTCATGCCTGCCCTTTGATGGATATTTTGCTTGCTATGATTGGAAGAGTGTTATTTGGCTGCTGGTTCACATTAACAACATGAACCAGCGAGTTAGCATACCCTAACATAATTCATCTTTTAACAAAAAGCTTATAAGGGGTTAAATTAAAAGCAAAGAAACACAATCTCATCCAACGGTTAAAATTAAATCATATCCCCCAAATATCTCTCATCTTCAAGCCTGCTCTTTGATAGTCCTGCTGTGATTGGAAGAGTGTTATTTGGCCGCTGGTTCACATTAACAACCTAAACCCACGAGTTAGCATACCCTAACATAATCCATCTTTTAACCAAAAACTTTCAAGGGTTGAAATCGAAATTAAAGAAACACAATCTCATCCAACAGTTGAAATTAAATCCTATCCCACAAATATCTCCCATCTTTAAGACTTCCCTTTGATGGACATTTGTCCTACTGTGATTCGAAAAGTGTTATTTGGCCACTGGTCCATATTAACAGCCTGAACTGGCGAGTTAGCATACCCTAACATAATCCATCTTTTAACCAAAATCTTTCAAGGTTGAAATCAAAATTAAAGAAACACAATCTCATCCAACGGTTAAAATTAAATCCTATCCCCAAATATCTCTCATCTTCAAGGCTGCCCTTTGATGGACATTTGTCCTATTTTCATTGGAAGAGTGTTATTTAGCGATTGGTCGACATTAACAGACTGAACCCGCGAGTTATTATACCCTAATAGAATCCATCTTTTAATCAAAAGTTTTTAAGGGTTGAAATAAAAAATAAAGAAACACAATCTCATCCAATGGTTAAAATTAAATCCTATACCCCAAATATCTCCCATCTTCAAGCTTGCCCTTTGATGGACATTTGTCCTGCTTTGATTGAAAGAGTGTTATTTGGTTGTTGGTCCACATTAATAGCCTGGACCCACGATTAACGTACCCTAACAAAATCCATCTACCTTTCAAGGGTTGAAATCTAAAGCAAAGAAACACAATCTCATCCAACGATTAAAATTAAATCCTATCCTCCAAATATCTCCCATCTTGAAGCCTGCCCTTTGATGAACATTTGTCCTAATTAATATTAACAAAGTATGTACAAAATAATCTTAAATATGTATAAAAAAATTATTATGATCAATTTTATATAAAATGACAAATTAGTAAAATATACATTACATTTCTCCTCACCTCCTTCTAACCAAACAAAAAATAGATTACCTCTCTACACTCCTCCGGGTAAATATCTCCATTGGTCACCACACTATGGCCAAATATCAAAATGGGTATCACACTTCAATTTGTTTCATTTTGGATACCATAGTTTGATTTCATTCCAACGGGAGGGTACCCTGCCATTTCCGATGAGGAATTGATGGCGTGGCTGCCGGAATGGCCACGTGGATTAAGTTTTGACAGCTCATTTACTTATTTGGAGATGCCAGCAAGGATTAAACCGGTTCTCCAAGCCTAGTCAGCCTCTTTTTATCCAGCTCACCGGTTTAATCCTTGCTGGAGAACGAGTTTAATCCTTGTCGGCATCTCCAAATAAACAAATGAGCTGTCAAAATTTAATCCACGTGGCCATTCCGGCAGCCACGTCATTAATTCCTCATCAGAAATGGCAGGGTATCCTCCCGTTGGAATGAAATCAAACTATGGTATCCAAAAGGAAACGAATTGAAGCGTGGTACCCATTTTGATATTTGGCCATAGTGTGGTGACCAAGGGAGATATTAACCCACACTCCTCCATTAAGCCAAACATAAAATTGTTTTGAACCCTTCATTCCTCTCTCCCTTCTTTACTCTTCCTCACTCCCCCTCCCCCGCTAAACCAAGCAAGGGGTTAGGTTTTACTTAGTTTTTTATGTTTGATTTTTTTTTTTTTTGCTAGATTTGTAGACGAGAATGAAGGAGTGGAGGATGGAGTTCTTGCAGTATTGAGGAGCCATTGGGGCGAGTGATGACGAAGACGAAGACGAGGAGGGTGAGGAGGAGGAATATGAGGGCGGCAATATAAAAAAGGTGGGCGGCGAGGAGGCAAGGGCGGTCCCAAACGGCGACGATGAAGCTGGAGAGGGAAAGGAGGAGGACGAGGACTCCGATATGATGATGGGCCATAGGAAGAGGTGGATGCAGGCGTTGTTTTGCTTGGACGCGAGCCAGATCCCAACGGCGATGATCGGAATGGTGCACAACATCGTGATGAAGTTCACCACTGATGTTGTTGCTCACTCCCATTGATACCAAGTGTGACCAAGTGAGAAATGAGACCAGTGCGAAAATAAACTTCTTTTTTTTTTTCTCTCTTTTTCTAATTATTATTATTATTATTTATTGTAATTTTTATTGGGAAATCTATAAAATATATCATATTTTTATTTTTTTTAATTTATTTTTGGAAAGGTATTTTACAAGTGAACATTGTTTTATGGTTTGGAATTCATATGGGATGATAAAAAGTGTTTTTTATTCTTTTTTACTGTAAACTGCCTTCTTTGAATTAGTTGCCTTTATTTTTCTTTTCGAACAAAAAAAATTTGTTTCCTTTTTTTATTTCATTGTGTTCCTTACATTCCTTTGTTAAGTGGATCATTAGGGACCTTTTATATTTGTTTATTTATTTTGTGCAAATACTTGAACATGCATGGTAATCCATTTATTTCTACAATGATGATTACTTTCCGCTCTTAAATTCATTATTTGGTATTCGAATTATTTTTAATTTTCCTAGCATGTAATGTTTTCTAATTGAGTGTATATAAATTTTTTTTACTAAGGCGACAAGCACTAAGAATGTATATATGAAAAATTCTTGTTATATATTAACAAAATTTTATTTTATTTTTTAATTTATTTTATTGATTATTTTTTATATGATAAATAAATGGCAGGTGGAGCAGAGATACAAACAATATTATCACCAAGTACAACTAGTGGCTTATGTGTCAGAGCTATGTAGGAAGAAGCAATCAGATGTGATGAGGTTCCTTTAAAGGGTGAGGTGTTGGGAGTCCGGCCGCATCCTTCCATTGTTCGTGTCATGAGGCTTGACAAGGCTTGCCATATACAAGGCCAAGCATGTGATTTTCTTCATGTTTGTTCTATGAAATCACCTATTTGTATTCATTGCGAATGATCCTGGATGTGTGGTAATGCCATGATCGCTTGATTGAAGAGGATAGAACCATCACTTTTAGGTAATTTTTTATATAATTTTATTACCTTGGTGTGTTCAAACAACTATAAAAAGTGATGGTTCTGCAGAGGAAGAAGATGGAGAGGATAGAGAAGAAGCGGAAGAAGAAGCTGAGAACAGTGATGGGAATGCAGGAGAAGTAGAATCCAGAGCCAAAAACGAATTTCGAGATATCCATTGATGTATTCTTTTCAGCATTTGATCCTGGTTGTGTTTTTTTTTTTTTTTGTTTAATTTGTTGGAGTTTTTAAATTGTTTCTCGGTTTGTTTATTTTTAAGTTTATATCAAAGATTTCCAAGTGTTTGATCATCATAGAGTGGGAAGGATTACTGTGCAATTGCAAGGAAGGGTAAATGATTACAAAGCTCTTACCTATAGGCAGGATATCAAAGCAAAAGACGTTGAAGAGTAAAGGATTCGAACCTTGCCTACAGGAAATTGAAGAGTATAGGATTCGAACCTTGCCCACACACCAAGTATGTGTCTGTCCTTTTTTTTGTGTGTGTGCATCCATTTGTGTTTTCTATTTTCTTATTGAAGTTGTTTCCTTGATTTTATTAGCAAAAAAAAAAAACTTTGGAAATATAAGAAAGAGCTTTTTGTCATAGGCTTGTTATTTCATTCAAGGTTCTGTGCAGCCCTTGGTTGGTTTTTGTTCACACTTCAAGTGTTTGTTTAATGTTCAAACCGAACCAAGACAGCCTTCCCTCTTAGATTGCTTAAAAATTACAAGCTTGCAAGTATAAAAACGTAAAATTGGCAAGAAAAAAAAGCAAGTAAAGCACTAAAAAAAATATACAACAACACAAGCAAAAAACGAGCAAGAAGATGAGGAGAAATCTCTCTTATATATTAGATGCTTGTAATGAAGCACTCTTGTGTGTCTTTACAATTGTCATGAGAGGTTTATATAGCCATTTACCTAACAAACCAAAGGCTAGGATCATTTTGGTCAAAGGACTAATATTAATGGGGTAGGTGGCACCTACCCCCAAATAATATAAAATATTCCCCACCAACCCTCACAAACTCTCTCCACCTACGACCAAGTCATGACAAATATAGAGAAATGTCATCCTTGCCCTTACATATTGATGGAGAAAAATGTGGGGTGTGACATCCTTCCCCACTCAATCCGGCGACGTCCACATCGTGTCTTCCTCATAGACCGGTTCCCAACTTGCCTCACTCATAGGCAAGCCCCTCCATTTGACAAAGTACTCATTCTAACTCAGATGCGCACCTCGCCTTCGAATGGTGTGATGAGACAATATCTCCTCCATATCCCGTTTCTCAAAGGTTGTGATTGTCGTAGGCGCCCTCCTTGACTCTCCTTGGCTTGGCTCCACCTTATCGGCATGGTAAGGCTTTAGGAGACTCACATGGAACACGGGATGCATCTCTAAGTGCACTAGTAGCTTCAATTGGTAGGCCACCTTGCCTACTCTTCTCTCTACCTCGAATGACCCTTCATACCTCCGTACTAGGCCTTTGTGTACCTTGGAAAACCTTTGGGTTTGGTGTTGAAGAAGCTTCACCATTACCAAATCACCTTTTTCAAACTCGACATGCATCCTCTTCATGTCCGCCCACTTCTTCATCTTCTTCGAGGCCTTGGCAAAGCCTTTTCCATGTCCGTCTTTTCTTATCATCCCTTGGCAAACTTGAATATGGCCGGACTAGGACCGTTGTAGCTGTCCTCCAATGTATGTGTCATGGCCGGTTGCCTCCCCGTGGCCACTTCGAATGGACTTGCCCCCAACGACTCGCTCTTTTGCAAGTTGTAGGTGAATTGTGCCATGTCAAGATACTTCACCTAATCTTGTTGATTGGCACTCACATAATGGTGAAGTTAGAGCTCCACCAAAGTATTCATCCTCTCAGTTTGGCCATTGGTTTGGGATGAAAACTCATAGAGAAATTGAGCTCCGACCCTATGAGTTTGAAGAGTTTTGTCCAAAACCTCCAGGTGAATCTTGTATCACGGTTGCTTACAATGCTCTTCGGGATGCCCCAATACTTGACTACATACTTAAGGAACAATCTTGCGGCATCTTCGGCATTGAACTTGGTGGGTACGGGAATGAAGACCCTTTACTTGCTAAATCGGTACATGACCACCATGATATTGCCACACCCTTCAGACTTTGGCAAGCAAACAATGAAGTCCATGGAAATGCTTTCCCATGGCTTTCTCCGGAGGGAGTAAAGGTTGGAGAAGTCACGGCGTGCGACCATGCTCTACCTTGTCTTGTTGGCACACAAGACAAGTCTTCACATACAACTCGATGTCTTCCCGCATTTGAGGCCAATAGTAGGCCCTTTCAATAAGTGCTTGGGTGCGTTACGCTCCCGGATGCCCCACCCAAAGTGCATCATGACATTCCTTCATGATCTCCTTTCGTAGGCTTTGCCACTTAGGAACATAAAGCCACCCTCTGGTAACAAGCGCCCCATCTTTCACCCAAAATAGCCGAGTCTTATCTCCACTCACGGCCTTTAGGATTTTTTGGGTTGGGGATCATGTTCCAAGCCTTCTTGAATGCGGCTTGCCAAAGGAAAATTTGGGGAAGAAATGGAGGCGAGCTCGGGCCCTCCTGCTAAGTGCATTTGCCACACAATTTGTCTTGCAGGGTTTGTGCTCCATCATGAAGTCGAACTCGGCTAGGAACATTTGCCACCTTGCTTACTTCGGTGTCAACTTCTTTTGGGTAAAGAAGTAGCTTGTGGCAACAATATCCGTCTTTACCTTGAATTTGGCACCCAACAAATAATGCCTCCAATTTCTAAGGCAATGTACAACGGCCGTCATTGCCTTCTTTTAAACCGTGTACTTCCTCTTTGTATCATTGAGCTTCTGCCTTTCAAAAGCTATGGGGTGTCTTTCTTGCATCAATACACCACCAATAGCATAGTCAGAAGTATCAGTTTGTACCTTAAAAGGTTTGGCATGTCTGGAAGTGCTAGTACGGGTTCCTCCATCAAGGCTTTCTTCAACTTCCTAAAAGCCTCTTGGCATACCACATCCCACTCCCACACCTTGTTCTTCTTGAGTAGGTTGGTGAAAGGGAAAGCAATGGAAGAATGTCCCCGAATGAACTTGCAATAGTAGTTCACAGACCCAAGGAAACTCCACAAATCCGTGGCTCGTCGTGGTGCCTCCCAAGACTCAATGGCTTGAATCTTGACCTTGTCCATCTTGATCTTTTCATGGCCGACCACATTCCCCAAGAATGAGACTTCCGGTCTTACAAATTCACACTTCTCTCTTTTTACAAATAACTCATTTTCCCTTAAAACTTGGAAAACTTGTTGTAGGTGTTGGATGTGTTCGTCCAAGGTCTTACTATAGACTACTATATCATCCAAATACACTACAAAAAATTTATCCAAGAAGGGATGAAAAATATGGTTCATCAAAGTGCAAAATGTAGCTGATGTATTGGTAAGCCCAAATGGCATGCCAAAAAAACTTATAAGAACCATACCTTGTCACACATGCGGTCTTTGGCACATTTTCCTCCGCAATCCTCACTTGATAGTACCCGGACCGTAAGTCAAGCTTGGTGAACCATCTCGCATCTCCAAGCCGATTGAACAAGTCTCCTGTAAGGGGGATTAGATACTTGTTCTTTATGGTAAGCTTGTTGAGAGCCCAATAGTTAATGCACAACCTTAAGGACCCATCATGCTTCTTTTGGAAAAGAACGGGAGCACCATAATGTATCTTCGAGGGTCGAATGAAGCCGGCATCAAGCAACTTATTCAATTGATTTCATTCGGTAAGAAAAGACGGCCGGCGGTGTTGAGCCATGTTCTAGCTCAATCTTGTGGTCTACCTTCCTCTTGGGAGGAATCTTTTTCGGCAAATCCAGTGGCATGATGCCTTGAACTCCTTAAGGATGGGGATGATCTCCTTCAGCACTTCACAAGGTATCTCTCATGTTTCCTCTTTGAGTACGGTGAGAAAAGTAGAGCAAGACTTCTTGAGGCCCTTTTGGAGTTGTAAGGCCGAAATTTGTTTGGCTTTGAGGTTCGTCTTCCTTGCCAAAGGTATCATGCTCGGGCTTCCTTCTCCAATGATGCACATGGTGTTGGCGAAAGGAATCGGCACTGCTTTGACACTATCCATGAAGTCCATCCTGAGAACCATGGAATAATCATCCATTGGCACAATGGAAAAGTCAACTTGGCTCCTCTATTCTCCAAGGCGCACCTCTACTCCATGGGCTACGCCAAAAATGAACTTGGCATTGGAGTTGACGGCTTTGAACCATCCATGCTCCATCTTGTAGGTCACACCCAACCTCTCAGCTTCCTTCACCTCTAGGAAGTTGTTGGAGGCACCGATGTCGACTAAGGCCTTCACAACTTGGCATTTCACCTTGGCTTCTACAAATAAACGCCCTTTCTTCTCTCCCTTGGCCTCAACCTAGGCTTTGATGGCCTCTAATATTTGTAAAGATCCATCTTTTTTTCCTCATGAGCATTCTCCTTCTCTTTCACCAAAGCGGAGATCTTGCTCTTGTTAGGACAATTCCTAGAAAAATGAGGACCATCACAAAAGTAACACTTGAGAAGAGGACGTTCTTTACCTTCCGGCGTATTACGTCCCTCCTTGGGTTTAGAGAACTTCGAAAAGTTCTCATTCTTGTTCTCTCACCACTCTTGCCTTTGAACCCCTTGTATTTGAGGGACTTGGGTTTCTCTGGCCTCTTGAACTCAATAAGAGATTCAGCAATAGTAATGGAAGTGGCAAGGTCTTGAGCACCCCTCCTTTGGATCTTCAATCTAGCCCAATGTTGGAGTCCATCCATGAAAGCAAAGAGAGCTTCCTTGTTGGGGTAGTCAGTGATTTCAAAGAGCACTTCCAAGAAATCCTTCACATACTCTTGAATGTTATTTTTGTGGGATAGTCGACGAAGCTTTGCTCTTGCCTCATTTTCGACATTCTTGGGTAGAATTGCTTCTTGAGCTCTCTCTTGAAATCATCAAAAGAGTTTATAGTTAAGGTACCTTTCTCAATGTCATCATATCGCTGTCTCCACCAAATCATCGCGGCGTCGGTAAAATATAGAGTCACGCTATCCACCATCTTGGCTTCCTCCAAGCCATGGGCCTTGAAGTATTGTTTTAGGCCCCAAAAGTAGTGGGCCTAGGAACATCAATATTGGATGATGACGAGGTGGTGGCCGGAGTGGCCACCCTCACTCCTTGGGCAATCACTTTCATGCATAATAAAAGTTCTTCTTCTACTTGCTTAAATCTTGCACTTAACTCGGTGTAGACCCTTACAAGTTCACCCTCCATATGAACAACTCGGGGCTATAGAGAATCCTCCAAGCTCTTGACATGGTCGAGGCATTTAGAGGCGGTGATGTTAAGCGCTCCTTGCATCTCCTCCCGGAACTCTTCATTTATTTGCTCAAGTCCCCCGACGTGATGCTCCACATCATCATTCTGCTATTACCCTTCGATCACCACAAGCTCCATCTTCAAGAGCCTTATGTTCATGTCTGCCATGACATCTCTAGACCTTGCTCTCTCCTTCCTTGGTTGCTTCTCCTTAGCGCCTTGAGTCATGTCATTTTGAGATCTTGACATTTTCAAAAGCAAGATGTAAAAAAAAAAAACCAAGTCTTTGATACCACTTATCACGGGCTTGTTATTTCGTTCAAGGTTCCGTGCGGCCCTTGGTTGGTTTTGGTTCACACTTCAAGTGTTTGTTCAATGTTCAAACTGAACCAAGGCAGCCTTCCCTCTTAGATTGCCTAAAAATTACAAGCTTACAAGTATGAAAATGTAAATTTGGCAAGAAAGTAAAGCAAAGTATTAAAAAAATATACAAGAGCACAAGCAAAATAAACAAGCAAGAAGATGAGAAGAAATCTCTCTTGTATAATAGATGCTTGTAATAAAGCACTCTTGTGTGTCTTTACAATTGTCATAAGGGATTTATATAGCCTTTCACCAAGCAAGTCAAGAGCTAGGATCATTTTGATCCAAAGTCTCACATCGATAGAGTAGGTGGCACCTGCCCCCAAATAATATATAAAATATTCCCCACCAACCCCCACTAACTCTCTCCACCTATCACCAAGTCATGATAAATGTAGAGAAATGTCCTCTTTACCCTCACATGTTGATGGAGAAAAATGTGGGATGTGACATTTTTCTTTTAATCTTTGGGCGTGTTACCGCTACCAATGGCCTTAGATACATGTGCAAATTAGCATTTTGGTTATTTTTCTTGATTGTTTGGATAATTTTTCATATTCTTGCAATTGTTTAGATTTGCATAATTTATGTGTATGCATTCCATTTTGTTGAGCGTAATATTCAAATTATTTATTTATATATAACCCCCCAATGTTAAATATTCCTTTTATTTTTTTCACTTGAGCTTTTCACATATAACTCCTTCAAAACTGTTTATTAATAAAACCCTCCTTAATTCATTTTTTTTTGCCTTCCTCATTTTTCTCTTTATGCATATATATTATTAACAAACATGTAGTAAACTTTGCTTGCAGAGTTGATTTTATTTTGACAAAGCTTGCACAATCGAAATGATGTTATGTTATATATATATATATATATATATATATATATATATATATATAGTTCTCCATTATTTACTTCAAAGCATTGTTACCTTATGCTCTTAATCATATTGCAATTACTGGGGTTGTTTTTTTTTTTTTTTTTTCTAATTGAATTCTTGTTTACAGTTCCCCACTTTTGAATAAATATGAGCCACAATTGCAAAGATTTGATGTGATCCTGCCAAACTTCTGAAATCTTGACTATTAAGTGAATTGTTTTGATTTTTTACATATTGATACAGTTAATAAAATAAAAACAATTATTCTTCATTCTTTATGAAAGGATGTGATTTCATTATGACAAAGTTAGAACTTTTAAATGCCCTGGAGGTAACTTACCTTTGCTTTTGTTTCATTTCGGTTACCAACCTTTAATTTGCATCAAAACAGTTACTCATTTTTGATTTTGTATCAACAGAGTCACCCGCGAGTAACCAAATTCAAATCACAAGTGGTCTTATCATGTCCATGCACCATCCTTCCATGTTTACATGTTTTTTTCCATGAAAGGATGGTGCATGGACATGATAAGACCACTTGTGATTTGAATCTGGTTACCCGCGAGTGACTCCATTGATACAAAATCAAAGATAAATAACTGTTTTGATGTAAATTAAAGGTTGGTAACCAAAATGAAACAAAGACAAAGGTAAGTGACCTCCTAGGCATTTAACCCAGATTTTATCCATACACATTCTACACCAAAATGAAGATTTTCTTAAGTTTGACGGATTGATGCTATCTCTCATTTAGTAAATCAGATAATTGTTACACTTACGATCTTTTTAGTTAAAAATGTTGATAAATAAATTTCTTGATATTCATGTCATTATGTTTCTTCCCTTTAAAGGAATGATTAAATAAGATCATCCTAATATTAATAGTATGTAATGTTTATTTTCACAAATAATTTTGATTTTGGTTTATTTTATTTTATTTTACATAATTTAAGATTTTGGCACATTTGAACAAAATATAGAAAATAATGGGGTTCTTTTTGAAAATTTTAAAATATAGCTTTTGATAATACATTTCATACTCTTGATGTGTAGAGTTTTCTAGAAATAAACTTTTAAATGAGAAAGTAATCAGATTAATGTTATTTGTGGTTTATTATAATTCAGATTCATTAAAATATTATAAAAAACAACTCTATATCCAACTATAAAAACATAAAACAATCACTGCATAAAGATCATATATTACCAACTTGAAAGAACAAGTTATAAATACTGTCTATAAAATCATTACAGCCTATAATTAATTACTTATGAATGTGAATGAAATAATTTAAATTTATGAAATTTATAAAAACCAAATCTATATCCACCTATAGTGGTGTGTATAAATATATATATATAACTACTTATGCATATTGAAAAGCAGAAAGTATTTAATAGTCACCGAGAAGTTTGCACTTTCTTTATTAGTCCCTGCTAGTTTTCCATTTCTTGAAGGTTTCTCCTTTATTGAGCTTTTCTTTTTCATTCAAGATTTCATGAACGGTGTGAAATGCGGGGTCAAGTGATAGTGAAAATTAGTAAAATGCACCCTGAGTGGAAAAGCTTCTCTAGCGGCATGATATGACGAGATTACTCTCCATTTTTTATTCTTCTTCTTATTTATTATTTATTATTTATTCTTCTCCTTCATTTTTTTTCTTATTTCTTATTTCTTATTTATTCTTCTTCTTTATTTATTATTTATTTATGATTTATTAATGTTATTCTTATTTATTTATTATTTTTATTATTTATTATTTATTATTTATTCTTTTATGGGTAAAATCTTTATTTCATCATGTAAACATTTCCGTAAATACAAATTCATAACACTAGAAACACACATATATATAGAAAAACATAATGGTAAACTGGAAAATCATATATCACACAAGTACAACTATAATTACATAGGAACAAATATAATTAAATATGAACAAACATAATTACATAGAAAAAAAATATACTTATACAAAAACACTATATACTACACAAGAACATCCAACATTACACAGAAAACATGTTATTACACAGGAAACACATAAAGTATGCATACATCTACATTTAAACATACACATAGACAATACAAAACTTCAAAATAGATAAAATAACTACATAAAGGATTTTTAATTGTTAGTCTGCAATGACTGCATTATAGGATCGACGATTATAGCCCATCTCCTGCAGGAGCACTTTCAGACCTGTAGGTTGGCAACACTATTGTGATCGTCAACCACTTTGTAAGTGTCATTGATTGATCGGCCCTCCCGTAAAACCCGACTATCTTCGACAATTTGTTCTAGCTTCTTGCTTTTCTGAGGGCAAAGGTATGTATCCCACCTGGTCGACACTTTGTGCCGCTTAGCTAGCATGTTCATAAGTTTAAACCTACGCGTTAATATGTGAGAAGCCAATTAAAAGTTGGTAATTTATATAAACAATTAATGTTACACATGAACCTATAATAATACATAGTAATGTACGATTTTACGCATTAACTATATTTACTGCACATGTAGTGATAATATTACACACAGACATAATATCGTACACACAAACCTAAAATAATACATAGAAATATACTATTTTACACATTAACATTAGGTAGCACACAGGTATAAAAAGTATTACACATTAACAGTTTTATCTACACATGACTGTCTAGTACTAAACATGAACAAATGGGTTTACACACTAACAAAAAATTTTACACACTAACGTTTACTAATACACAGAAAATCACTAAACTGTAAATTAAATCTAACCTTATAGAATCAACCATGCTCGTTACTGATAGATATCTTGCCTCTTTGATCATTGAAAGACTCCGCTACATTTGAGTACATCTCGCATCACCGTATACTTTGAACAAATAGTTAGACTAATGATCAACGTCGGACTTGTGTAACAACCAAGCTTGTGAATCTGCTGAAGTAGATGCAAGTTTACTAACTCCATCATCGAACTCCTTAGATGTGTACACGTACACAATTTTGACAATTACTGCCTAACATTGTTATTTTAATGCTTTCCCGAGTCTGCCATTGGCCTTCATGAAGTTGACCTTCAAATGGTGCAGATAATAACCATGCGGCGATGAGAGGAAAACTCTTGCAACTACATTCACAAGACCCTTGGATTGATCAGAGATGAATGTAAGAACTTCTGTGTAGTCTTCTTGACCGTACAATGCCTCCCCAAGAGTAGCAAGAAACCAAGTCCAATTCTTATCTATTTCATTGTCAACCACAGCGAATGCTACATGGAAGATATCTTTATTGTCATCTTTGTTGGTTGCCCCTAATAGAATCCTGCTATATTTACCAAGCAAATGTGTTCCGTCAACAAAAAGTAATGGCTTGTACCCTTGCTTAAACCAAAACAAAGAATTCCGAAATGAGAAGAACGCGCGTTTAAATTGCTCACCATCATTCTCAATTATGGCAATACTGAGCGTCCCCGTAGGAGGATGTTGGGATAGAAAAGTCTCGACATCGGCGTTCATGCTTGCTGAAAAGGAGTCTCTGCATGACAATGCATAACACAAACAATATCAATAACAACATTTATTACACACCAAACTTAAAAACTACACGGAAACGGTTAATATTACACAAGAACGCATAATATTACACAGAAAGTACTGATATTTCACAAGTGCTGTTACTACAGGAAATACATGACGCTAATTTAATACACATAAAAGCGTTTAATTACATAGAAACACACAAATTAAAGGTAGCAGGTACTAGATTCGGCAAAGCATTTTGTACGAGTCAAGTGTTACAAACTTCACCCTTACCCGAGAAACGTCCAGTGCCCATCGCTCACGTATGTCACCTATTACTGTTTCCCATGAGCTCAATATGGTGAATTGAAGCAGACGTCCTTCTCTTTTGTATCGCGCCATGGCACAAAATGTTCCCATTGATTATAAACACTTGCATGAAATTTGAAAAAGCTACAAAGGTTATCGGCTGTTATTTGCTATAAAATATGAGAAGACGAAGAACCTCAAAAAAGTTTTTTCCACGGTCTTTAGAAGATGAAGAATAAAAGATGAGATAATGAAATACCTAAAAAAGCTCTTTTCACGGCCTCTTGAAGTTGAAAAATAATAAGGAGAACAATGAATAATCGAAGGAGAACAAAAAACCGAGAAGCTTCAACAACAAGATGAAGA
Source organism: Dioscorea alata (assembly GCA_020875875.1). Lineage (NCBI taxonomy): Eukaryota > Viridiplantae > Streptophyta > Magnoliopsida > Dioscoreales > Dioscoreaceae > Dioscorea > Dioscorea alata. The sequence goes on from CM037023.1 coordinate 18,593,442, forward strand.
AGAAAAAGAAGAATTAGATAAAAAAAATGAAAAAAATTATGATATTTGAAGCTTCCTGGGGATTTGGTTTTACTTTTCTTCAAAAGTAGATGTGACATGGAGGGAAAAATCCCTCCAATCTTTGCTTTTGAGACAAGGGCATTCTTGGCCATTCACACCAACTTAATTGACAGTTTTGACGACAAAGACTAAAAAGGAATGAGAATAATAAAAGATGGACTATATGGAATATTGAAAAGTTAGAGAGACTGAACAGGAAGAATGAAATTTCTCAGGGATTAAAAAGTAATTTTTCCTATTGAAAATTAAGTTTTTATTTAGTTTTAAAAATATGAAATGAACTTCCTAACTCATCAATGCTTTTAATTAGAATACAATGAAAATAAAATTATAATAATTAGCCTGGCATCTTTTAAAGGATGGCTATCCAAATCTCTTTCAAAGGCATGTAATTTATGCAAGATTCCCAATCATACAATGCTACGCCAAGTGTTTACCTTGACTAATAATTTAGAATTTCTCTCTGATATTGATATTATCCTTAATTTCAACAAGCCTAATAATCATAAGCTTTGTTTTTTTAACATCATTCCGAATAATAATTGATAATGTCAAATTTTGAATATACTGAACAATGTTTAATCATTATTTTTACTGGAAATTATAAAAAAAACCCCATAAGTTTGCAATATGCACAAAAAAACCCCATAACTTTGAATATCCCTAAAAACCCCCTCCTTTTAAATTGAAGGAATATGAAACCCCTCAGGGCTGTAATGGTGATTGACGGAGTTAAATTTGAATTTATTGGACGAAATTGCCCTTACGTGGGAAGTTGTGGCATTTGCGACTTGGTTTGACGATAATGCCCTCGTGTACAATGATGTTTCCGCTTTTAGGGGAAGCGGTTTTTTACAATCTTTGTTTAATCCCTACAGAACTCCATTACTGGCGCCGGTTATTTTCTATCACCGCCTCTTCATCGCTTGTTCACCAGTGTATCAAAGGAGAACTCCCGCTCAAGTCTTCGACATTTCATCAGTTTTCCAACCAAGGTAATGAGGCGATGAAGTTGTGCGGTTTTTCTTTTGTTTTTACATTCTTGGAGTTGTTTTTCGCCATTTGGTTTGTAAAGTATTGTCTGTGTTATTTTTGGCCGTACGTTTTCATGGTTTCATTCAGGGACGGAACCAGGATTAATCGATAGGGGGGGCTGAGGGCAAAATATATATATATATAAAAATTTAGTCTACATAACATAACAATAGTTTTCGATACAAAATAGTGCGACATTGTGATATTTAATTAAAACAATTACAAAAACCATAAAACGTTTATCTATGCACACTCGAGCTAGAACTGCCATCTGCGCGACGCATGCTACTCAGAGGAGGTAACTGAATACGACGAGTTTGCATTTTTTGAAAACATTGTAGAATTGTCTCATTGTCGATAGTTGCAAAAACCTCTTTCTCAATATAGACGATCATGCTATCATTCATCCACTCGTCTCCCATTTTGTTGCGCAAGTCAGTTTTCACAACATTCATTGCCGAAAATGCCCTCTCAAAACTAGCTGTCGCAACTGGCAAAACCAATGCCAACTCAATAAGGCGATAAACAAGTGGAAAAATAGCACATTTTCCAGTATCAACATCTTCATAGCAAAACCTCCCAAGTCCACGACATTTGCAAAATCATCATCATGTCGCACATCATAAATGAAAGTAGCAAGTTGATCCTCAAGCATCATACGTTCAGTCACCGAGAAGTCTTCAGGATACATCTCTGCAAGACGGAGTAGTTTATAGATGTTGAATTTAGAAAATGAGTCCCTCGGATCAAGACATGATACCAAAAGAAGTAACTCCGTGCTAGCTTCAGGAAAGCGGTTGTGCATTTCTTGAGAAATCAAATCAATAACCTAACATTGAAAAAGATAGAAAATATTAATAAAAAAAATAAATTAATGAGATTTATGATAAATACAAAAAATAATTACCTCACAAAAAATCTCTACACGATAATGGTGAAAATGAGTAATGAATTGTCCTTCCCACCTAGAACGACCACGAATTGGCATATTATCCTCCATATTAGGCACATCGATTGAGTTCTCCTTACAAAAAGAGGTAACCTCTCCCAAAAATTCCTCCCAACCTGTCTCCCTAAAGTGTTGAAGTCGAGCTTTTACCGCTTCAATCAATCGCATGGCTTGAACAATATTTTGATCCTTTTGTTGTAAGGCAAGTGACAACTCATTTGTCATCCCCAATAAACGCCTCATCAAGTACATCACAAACACAAACTTGTAATTCTCCATTTTGTCAATCAAACTTGCTACTATGCCTCTATTATCATTAGAAGCCCCATCATCATGCACATTTTGGAGTACCTCTAAAATTGAGGTCCACATACAAATTAGCCGGAGAATGGTAGTGTAATGCGATCCCCAACGAGTATCCCCTGGTCTTGCTAAACTGGATTCTTGATTTTTTTTCCTTTGCCACTGACTATCTCTTCTTTCTCCAATTTCTCAACCAATCTATCATGATGATGTTGCCGAAGTTGATCTCTCCTTTTACATGATGCTCCGGTGGCATTAACAATCATATTAACATATTGAAAAAAATCACTCACAATTCGATTGTCTTTAGCAACGGCAACAATTACTAATTGTAGTTGGTGAGCAAAACAATGTACATATCTTGCATATGGATTTTCTCTTAAAATAAGTGCTTTCAAACCATTGAATTCACCTCGCATATTTGATGCCCCGTCATATCCTTGCCCTCTTAACCTCGAAAGAGACAACTTGTGTTTAGCAAACAAACAATCAATGGCATTCTTTAAAGAAATAGAAGAGATATCAGGGACATGAACCAATGCAAGGAATCGCTCAATCACATGCCCATTCTTATTAACATATCTCAAAACAACTCCCATTTGTTGTTTTACTGAGGCATCTCGGGCTTCATCAATCATAAGAGAAAAATAACTATCCCCAATATCATCAATAATAACACGTGTAATCTCTGTAGCGCAAGCATTTGCCAACTCCTTTTGAATTTTCGGGGAAGTTAATTGATTGTTTCCAGGGGCATTTTGATTGACTGTCTTCCAAACCTCTTCATTTCGTAGGCTATACCACTCAAGAAACTCAAGAAAATTGCCTTTGTTTAGTGAGTTTGAAGACTCATCATTTCCACGAAAAGGTAAACCTTGCTTCAATAGGAAACGAGTCACATCCAAAACCGCCGTCAAACGAATACGATATGCAACCTCCATCTCATGTGAATGCGCAGCCAATAGGTGTGACACACTTTGTCTTTGACTTTGGAACCCTTGAAATTTTACTCTCGCATCATTATGCATACTATTTACGGCACCAATATGTTCTACGAATTTTTCCAATGCTTTTTTCCAATTATTGAATCCCATTTTGGTGAATGCATCTTCTCCCATTCGGCTTCCTCTACTTGGCTTGAAAAGATAACACCAAAAACAAAATGCCGCATCTTTTGTTATACTATACTCCAACCATGGATGTTGTTTAAACCAAGCATCTTGAAAACTTCTCTTTTGTTTGCCATAATCTTTCTGTGGAAAATTGTGGCCAATTGGTTGACATGGGCCTCTAGTCAAATACTCCCTTCTAACTTGATCTCTAATCTCAAAATCAAAGTCTTCAATTGGTTTTCGTAACCCGGGGTCACTAGCAATGTCGTTGAAATTTAAATTTGTATTAATGTTCTCCTCGCTTGATTTAGAGTCCAATGGCACTTTAGGAGTATTTGATGACTCTTCACTCCTTGGTCGTTTGATCAAAAATTTGTCCATGATCTATAAAAAAATAAGCAAAAAAAAAAAATTTAATAATAGACTATAAAAAATAACAAGCAAAATATTATAGGTGCTAACATTATGTTGCTATCATGAGACAACCAAGGTCATTAGAAGAATCAAGCACACAAAATTGTTTGAACATGGTAGTGCTAACATTCATGCATCTAAATGATTAAATTCGTCTTATGGAACCAATTTTGTTATGTCAATGTGTCATTATATTCTTTGGTATAGTCATATTGAATCCAATTTTATTATGTGTTAATGAATATGAAACCCTCGGTAAACATTATTTAGTTATACACATGAAGTTTAGCATACATTATGATACATAAGGTATTTAATCAAACACATTGTAGGCATATTTATAAACATGAAGTTTAGCATACATGTTATATTTATTTCACCCATAAATTTTATACATTCATTCTCATTTTCATTTAGAAGTAATACATGATCTAATATACTCCCAAGTCTCCAACCAACCAATTGTAAGTTTGTAACTACTTAAATTAGTAAACATAATATATATACATCTCACATTTGATTTGGAAAGAGGGGGCCCGGGGCCGAGGGGAGGGGCTGGCGAGGACTTGAGGAGGAACTGAGGGCTGCCGAGGAGGGGAGGGGGGCCGAGGGTGTTAGAATTTATTGAAGATGTGAGAATTGTAGAAGAAATGAAGAGAAAAAAAGCATTGATTTGAATTTCAGTCTCACTGGTGTCATTAGTTTATAATTGAAGGGCATCTTGGTCATTTTGTGTGTTTGAATGTTAGTTGAAACGGTTGAAAAATCGGAGGGAAAGGAATGAACGGTGATGATGCTTTTGATCATGAAATCTGGTTTAAGTTCGAGGCAAAGAGAGAGTGTTTATAACGAACGGACGGCTGTGATTTGATCATCATGAAATCTGGTTTAAGTTCGAGGCAAAGAGAGGGTGTTTATAACGGACAGACGGCTGTGATTTGATTATCATAGATCTGGTTTAAGTTCGAGGCAAAGAGAGAGTGTTTAAAATGGACGGACGGCTGTGATTTGATCATCATAGATTTGGTTTAAGTTCGAGGCAAAGAGAGAGTGTTTATAACGGACGGACGGCTGCGATTTGATCATCATAGATCTGGTTTAAGTTCGAGGCAAAGAGAAAGTTTTTATAATGAACGGACGGCTGTGATTTGATCATCATAGATTTATAATAAGTTCGAGGCAGGATCAGGGCTTTATAACGAAGCTACATGATTGAGTTAGTTCTTATCATTTTAGGTACTGAACTTTGACAGTGAATGTTTGATTTTTTCATGCTTCATGCTTGTATGAATTTTCCAGCGAATTAGAGTGTGTTTTGATCTTTTCTTTGAATACAAAAGTTATTCCTCTCCATCTCTAGTTTCTATATAGTTCTTATCAAGGGAAGGGGCTGCCGAGGAGGGGAGGGGGGCTGGTTTTGTATTTTTCGGCCAAACAAAGAAGGTTTTGTATCTTATCAAAGGGGGAGGGGGGCTGCCAAGGATTGTATCGGCTGAGGGGGGGCTGAAGCCCCTGCTAGCCCCCCTTGGTTCCGTCCCTGGTTTCATTATTGGATGATATTGTTGTTTGCAGCGAGATTTTCCGGCTAGGGTTTTGTTTGTCAGTGCACAGGATCGAAAGTGAGAGTGTTGTGGTGAAGGAGATTTTTCGATGGTTATGCAAACTCATTTTTTTTTTCAAATGTTTATAATGTATATTTCCCTTTAATTTTATATGGCTTTAAGTTGTGTTTAAAAGTATAAGTGTAATGATTGGATTTTCTGTGTAATACATTTTGTTTCCGTTTAAAAATTTGAGTTTCCATTTAACTTATCGAAGTTTATGTTTAAGAAATGAGGTTTATATTTAACAAATTAGGTTGTTGTTTAATAAATAGAGTTCTTGTTTAATAAATTACTCTAAACAGATGTAATGTTCTTCTTGTAGGGTTTTGGTCATGGTGGTCAACCTAGTTAACGGCCGATGCTACTTGACACCGGTTGCCCAGACTTTAAATGAATTGAAAGTTCACATGATTGGACGACACTGGGAGATCATCAAAAAGACACCGTTCGCTGCTTTAACTGAGATTGAGGTCGTCCTCCAAGAGAGAGCCCTCCTTGATTCTCTGCTGCAGAGGTTCGATGACTAAAGCAACAAATTCAAGATCGGGGCGAGCCTCGTGAGTTTCAGGCCTCAAGATGTGGGTCTCATCCTCGGTCTAAGCTGTGATGGAGACGCAGTCGTATTCCAGAAGAAGAAAACACACTTGGCGTTCGAGTTGAGGTATTTTTCAAGATCTTACGAGAGAAATAAAGACTCCATCAAGAGAACACTTGAACAGATAGTTCACTAGAGGGGGGAAGAGAATTTTGTAAAGCTCCTCATGGTGTACCTCATGGGTACTATCCTCTTCCCAAACACTTCCTGCTCTGTTCCTGTTTGGATCGTTGACTACGTCGATGACCTACCGACCATGGGACGATATGCATAGGCGCAAACGACCCACAAGTGGCTAATGGAGGACGTTCCACAAGCGGCCGCTCGAGTACAAGGGAGATGCGCCGGGAACAAGACCAACACGGGGTACGTCAAAGGTTGCTCGGTTGCGTTGACCACCTGTATCTATGAGCTCACCGGCACCGGCAAAAAGTTGCATTTTGGCAAGACCCCAAGGATCCTGTGCTACGGTGAAAATAGCTACCGGAAGCAAGTGTCGGCAGGAACCTTATTTTCATCACTTGAAGGAAAAGAGGTAATGAATCTATGTAAGTTTAGTTTTTGTCATTTATATTTATGGTTTTGTGTTTAACAAAGCGTTTTAATGTTCAAAAATAATAATTCGTATTTAATATTTTTGTTTACCGTTTACATTTATATGTTCAAGTTGACGATTTCCATGTCGTGTTTAACAAATTTGGTTTAGTGTTTAAATTATTTTTTTAACGTTTAAAATAACATGTTTATTATTTAAAAAAATTGGTTTTATATAATTGTTAGTTTCCCGAACTGGTCGCCGCGAACACGAACGAAGAAATATTTGTTGGGGCCACCCGTCGCGGAGCTGCCACCAGCCACGGAGGTGATATTGGTCCAACTCCCATTCTCGCTCCGCTGGCGAGCAAGTCTCCGGCTCCGCCTGCGAGAAAGAGAGATGATCGTCCAACATCGTCAAAGCGCGTCCGACGCCGATCACCTTCTCGAAGCCCACCCCGCGCACGGACTGCTCGCCGACGGGCAAGCACCCCTCCACTCCCCCGATAGCAACAGGCGACGACCTGACCAGACGTCTATTGCAGACGGTCAAGATAATGACGTAAGAGTTCCCCCGGCTTGTTGCTCGTGTGGATGCTCTGGAAGCACGTTCGCAGGTGAAGACAACGTCACTCCCTCAGCCTGCTGACTATGATACCATCCCCAGCAGCCTCGATGCTACGGACGCAGCCTCGGCGTTTAACGAAGACAACGTTCTTGCGAGAGCATTCGAAAGAGTCCCGCGTAGAAAAAGGCTTGCGTGGAGGAAATCAACAATGTCTCTCCCTTCGCCGGTTGACGTCGAGGCAACAGAAGCACCAAGTGATGTGGAACCAACAATGGCAGAGGCTCAGCCAACTTTAGCTCCGAGCACGTCATTGGAAAAAGTACAAGCAGTGGTTCCACCGGCTGCAATAGATGTCGAGAGGATAATTGAATCCCTTGTCAGTGAACTCCCTGTGTTGGAGGTACCGGCACCGGCATATGACAGTTGCGTGTCAAGGGAAGACACAATCCTGCCCACAGTGGCACTGGAAGTGAATAAAGACTCTGTTGCATTATCCGAGTCAAATCAGGCCACATTGGCACCTGAATCGAATAAAGACGTTGTGGCCTTACTGGCACCATCACCAATTAAAGACTCTGTGGTAGTACCAGAGTCGAATAAAGAGACTGGCATGGAAGGGCAAGGAGACGTCAGCCAGATCGATGACGCGCAGAAAAAATTTGTTTCGAAGAAGAAAAAATATGCCGGAATGTCGTGTCTCGATCAATTCGAAGAGAACATAATAAGAATCTTCCTCAACTGTGTTATGGACTCGTAAGTATTAAATATTTATGTTATCACGTAAATATATATATTTACCGTTTAAATATTCTTGTTTCTATTTAATGTTTTGTACTTACCGTTTACAATTGTAATTTAGCGTTTAACTATACCAGTTTCACTTTAAGTATAAAGTTTATAGTTTAAATAAGTCTGTTGATATTTAACGTCAGGACTGTCGTATGGAGGACTGACACAGTTCATCTACATCATTCAGAAAATGCTCAAGCTTGAACCGTATCCTTATAAGAAGCACGCTTCCATTACTCGTCCACTTGCACTATTCCTCTCCCAAATGAACGACACGGCGGAAGAGGCTCTCCGCATGATCGACGATGCTGCGCGGAACATCTATGAAGTCGACATCGTAATCATGCCTATAATTTTGCATAACCATTTCCATCTCCTCGTTCTAGACAACATGACACAAGAGTACAGGCACTACTCTTCCTGCAGAACGAGGAATATGACAGAGACGCCAACGATATGGTAAGCTTCCGTGTTAACTATAGCGGAAATATCGTACTTCCTATTTGTCCATCTTAACTTTAAAATTTATTTGTTTTCAGCGGAAACTATTCGATAATTGCGTCGAGATGGAACTTGGCGAGTCGGCGACTTCCTCGTACCCCCTCATTCACGACAGGGGCACTCTAAGACAAAAACGAGGAAGTGTCGACTGCTCAGCGTATGTGATGCGGTTCATTGAGCAACTTCTTGCTGATGAAAAGCTACGGGTACCGCAAACGGACATCCCGTACTTACGACTAAAGTACGCTACACGCATACTTTTGGATGGGAGGGCAGCCGGCATCGGTGACAAAGGCGAGACGAGTTCGACAGCTGATGCTATATAAAGTTCTTTGTTAATTTTAATGTAAACTTTGTAACATACATTCTTTTGCAATAACTTATGAAATTTGTTCATCTCAATATCATTGTTTCCATAAAATAAAGATCGGCTCCCTGTATACTTGGCAGTCTCTGTTTAACTTTCATTGTTACTGTTTAAAATTTATTGTTAATGTTTACATTACAATGTTTCCGTTTAACTATCATTGTTTCTCGTTATTTCAAAATTACACTGTTTAACTTTAACTATTTATGTTTAAATATCAATGGATTTATTTAAATAATTTAGTCTATGTATGTATCATAAACAGCGATTCACAAGTAAATAAGTGTTTTCTGTCGAAGGGTGAATTTATTTACGCTAAATGCGAGAGTTTGTAACGAGTATGCATGGGAAGTCGTGCGTGTGCGACGTGGTTTGACCACAACGGCCATTGCAATAATATCTCCATTTTGGGATTCTATCGGGGTTTAGCTCAGGATATTCTGAGGAGGTAATAATCTCTCCGTTTTTGAATTTTTCATCTCTCACTGCAAAAATCATTGTCTCGAAGGAGAAGTTATGGCTTTAAACCTAGTTAATGGGTGATACTACTTAACACCGATGGTGGAGACGATGGCTGAATTGAAAGCTCACATGAGTGGACGCCACTGGGAACTTATACGAAGGACACCATTCGCAGCATTTACTGAGTTGAAAGCGCTATTCCAAGAGAGTGCCCTTCTTGATTTCCTGTTGCAAAGGTATGATGCCAGCACTAATAAATTCAAGATCAGGACAAGCCTGCTGAGTTTCAGGCTTGAAGATGTCGCCCTTGTTTTTGGTCTACGTTGTGATGGAGATGCAGTCGTCTTTGAGAAGAAGAAATCACGCACATTTTTCCAGGAGAGATATTTCTCGAAAACGTACGAGAGACACACAGACTCCATCAAGAGAACTCTTGAGCAACTTATCCGGCAGAGGGGAGAAAAAGAAAATTTCGTCAAACTCCTGATGGTGTACATCATGGGTATAGTCCTCTTCTCAAATACGTCATGCTTGGTTCCAAATTGGATCGTCGATTGCGTCGACGATCTACCTGGCATGGGCCGATACGCTTGGGCGCAGGCGACGCACAAGTGGCTTATGGATGACGTCCCACAAGCTGCAGCCTGAGTGCATGTAAGATGTGCCGGAAAGAAGATTCAGACGGGGTACATTAAGGGTTGCTCGGTCACACTGAGCATTTGGTTTTACGAGCTCACAGGTTGCGGAAACAAAGTTAATTTTGGCAAGACACCAAGGATGCTGTGTTACGGTGAAGGTAGCGACCAGAAGCAAGCGTCGATAGAAACCATCTTGTCATCTCTCGACGGGAAGGAGGTAACAAATCACGACGATATCTTCAACATCAGTATTTAGCGTTCAATAATACTGGTCCCTACATAACCTTTTTAGTTATCGTTTAAACATAGAGATCACCATTCAACTAGACGTGTTACCTTTTAACTTTAATATTTACCCTTTAACTATATTTCTTATATGTTTAAAAGAATTTGTTATTGTTTCAATTGTGTCATTTCGCTGATATTGTGGTACTTACGTATGTTAGTTTCATGAGCTGGTCCCCGTGAATGCCGATGAAGATATATTTGTTGGGGCCGCCCGCAGGAGAATATAAGATGAGAGTCCAATCTTTTCCGAGCGCGCTAGATGCCGTTCCCTTAGTACAAGCCCAACGCGCGCGCACATTCCTTCGTGCCGGAGGTGTCCCCCCCTAAACCGACAGACGCCAACTCCCCCCTCGACATCAAAAGATCCCTCGATAGTGGCAACCGTCCTGACGGCACAAAGCGACGATGTCACCGCACGTCTGCTGCAGGCGTGTCAGATATTGACAACCGAATTCCCTGGGCTTGCTGCTCGTGTTAAGGCAATGGAAGGACGGTCACAATCGAATGCGCCATCCAAACGAACAAATGTAGTACTCGGCGCGGACGATACTAGTAAAAGCCCACATGTAGCGGAGGTATCCCCGGCGAATGCCGAGGTCGTCAGTGAGATGAGCTTGGAGTTTGACGACGACGAGGTCATTGGGTCACCATTCGAAGATTGTCACGTTTGAAAGAGACGTGCGAAAAGAACAAAAATAACAAAGCGTCTCTCTCCGCAGGTTTCCGATGAGACAATAGCAGCATCGAAGATAGACAATAGCAGCAACGGACAATACCAAGAAGTAGGGCACGACTTCATTCCGGATAGAAAAAATACTCGAGCAAGAGTTATTAACGATCTTCCTCAACTGCCATATCGACAAGTATGTATAAGTGTTTGAGTTAATGTTTAAATATTTATTTTACCATTTACTTTTGGACATCTCTATTTAGAATTTACTCGAACCCTTTAATTTCCTAACGTACTCGTGAAGTTTTTCTTTAACCATTTAAGTAAGTTTGAATTTGTTTAATTATATTTGTTATCATTTAACCGCAGTACTGTCATCTGGAGGAATGCCTGTGTCTGCACTACATGAAAAAGTCTATTCACTATGCTTAAAGGAAAGGAAATGGTGACAGACGATGTGATGTATGCGTTCGTATGTATAATTCAAAAGTCCCTGAGGAGAGTACCATATCCTTATAAGAAACGCGCCTCCATCACACGACCATTGGCACTGTTTATGTCCAAACAGCCTAACGCGTGTGACACTACGCTCGCTATGATCGGAGATGCCATGTGTAACTAGTGTAAAGTTGACATAGTCATCCTCCCGATAATCATGAAGGAGCACTTCCATGTGGTGGTCCTTGACAATGAAAAACACGAGTACAGGCATTATTCCTCTTGCCAAAGTGACGACTATGACATAGACGTGTTTGAAATGGTCAGTTCCTTGATAAATAGAGTTTGATAAGTAGTACTTTATTAACCGGCCAACTAACATCAACTTTTATATCTCAACAGAGGAGACTATTTGACTATTGTGTGGACATGGAGTTTGCCGAGGTAGTTACTCTACTATACCCGCCAATTCACGATAGTGAAACCCCACGACAGAGATGTGGAAGTGTCGACTGTCCCATTTACGTCATGCGGTTTATCGAACAAATACTTGAAGGTGAAAAGCTACGCCTACCACAAAAGCATGTCCCTTACTTAAGATTAAAATATGTTTCCCACATACTTATTGAAGGGCGCCGATCCGGTATCATAGAGAAAGGTGAGTCTTCAACTGGGGAGGGGGGGGGGGGGGGGGGGGGGGGAGGGGGAAACCGACTTGAGTTATTGTTTTGAAATGTCTACATTTAAATTTTAATGTTTCTGTTTAACAGGCATTGGAACTGTGTAAATAATTCAAATAGTGTTTAACATTCGTAAGTTCTTTGTGAAAGTAAATGTATTCCCAGAAATAACAAAGTCTCTGTTTAACCATCAGTTTAAATAATTATAATTCTATTTAACATTTATTGTGTCTGTCCAAAAATGGAAGTCTCTTTTCAATAAACAACTTTCTTAGTTTAATACATAGCGATTGACAACTAAATAACGAATTCTCTGTTTAATGTGTTCGCAACCTTGTCCTCCACCATCTACAGGGTCATAGTATTGGCTTGGACATCTGATCTGCCAGGGCATCCATCGATGTCGACGAAATGCAAATTGATCTCCCAGGACATCCAAAACAATTGGCTTGGACATCTGCTTGGCCAGGGGAGACGTTCGATTTCTGATATATAGAACCATTTATAAAGTTACGGTAACAATTGGTGGGACATCTGATCACCCAGGGGATCCGTCTTTGCTGCTTCGATTAGCAGTGTAATCGTTGAAATTTTGGAAATCAGAGTAATCGCTGGTGGTTGTTCAACTTTCAAACCAAATTCATGTTTTACAAGTTGAACAACCACTAGGTATGCTTTTGTTTTCCAAGGTTCCAACAATTACACTACCAATCGAAGTAGCAAAAACGGATCTCCTTGGCAATCAGATGTCCTATCAATTGTTACCGTAACTCTATAACCTAAACACTCCACGCCTATTTAAAGGGTCGATCGACTTAGTCGGGAATCTGAAGGATCGATCAAATTTGCACCGATTCGAATTGGCTTGCCTTCTTGAATTCTGGATATACATTAATTGTCTTTGAATGAGAATTTCAAGGGTCCATCAATTTCGAACGGACAACTAGGCTTTGGAAATATCAATGTTTGACTTTCCATTGATATTTCTCGGTTAGGGTTTTATTTATGTACATTAATGGGTTTTCCGTTTAATTAATGACTTTTCCAAGTAAACGTTCCGATTTTTGTGTAAATATTATGGGTTCTGTTTAAACAATAGAATTTCTGTTTAATAATTCGGCGGAAACATACATTTTTAAACCGAAAATGGGAATGGGAACGATAACAAAGCAAAACTTATTTGTTTTAAAAGGGAACTTATTTGTTTAAATGGAAAATGGAATAATTAAGCGAAAAATGATAATAATTAAGCAAAAAATTGTAATAATTAAACGTAAACTATAATAATTAAACGGAAACATATGATTACAAGAGTCGAGATATAGGATAACAACTTTACAATAACAAGAATTCATTTTGACTATGATGCGACAATGATACATCATTTGTCTCTACCACGAGATCGACTGCAGCGCATTTGAAGAGGGAGTACACATGACACATGCGCTGGAATTCAACCTCATTTTCTATTGCACAAATCGTTTTATGACCATCGGATGTGATAAACTTCACCCTAGCACGGGAAACATCAACACCCATCACTGGCATATCTCCGCTAAGATTGAATCCCAAGAAGTCCGTGCCGTGAACATTAGCACTCGTCCCTCCCCGTTGTATCTTACAATTCCACAAAAACTCTCCATAATAAACCTGCATATAAATATAAATTGTTACTCTCTCTTCAAAGATGATCAAAGTGAGGGAAAGGAATACATTCTCACCTTATCGCCCAACTGGCAGAGTTCAAAAGAATGCAACAACTTGTTACTCTCTCGCAGGATGAGTCTTCCAAACTTTGTTTCAGGAAAAGCAACGCAAGAAGGGATGGAAAAATATTGCCAAAAGCCAAACAAAAAATTTTAACATGATGTGACTGGGCGGTTTTTTCCCCATCATTTACAGGGGTAAACAAGGAATTTCACAATATGGACCTGTCCAAGTGAACGACAGGGGGCAAAAAAGAAGTTACACACTAACGGAAGGGTTGTCTGGGGTATTACAAACTTGCAGGGGCTATCTGGGAAGTTTTGAAATTCCCGAGAGTTAACAGTAATTTTCCCTTATTTTTATATATAAATTTTGAATATACTGAACAATGTTTTAATCATTATTTTTATATATATAAAAACCAAATTATATTATCTTAACAAGTCTTCTCAAAGAACATAATCAATTATTTGACGAAAAAAATAAAACAATAAATTGTTATTTGGTACAGATTAATTATTTTGTAAGGTTAGAAAATATATTACTAAAAATAAATTCATAGTGAGAAATTGTAAGATATGGAGGGGAATTGTAAAAGGGAAAAAACTAATTGCTAAAATTGTTATTGTTCTAAAAAAAATATTTATATATAAATTTATAATTTAGTTTATAAAATTTAGGATCAACAAAAAAACATTTTTTTAAAAACTCTGGTAACAATATAATTTTATGTATTATTATATAAATTAATTTGTAACAAACAGAAAACTACAACATGTGTGTGTGTATATATATATATATATACTACATAAGTAATTTATAAAATATTAATAGATCAAATAATATATTTTAAAATAAGATATTAATTTGTAAAAAAAATTAGCTTTTTAAAAAAAAAAAAAATCCTTAACGAAAGATATATTACAAAAAAAAAAAAAAAAACAAATAAACAAATAAAAACCTAGATAGATATACAGATAAATCTTGAATTAAATGATGTTCTTTAAAAATAACATATTACAAATAAATTTAAATTTCCAGGAACTGACCAAGTAATGTGACTTAAAACACTTGACTTGAAGTAGTGAAATAAGGCCTTCCATTAATGAGCAAAATGACATGTAACTCAATCACAGTTTAAAAAAAAAAAAAAAAAAACTCAATAACAGTGTGTGGTACACATTACAACAATGAAGAAAATAATAATAATTTTTTAGAAAAAAACCTATACAAAGGCATGCTTTCCTTTTGTCAATATATTAAGATTACCTCCTATATGCTCTTATGATATATTTGTATATTTGTTATCATTAAAACCATACCTTTGATATTATATACAATCACAAGAAATCTTGATCTTAATTTTAAAATTCTTAATCATTATACACTATATATATATATAGTAGACATTTTATTTCAATTATTACAAAAAAAAAAAGAAAAAAACCTAGAAAAGCTTAATATTGAAAATTATTTTTTGTTTTCCAAAATATTCAAATGAAGTCATTTTCGTCATTCAATAAACAATATAACATATTTCTCAATCCTTCACATCTTGCAAATATACTTCTCTGACTGAAACTAAATTTAAAAAATAACATGAACAATGTTTTTGTTTTTAAATTTATACTATCTTTGTAATTTTTTTTTTTTTATATATTCAACGCTGCACACCTACAGTGTTAGAGCGAGTCTTTAATCTAGTTCTTTGGTATCTTTACTTGTCTTTTTCTTTCATTTCATTTAAGTCAGATTCTTTGCTTGCCATTTACTCTATGCTGTCTTATTCGCAGCATAGTCCTTGTTATGGTTGTTCTTCCATCAATTATGTTTGTCGATTTTGCTTGCATACCCTTTGAAAAATGAGTAATTGATAATATAATCATCAAAAAAATAATATTTTCTTAGCTACATAAATCCTTGCTCTATCAAGGGCTAAAAGACAAACCGAACTCAGACAATATCTGCTTATTTTTCCTTGAAAAAAATTCAATATTTGTTTTGATACTCCTCTTACTGGGAATTTGTCACGCCCCGAACCCGGCTCACCGGACCCGTCGCGCGGACAAAAGGCCGCAGACCTACAGGGCGTGAACCCCATAAGCCTGCAAGGCCTCAAAACCTGATACAGAGTAGACAAAACTAAAACAAACCAACTGATTTACAGGACTACAGACTCTACAGAGTATACAAAGCAGGGGTACAAGAAATCCAAAATACAAAATACAAGAATACAGGGATAGACAATGACAAGAACTTAAACTTTACAACAGGAACGACAACATCCACAAACAGTCTTTCAAAGGCCACACTGGTCTACCACTCTTGATCTGAAAAGGATTTAAAGCAAATCCATGAGCTCACTAGCCCAGTAAGTAATCCAAAACAGTAAACTGAAACGAAAGTTCAAAACTAAAACTTGCACAAAATCAGAAACACAAAATAGTATAAATAAAATCAAGAGACGAAGCAAGATGTAACAGATTCCTGAGTGTGTCTCCAAATTTGCTATAGCTGCCAGAGGTCATTTATTTACCCTCGGTGACCCGAGCCAGAATAACAGAGGTCATTTGTTTACCCTCGGTGACCCGAGACTGAATATCAGGTGGCCGTTGATTATTTCACCGAACGGACACGGTGCGAAACTGCAGTCTCATTTTTCAAAATTTCTTGTCGACAAGGTCAGGGTTTAACCCCCCACTGACAGGATTGCATATTGCTCATTTAGAGACCAAAAATCATTCAGATACAAAAATATTTACAATGATACAAATTCAGAATTTCTCAAATTCACAAATACCCAAAAGAAAAATACTAATAGTTTCAGGATCCCACTTTAGGGAGAAAAAAAATACGGAAATTAAAGATTAACCAAACAAAACATTTAAAATTATTCAAAATACTAATTTCTCCAAACTAAAGCAAAACAAATATACAAATAAACAAATAATGAGCATAATTAAATTAGCCCAAATGATAGCAGATTATACCAACATCTGGGTATATATAAAATACACAGTTTAAAACATTTAATATAATCAACTAAATGAAATCCCAATACTAGCATAAATAATAAATCGATAACCAAAACGAAGTGAAAAGTAATCACTTAATTAAAACAATTAAATAAAAATATCTGATAATATTTATTCAAAAATAAATAATTTCAATATTAACAAAAATACATGTATTTGAAATAAAATGCCATAACGAAATAATAGGCAATTATCTTGCCAATAATTATCAAATACTGAAAATACGAGGTTAACGGTGGATTACTTACCTCGAAATTACTCTCTTCCAAGACACCACATGAAAACCCAAGTCAGTTCTCAAATGGTCCTATAACCCAGGGATTGGCAACCATTAATTCAGAAAATCATGGACTAGTCAAAATACAAAAAGGAATACCATAAACTAGAGGCATTGGTCAACATCAAGGCAACTACCTAAGAACACCCATAGACTGCATGGTCACTTTCAAATGCAAAAACATAAATTCTAAGGCTGCTGAAATTAGGAGGTGAGTGTGTTCTTCTATGCATGCAAAATTCGCCCTTTAAGCATGCTTGAAAGAAAACACGGAGACATGCAAGTCAAGTAAAGGTATATGCATATAGTCACACCACATAAGAGCATGCATCTCAAAGCTTGGGTTCCCAAGATTGGATTTTCTAAAGAGTTCAAAACACTACAAGGCCTGCATGTTTTCATGCAAGTAAAAACCCATATAAACCTCAAAGTGGGGTGCAACTCTTCATGCAACATGCTCTCTCTCTATATATATACATATATAGGTTTATGGTACAATAACACAAAACCAAAGGAATCCAAAATATAAAGAGTATGTTTTCAACACACTCTCAAATTCAAGGCTTAAAACATAAGCATGCTCATACAAAAACATTAGCTATAAACCCATGAATGGTTGGAACTTGGGATTTACACCTAAGTTTAAGAGTGTGGAAATACTCAAGGTTGTAATACAAAATTTTGATCATGTGCACACAAGCATGAAAGCCAATCATCAAAAGGGTATTAGCAACACTTAAACTATCAACCTGAAACATAACACTTTCCAACATATATGCAAGAAATGAAAAGGCAATAAACAAGAGCAACAACATGCTAAAGGGCAATACAATCAAGTAGAAGGAAGACTTACTCGGTGAGATGAGTAGGAGGAACTACACTATCAAGGTGGTAGCCATCAAGGAGAGAAGCATGGTTTCTCTTGAAGATTGGTTTAAAGAGAGAAGTGGTGACCAACTCCGGGTTATCCGGCTCACAAGCTTTCAAGAAATCCCATGATCATCTTGATTAAGTAATGCAAAGAAGGGAAGAAATCTCCAATGCTCGCCGGAGGTTTGAAGGTCGGAGTTTTCCGGTACCGGAATTACATCTCTCTCTCTCTCTAACTCTGTATCTCTCTCTCTCTAGCTCCCTCACTCTTCCAGAAAATCGGTAGAAGATGGAGAAGCTGAAAATCGGAAGAAGATGGGGAGGTTGCTAATGTCGGCTTAATTCAAGGGTTTGCATGTAAAGAAGACCAAGAATCTGGTTTGAATTGTTGTGACAAATGGATGGGGACAAAAAGACCGGGGCCCATAGAATTGATTTCATGTAGTCCATCCATCTTGAAATAACAAAGAAGAACAAGAAGGTCAAAATAAATATAGTTAAATATTGAATTTTTAGAAGTGATTTCTAACCATAATGTTATATAAATAAATATGATGTTGTAAGGGGCTTACAAGCAATTTTCACACTATATTTGCTTCATTCGCAAGTCATATAAATGACAAATTCTCAACAAATTTTCCCATATGTAAAGATTTCATCAAATGGTCAGACATCAATTCAAAGCAGTAATGGTACCAGACATGGAAACAATGCTGAGGCTTTTTAACAAATAATTCAATAATCAACAACTGTATATTACAATGCATCATTATCTTGTGTTACACCGCAAAAGAAATTGATACAATTGAACAAAGAAATAATATCAAATGAAATTATCAAGAATTCTCTGTATAAAGAATGGTATTCTTTATCCCTGTAATTGTCTTCAATTCTCTTGACTGTTTTCCTTTTTCTTTTGGTTTCTGACTGTTCAATCAGTGAAGCCATTTCCAAAGCCAGCTTCACTTCATTTTTCTTTCTTGTTTTTTTTCTTATTTACTGAATTTTAACTGCAATAAAGTCCAAGAAAAACAAGATAAGAAATTGTTTATATAACCTTATTTATCAGTAACAGATAGAGATTGAGACAATACCTAAACCATTATTAACATTGTCAAAAGGATGTCGGCTCTTGACTCAAATGATCTGTAAATTGTTGATATTCATTGAAGTCAATTCCATTCAAGCGTAAACAGCATAAGATTTGTTCTGGAAGTTCGTCAGCTTTGTTGCCCTGAAACAGAGAGTCATAATGTGCTTAAACTGTGTCTTCCATATGAATATTCAATGGATCAAATATCTTCAAACAATGTTGCAAAATAGGAACATGTTACTAACCTGAATTGTCAAACCAACATCAAGAACACAAAACTTCAACCTGTTGATAAATGTATCAAACCCTTTCCTTGAGATATAACTGAATCTGTGCATATCCAAATCAATTTCAAAGTAGTTTTCTCCCTGCAAAAGATGAGGATATGAAAGCATGTTTAGCTTGCAATTCAAAACTTAATTATCCAGAATAACATATAAAAAGCTGCCATCTTTCTTCTTCAGCACCTACACTGGTGTCCAATCAAGGGGATTTTAGGTGGTTACAATTTTCACAAAACAATTACATATAAATTGACATGGTACTTCTCCATACAGGAAAGTTTGAACAAGAAACTCACGCAATCAAGGACTAACAAGAAAAGTCCCTAAAGAACAAAAAAAAATTTCACCAGAAGCCTACAAGCAATAGTTGTGTTGAGAAAATATTAGCATCAGTCTCCATGAGGTGAAGTCATCCAATAAGTCAATCATGAAATTTTCATTTGGCACATTTCAACTCAAGGTGTTCATCTATACTGTTGTTAAGCTAAAGCTTGGACAGTGGTCATAATGATGAATTTTCTAGGCGGCTCACTGTTGTTCATATGAAGAAACAATTCATATGAAGAAAAAATTACACACATGTTCCTTAAAGCGAGTTCAAATGAGATAAAGGGGGTGTTTGGATTGGCTTTTTTAAAGCCCAGAAGTGCTTTTTTATAAGTTAAGCACTTCTGGGTTTTAAAATTTATGTTTGTATTGGCTTTTGGGCAAAAGCTGAAGCTGTAAAAAAGCTGAATTTCAGCTTTTTTGAGAAGCTGCTGAAGAGGTGCTTCTCAAAAAAGCTCTTAAAATAAGCTGTTTTACACATATAGAATTGCTTTTGTATTAACTTACCCAAACATAAAATATTCAAAAGCACTTAACTTACTCCCAAAAAGCACTTTTTTAAAAAGTACTTCTACAACTTAACAAATAAGCACTTTTTTAAAAAGCTTACCCAAACAAGGCCAAAAGCCATCTTCCTTGGACATTTAGGCATAGTACATGGAAAATCCTGACTCTGCTTGTTAAGATTTACATATTTCCATTGGGGAGGCTCCAAATATATAGAACTAGTTTTTATGGGTGCTACTGGTAGTTATGAAATATTGTTTAATTGTTCATGTAACTTCATTCCACTTAAAGGGGCCAAACCATCTCGCCAAGTAACCTAGAGAGGCCTTCCAGTACTTTTCAGTATGAAAATTTGAGATAAGCATGTCAAAGGAGCCAAACTTTTCCAAGAGGCTCAACCTCGTTTGATTAATAGACGAGGCAAGCTAGTTCCAAGATTTTAAGCTTGACGAGGAAACAAGCCAAACTCAAATACCAAGACACGGGCTTATTCGATAAGTATGATAAGGCTTGATAAGGGTATCATAAACACATGAATGCAATATAGAATTATATTATTATAGTATTTATAAAATATTATATATATATATATTAATAGGTTATTACTAACAGATTTAACTGTAAATTTTATTTAAGAAAAGGGTTTATAAAATTTTACCTTGTTAAAAAGGATTTAATAGTTATTTATATTTCGATGAGGCGCTCCCTTGCTTCTTTTTATCATTCCTTTTCATCATGCTAACACATTATTGAGGATACTCTTATTAATTAGCACTTGGAAAGCAATGTCATAAAGACCACTTATAAAAATTATTAAAGCATCTAGTTCTTCAGATGTTCCTGAAGCATCAATTCTGGCACACTTTCTGACATCATGCCAAGATTTCAGGCTGGTTTACTATTTGAGGTTTGTATTTATTATTGCGCCTATACCATCTCCACTAAAACAGAGATATTCCTTCATAAGGATCAGACCATAATTGTAGAATAGAAAAGGAAGCCGCAAGGATGATGAAAGATCAGTGTTCCTCTTATTAAGTGATTGAGGGCATATTCAAATTAGCTAATCATACCAAAAAAAAAAAAAAAACTGCACATGATTGATATTGCCAAGTAACCAACAAAGCAAGAAACCAGGCTCGAACAGAAGCAATGTAGTGGTTGGTTATATTATCAGCATTCACAATCTTCGCACTAAAGTAAATGTTGTGATTGGTGACCATTTCTGATATGGTAATGACTCTGATGATGATGATTCTGGAGAATAGATTTGCACAGATATTAATGAAGACAATGCTAATCTCTATATTGTTTAATGCCACTGCTCTATGTTTGGCAAGGTAAGAGATTAATACGAAGACAATCATAGTTAGTAATTGGATTTGTTAAATGTTGCTTTAAACACACAGGCCATATTATTATTGAATATGATGAAATCATGGACCAGTTATATGTAACTATACATACAAGGATTACAGCAAGGCGTATCAAATATGGAGTCATGGACCAGTGTACCTATACATACAAGGATTAGAGCAAGTCGCATCAAAATCAAATGGTTAAAACTGTAATATTTAATTTTTCTTCCTTTTTCTCTTTTGGTAGACATCATAAATGGTTCTTAGTAAATTAACTCAATGCAACTAAATGAGTAGTTCTCCAGTGCAGGCTTTGAGCCAAAGTAACAGGAGCGACTGAGAAGTTCAATCTTGAGGGATAGTTCAAAAGGAAAAGAATATCCAATGCAAACTTACCAAGTAAAATTCATGTTGAGGACGAGAAAGAATAGGTTTTTCATTGTATGCATTCATAAGCTTCCTTTCTGCTGCACTTAGAGGAAGTTCATCAACATTAACAACACGACCCAATATTTTCAACCTTTCTCGGAAAGGGGCTATGGAATCTGTTGGAAAGCCTTTAACTCTTTCGACCTCGTCATCAATTAATCTCTGTTTTGAAATATAAGATGAGGTTGAATTAAGCCGTACAATTTAATTGCAAGAAACTAAAGCATTTCAAACTAAATGATAACTAGAAGGTTATGATATCTTCTAAACCTTTTCACAAGAAGTTTGGTAGAAAGATCAATGCTCCTGCCAGTGAAAGCTGGTAAATTTTTTTTTTTTTTTTTAAGTGATAAAGCTATAGAGTCAGTTGAGTAATCGAAGATTTAAAATTGGTAGATAAAATAAAGAAGAATTTGGGCAAATAAGTAAACAAAATAATGTATCTTGACCACATGGATCAATGAAAATACGAGGGCACAAAATGAAATATAGTTTACACCAAAAGTTGAACGTTACAAAAGCATGTGAAGAGGGAAAGGTCTCCTGTGATTGATTACTATTATCTCCTTTTATTAAATGAATCCTATTTGATGAAGTTGTATTGATATTGGATTTTTAGTTCTACAATTATTATATCTTAATGGAGGGTAACAGTTTTCATATAATTCAAAACCATTACAAGACCTAAATATCAAAGAGAAAAACCATCTACTCATTTGAAGAAATGAACAAATTAATCAACTAAACAAAACAAAGAGCAAGTTTCTCATCTTACTGCAAGATTTTCCTGGAAACTGGATGAAAGTTCTTTAGAGTAATTGTCTGAGAGCCTAAAATAGAGCACAAAGCTCATCCCTTGTCCATCAGTTTCACTCTGAAAAATTGCTGCAGGATAAAGAGGAATCTGACAAAAAAATTATTATATATAGTTGCCGAATGTGGCCAATCAGAACAGCTTACAGCTTCAAATAAGAATTTGCATAATAATACTTACCTGAACATTAACTATAAGGATAGTTGGAAACTTGGAGGATGCGTCTACACTAGGGAGATCAACTAATTGACCAATGTGATGGATCTTCCTTGGGCATAAGTAGACATCAACACCAAAAGGATAATACGCCGCATAATTTGGCGCAAAGTCTTTCCTTTTATCCCTATCACCAAATCCACAGTAGATTCTGAAGTTAGATGATACACTTTAATATTAGCATACAAAGTGGACAAATATTTGTAGTCGCTAGTGCAATTGCAAGGAAAATCAGGTTAATATCTAGTCATACAGACCTCAAATAATTTCCTCCTCTAACTCGGAATGTGCTTGGCTCAATTTTTGACCAGCAATTCATCATTTTTTTCTCTGCAGGGCAGAACGGGACTTGTGATCCAGCTAGTGGCCTTTCAACAAACTCCTTCGTAGAAACTGAGTTGCAAAATAAAACATGAAGTCAGATACATGAAGCTCTTCTTTGTGAGATATGATACAGAATGAGTTGGAGTTATCTGCACACACACACACACAAAAAATAAAAAATAAAAAAACCACATGTTAATAAAGAACAAGTAGAACCTAGTGCTTGTTAGTATGTCAAAACATATTTTGATGTTTAACACCAGTCACTGAATCCTTTCATTTGAGTTTAACACTACTATTCCAAATTAATCATCTTCCTATATTCACAATGGTCTCCATCACTTCTGGTTTTTTTCAAAATTGTTGGAGTTTGGTGGTGTAAGGAAATAAATCATGCGCCCAAATTTCATAAATGGAAACTTAAACAAACAAACCTAGGTTATAAGTGTAATATTTGGACCATCCCTGCAGTAGGATAGTTAGTATTTCATTCCCTTCGCTGCTCAAAAGTCAAGGGTTCAAATCCTACTTGTGGCTTCTCCACAATTATATATATATACTGGTGGAAATCTAGTGCTCAAAAGCAATTACCATGCTTAAATTTTACAGTAAAATAGCTAAGTAGTCACTTAATCATTTGGGTATTCCTATTTGGGTAACCGTATTATAAAAATTTCAATTTGGTTACCCAACTTAAGGATTGTGATTATTTTAATCACTAACACTTAGGTTGTTAATGGTGGGCTGACATGGCGGTCCATGTCACCAATCTCTTGCCATGCTGACGATACATATCATACATTGCACGCCAAGTTGATATGGCAATATTGAGTGACATGGCATTCCACGCCGCATCATTGGCCACATAGAAGTATTGACAAGAAAAATTATGCTTTAGTAGCCATGTGGCAGTGTTGATGTGGCGAGAAAATTAGTGGCATCTACCACCACGTTAGCAAGTCGTTAACGGTGTGAGTACTATTGATCCAATTAACTGTAATTCTAAAGTTTGGTAACCCAATTAAAATTTTTAATAATTTAGTGACCCAAATAGGAATATCTGAATAATTGGCTGACTATCTAGATATTTTACCCTAAATTTTACCTCTTCCATTTTGGTTCTCATGACAACTAGCTAACTTACAGTTCTCACTTAGAATAACATTAACAAAATTTGATCAAATAAGTAACCCAATCTGCCTGCAAAGTAAAAAAGTTCCTCATATTATGAAATAAAAAGGAAAAAACAAAGGTCCTGAATAGAAATTGGAAAAAGATAAATTGACACCGATATAAATCAAGACAAAAAAAAAAAAGGATAATTCCAAGTTGTGCACTCCCAATATGAATGGTGAAACTAACAGTTACTTACATGGTGTGGGAGTGCCAGGTCCTTCACCAGGCTTTGACTTGAATGAGAGCTTCAGGGTTGCTTTTCTCCTTGAGTTTGGTGGACTACAGCTTAGAGACTTCCGTTTCTCAACTGTAGGAACAATAGGAGCAAGACAGGGTAGGCAATTATTTGGCAACAAACCACAATTATCCAGTATTCTGCTTCCTTCACCACTATCTTCATTTACAGTTTTCCTGCTCTCACTATCATAGCACACAGAAGCATTTGCACCAGTCAAACCAGTATGAGATTGAGTAGCAGGGCAAGTAACTGTGGTTCCCGCAGATTGCCCCTCTAGTTTTGAACCTTTATGTTCCTGGGCAGTAGAAGAGGCAGTGGGAGTATTAACACGAACTTCTTCATGGTTAGCTTCTTTGAATGATGAAAGACTGGATACAGATGAAACTTCATGGCCACTTAAAGACAGCACATCTGTTGAGAAATTTGACAGAATGGACAACGCTCAAAGACAGTAAATATAATCAAACTACCTAAACAGAAGCATAAATAACTCTACATCACATACCATCCTGAACACTATGGAAATCATCATCAAAGTCAGACTCCATTATTCCGGTCGTGTCAAACCAACACTCATCAATGCTTCCCGATACAGCTGCCACCATCAGAAGCAAGGGAAAAAATAAATCAAGCTCATAAAGCACTGCTTATTCGGCAAAAGTCATAAAGCCATAACATGCATAAACCAAGAAACAATAAAAAGGCAAGATTGATTTCACAACACATCCAAACATAAAGAATCTAGTCGTACAACAAAAGTAATTCAAAGCTTCAGGAAAATCCAATTAGTCATTGAACGGGTATTAAAAATCTAAATTTGGCAACATTAATATAATCAATTTCCACATCCTCTTCCAATTGACAACTTCAACAAGACTTTCTCATTGATCCATAAAAATCCAAAATTTCAAAACAAAAACAACATCTTTTTCAAATTTCTCTTATTCCAATCCTATCATCCCATCAAAACATCAAACAAACTGAATTAATAGTGTAAAAAGGTGAACTTCAATCCTCCACAAATCATCAAACATCTCATCAGCAATCCACATAAGCAGAAATAGAAAACGATCAAGGACAAAGAAACATAAGAAAAACCTTGAAAAGCGGGATTGGAGTCTGCCGGCGGGTCGCAACCCTCAAAATCAGGGATCTCGTTGATCGTCTCCATAGACTTCCGTCTTTTGATCCCCCTCCGCTTCCGCCTCGTCCGGAGCCCATCCGCACGCTTCTTCCGCACTCCCACACAGCCCTCGGGCCTCGTCACGCACGCCCCCATCCCTCTCGCTCTCGATCTCTGGATCTCCGGATCGAAATCTTCGGAGAAGGAGCTGGAGAAAGCGAGCAAAAGAGATGATTATCAAGCTTGGAGAGCCATAAGCCGGCGTTAGACGACGTTCAGAGCTGGTTGTTTGCGTGGGGCCCAGAGGATTGCTTGTGGGTCCCATTTTGCATCGAGATTAGGAACTTGTTATGATCTCAAGACAATCTTGTGGTTTGGATTGATTGGGTTTATGGATTGCATCGATGGGACCCAGTTAAGAACACGTGGCGTGCACGCCATTTGTTCTTCGTTGACGGGTCTTGAGCTGATCTCGAGGTGGATTTGCTCTAGTTTGTAGTCAGGACCGTTGGATGGGATTGATATGCGTGTGTGAGTGATCTGGGTCGTTGGATGGGTCAGCAGTTTTTGAGCACGTGCGCGTACCCATGCCTCGTGATAATCCGAGAGCCGATCTCACGTGCTCATACCCATGCCTCGTGATAATCCGAGAGCCGATCTCATATATATATATATATATATATATATATATATATATATACAATATGTTATCTATGAACGTCCATAGATTTCTAATTTATGGAAATTCTATTATCATCCGTTGGATCATAATCCAACGGATGATGTTGATGAAATAAAATAAAAACATATTAATAAATTTTATAAAAATTTATTGGTCAACAACTTGATTTTCTATAAATTAGTAGACATATTTTTTAATATATATATTAAAAAAATATTTTTGAAAATCTATTATTAGTTTGCCTTTTTAATTTTAACTTTTTTTTAAGTTGTTTTATCTAAAAAATTGTTGCCCCCCTCCTAAAAATTGTATTTAAAAAAAACATAATGTATTTTTATTTTTATTGTTAAATAAAAACTCGATTTAAATTTTTAACATTAGTTGAATGAACTCAACATTAATTGTTCAGTGGCCTTCATAGTCAAAGTTAGGCTGTAGATATGGAATGATAAGGATCGTTGGATGGCGGGTCATGATCATATATAGCTGTCAGATGGGAAACAATCAAATAATATAAAAAGTTTGGTGTTTAGTCTTTGTGACTGTTTCTATGTTTTTTCTTTGTTGTTGTTATTATTATTATTATATGTTTTTTCTTTGTTGTTGTTATTATTATTATTATTATTATTATTATTATTATTATTATTATTATTATTATTATATTGTGGAAAATCCACCCACTCATTTGAAAAATATAACCATAGTGTAAATGTACTTAATTAGTTTGTTGAAGACTAATGATTTTATACACTACTAAATAAGATTGATTGTGTCCAACCAAAATCATTGATGAAATTGATGGTGTTGGTTAATTGATTGAAATCTATAGTATTTATATGGAACAAAATATCTTGTATAATCTCACAGACATGAAATATAAAAATAAAAAAAAGTTCATTTATTATATTTATGATTTTCTGAGTTGAAACTGTCATTTTATTTCATTATTTCATTTTTTTATTTAGCTAAAAAAAAAAAAAAAAAAAAGACCGTTTTGTACCTATCTTGATTATGTAATAGTAGCTTGACCTGGCACCCATGTTTGCTTGATTTTTTTTTTTTAGTGCAAAATGTATTTTAATTAGCATGATTTGGCATCTAGTCATAGTAACGTGGATAATATGGTGACTTGGTAAATGTTTTTGGCTTGAAGACAAATATCTTTAGAGATCTTTGTGGAGCTATTTTGACAAAATCTTATCAAGGGCATATTTAAAAGATTTGATTGAGGCTAAGGGGGTGTTTGGTTCGGAAGTGATTCACCAAAATGAATGAAGTTAAAAAATGTCATTTCGGAGGAAGTGAAAGTTCAGTTGAAAGTTCCCACTTTCTCTTGTTTGGTTGAAGGGGGAAGTGTCAAATCAATAACCACTTCGGTTGTTTGGTTGGTAGAAATGAAACTTTAGAAGTGATAACTTCAACAGTTCATGATGTTTGGATGGGTAAAACTGGAGTTGTACTCACCACTTCCAATTAAAGGTGAGATTACCCCCATGATTTTGTTGGGTTAGGTTTAAAAAATTTTAACATGATAATTTTATCAATTGGTGTATTAATTGTAGATTTTAACTCAATTATGTTTGATTAATACAATGCCTAAAATTCTCACTTATATAAACATTATTAACGGTAACTTATTTAAAAACATATTTAAGTTTTTTTTATCTAAAATAATCTATTCAATGCCTTAATAACAATGTTTTTTCATAACATATTTTACGATTAACTATATTATATTATGTAATGTATAATAATGTTTAAAATGGTCATTTTCATTACATACACAAAAAATTTAATATATGTTTTACTCATCTAATTAAAATCTGTCAAATATCATCCTATAATAGTATGTTTCCTTAGTTGTGGGTGAGTTGTGTGGGAAGATATTTCCAGCATTTTGCATCATCTTGTCAGTAACCTGCAGTAAAAGATGGTAATTTATGGTTAACAATTTGAAATACTTATCCTTGTTCTTTCAGATAAAGAAGTAGAGAAATTACATGTTGTGCTGCATGAGCTTTGAGTCCATCAATTCAACTGTAACCAACACCAATTCTGTTTAGTAGTAATCTACTACATTCATTCATCAGAAAAACCATTTTAATTCTAACATTGAAAATTGAAAGATGAATGCCTCATAAGGCAACAAAGTTTTTCAATCACTATCCATTAGTCAAGTTTTTATTACTGGAGTCAACAATCACATTATCAAGTTTTTCAATCACATTTGTTACCTATACTTCCAAAACAGCAATCCATTCTTTCATTTCCAAGACCTGCTTTCTTTCATGATCAAGTTCCACATATGCACAAAGTTAACCAAATAATAAAGCAAAACAAAACACATAACACACCATAATAGTTAGCCCACATAAATCAAAGATGTCCAAATAAAAGCAAACATGCTATTAGATGAAAGGATAGAACATGCATGCAGTGTATGGCCACATAAAAGTTCAGGCCTACATGAAACACACAAGAAAAAAAAAAATCCATGAAACAGTCTAAATAAAGAGCCATGCTAGTCATGGCCACCATAGCAAGCACATATAAAACAAGCAAGAACACAGATAATGCATGCAACAACCACAAGCAGAAAAGGAAATAGCAGCAGAAGTCTGTCCATCAACACAAAGGAAACAGCAACATGGAACCATCCATGGTTGGCTCAATCCATCCTGGAGAGGAACTTCTTGATCTAGTCCTTCCTAAGCTCTAATTTCCTCACCATGGAGCCCATAGCTTTAGATTTTTGACTCTGGAGATAGTTTAGTACCTCAACTAGCTCTCGCTCATCGAACCCATTAACCTCCATAACCCTATCATATAAAGTCTCCGTCCAATGCAATGGATTCTTGATTGCAGTTTCCATTTCACTAACAACTATAAGTAGACCCGACATATTTGAAGCACTTTTAGCTCTCCTGCTAGAACGATTGGATCTAATAGACGATGTGGAAGGACTCCTAGCAATAGGTGGAGTGGGGTTGCCATCGCCTTCTTCATCGCTAACATTATGAATAGGGGCTGATTCAACATTGTCATTGTTGGATTCTTCAATTTCAGGATTATCACCAAATTCTGAATACAATGATGCTGCATAGGAGCCCGTTGCATTGCCTTCACCACACATTACTCTAAGCCCTTCATAATTGTCAATGGGCTTGTTAATAAATGGTTTCACACCTGGATGTGCCTATAATATCAACAAAATTCAGCAAACATCAATGAATTGCATGAAATGTTCAAGGAATTTTTAACAATTTAACTCAATATACGTTACAGCCACAATAGGGTCAAGTATGATCATCTTGATTTCATCATCCCATCCTGCACCACTCAGGTCCTTCGCTTTTTTGATTTCCACATATCGTGCTTTCAATGTTCTGTAGTGGTTCTCGATGTTTTCAGCAGTAAAATTAGTTTAGAACATCGCATTTACAGCCATTGCAGCATGATTGAATGCAGCTCGCTTAAAGGATTTGTCACACTTAAGACCTTTTCTTGCTTGCTCTACTAAAATTGGTATCAAGAAGTTATCAAAATCTGGTTTCCACCTTTTGTTAGGTGTTCCACTCTTACTTGGTGCAGCTTTCGAGCTAGCACCACACACACAAATTTCCTAGTCTCCATGTTCCTTCAAGAAAAAAATTCTGAATAGAAGAATTATCATTAGACAATGGGAAAAATAAAATACATGGAAATGTTGTATGCACAACATATATTTATATAGATAGATGTTTTTAAAAAATTAGAAGATAACACTACAACAAAAAACATGAGTAAAAGGTTCAAACACAAGTTACACTACACATTTATGTTGTCTAGGGCAGCCCAATATAATGATTCCACATCTCAATAGATATCTTGTCACGCAACTCCACCCATTGCCTATTTTCTTCATGTTGTTCTAGTTGTGTTCATCCTTGGGATGGTACAAGTTGCTCATCTTCTTACGTGCTTCCTTCATGCAAGATCCTATCCATTGGGTCCACACCTGCTATGTAATTATGCACAACACAACATGCAAGAACCAATTTAACTTGTGTCTTGAATGGAAAAAAAAGGGGTGCGAGGTAAGAATCTTGAAACAATTCTTTAAAATGCCGAATGCCCGCTCAACCCTCGATCGTAACATTGAATGTCGGAGATTGAATAATTCCTTAGGATTTGTCGGCATCCTTCCATTGTGTTTATTTAAATGGTACCTAACTCCTCGATATGGAGCTATGAAACCATTCATTGTTGTATATCCGACATCTACTAGATAATATTTCCCTAAAAGAGCCCAATACAATTAGTTATGATTAATTTTGATATTTGAAATGCGTAAGTAGAATTTTAGCTACCTTCTATAATTTTCAACCCATCGGGTTGTGGTCGCGATATCGCATCTCTTAAAACAGTGAAATCATTTGCGGATCTTTCCCAGCCAGCTAGTATGTAGGTGAACTTGAGATCAGGGTTCACCACAGCTAAGACATTTTGAGTAGGGCCTTTTCTACCAAGAAAATGGGGTAATTCTTGTGCAGGGACGGATGCATCAATATGCATGCCATCTAATAGACCAATGCAATCCTACATGGCAATCAGACATTATTGAGTTTTCAATGTGGTTTTTAATACAATGTAAAATTTTACCTATAATTATTTTCAAACTTACTTTGAAAAATGGGTACCAACTTGGATTATTCTCTATGTCATGGTGGCAACTGCTAGTAGGAGGCTTGACGAAATCATCACGTACAACACAAATAGCTCGAATTACATTGTTAAAGTACCGAATAATTGTTTCCCTGAAGCGAAGGAACTCCATTCGCATGGTTTGATTCATTGTATTATGACCAACTATGTGCAAGAAAATGGCAAGTTGTTCCTCTATGGACACATGGCGTATATTGTTCATTTGTTTCTTTCTAGTTAGGTCCCGGTACAATGATGGCTCCACGTTTTTCCTAGGCCTAGTTATATGAATTTCTTCAAATACAAAGGCAATGACAACAACAATTGTGGTGAAAGCCGCTGCGAGAGTTCTCGCACGCTCACCTAACGCCCAATTATCCATCTACACAATTAATCAATGAGTATGAGTCGGTGAATTAGGTTATGTGATTGAATTCTCTACATTTTACTAATACCTTCTTAAGCCTAAAACAAAAACGCATACAACAACATGAAAATCAATTCGAATGTCTTTAGAGTAATCATAGTTTTTAGTGGATATGTAATTTCAAGTTCAGACATGTACCACTCATTAAAAATATTGGGAAAAATCATAAACTAATATTAACATTGAAAGGCTTAACAATTAACTGGAGACAAGTAAATTTAACTATAGTGTTTATGTCCAATCAAGTCACACAAATACATAAATTAAAAGAGCATCGTTGGATCTAAATCACATTCATTTAATCAATGAGATAATTTTGTATCAAATCATAATCCAAATCCCGAAACCATTAAACCAATTGAAAAGGCAAGAGCACAAAATATGAGGAGAATTCAAGAGTGACAATAGTACAAATGAAAAAGTTTATATCAATCTAACATATATGTCTCTGCAAACAAGTTTGAAGGTTGAAAACTTACAAGATTTATATCATATGATTTCTTCTCATGGTACAAGATTACTTTCACAGATAACATTAATTAATACTTTCACCGTCCTTAATCAAGTAATTACCATAAGTTTCTTTCATCTTTTACACAAAAAGTTTAATGCAATTTTAAATTCTATTTATATTAGAAATTACAAAAAATAAAATAAAAATTATATCCCTATAAAATTTATTGTTTATTTACCTATCCTAACCAATCATTTCTATTTGTTTATATACCACTATCATCATAAGTTCATAAGTTAATTTAATTTATTTTTTTAAAAAAATTAAACTCAATCTCCGACCATCCTAATCTTCTCAAAATCCTTATCCACAAAATAAATAAATAAAAAATAAATAAAAAATCAATCTCCGACCATCCAAAGAATCCTCACCAAAACCCAAAAGCCGCCACCAAGCAAGATATTAACTTGCTCCATTAATCAAGAAGAACCACACATGAACACCATCAGCCCAAAAATCCAAAAATTTCAGGAATTTTTAGATAAAAATGACAAAAAATACTTGCTAACTCACAATAAAAAACTCAAATAGATTTACAACATATTACCTTAAAGAGACATGTGTATGGCACTATGAGCTGAAGCTATTAATCGATGTGAGATTTCTCAATGCCAAGCTGTGAGAGATATGTGGCTTTCATGCAGAAAAGAAAAGAGCAATTAGGGAAAAAGATCTTCACGGGTGCATAGTACTACAAGTCACGGGAGTGGGGGTGTTTACAATACCCCCACGTGAAGAAATGTGGCTGAAGTGGGACTTTGGCCACATCAGCAAAAATTGCCGAAGTCCTACTTCGGTTGATATTTTGCCAAAGTCAAAATAGAGAAGTGGTGGGGTTTGAAAGTGTAGTATTTCGGGTTTTCCCTCTTTGCTTAGATCGATGTTTTTCGATCTTTCCTTGGTTGTTTGTTTGGTGATTTAGTTGAGTTCTCCTTTGTTTTGAGTTGGTGAGGCTTGCCGAGGGTTTAGGGTTAAGTTTTGAGAGTTTTAAAAGACGTTCGGGTCGTATGTTGGGCGCACAGGGGTGTGTGCGGGCTGTGCACAGCCTGCACAAGCATTTCTGAGGCTTGTGCGGCCTCGTGTGCGGCCTCTGTGCGGTCCGCACACCCCAGGCAGAGGGATGTGCGGCCACTGTGCGGGGCCGCACATCACCTGCACAACCCAGGCAGTGGGGTGTGCGGCCACTGTGTGGGGCCGCACACCAACCCGTTTTGCTTATAAAAGTCTCGTTTTAGCTCCTTTTTACGTCATTCTTTCTCCCTAAAGCCCCTCATTCCTTCCTCCTCTCTTTCTCTACTTTTCTTCAGAGTTTAGGGCTTGTTTTGGAGGAGATTTTGGGCTGATTTGTGGAGCTTGCAATTAATCCCTTGTTTCTTCAAAGTAAGTTCTTCTTCACTCCTTCCTTCTTCTTTGCTTGTTTGGATGAGGCTAGGGTTTTTTAGTTGCTTTGTTTTAGAGCTTGAGCTTTGTTCTCCTCCTTGTTCTTTGTTAGTGAAGCTTGAGGATGATTCTTGATTGGTTGTATTTTCCTTGGTTTGATGAAGGATTGAGAGAGATACTTCATCTCCTAGGTTAGAGTTACTGTAGCTCCGGTGAGCTTTCCTTGTGTTCTTGGTTTCCTTGGTTTAGAGAGAAGCTTAAACTCTTAGTGTTTGGTTTAGTACCTTGAGTTGTGAGTGGAGCAACCCTAGAGTGCATTAGGGTTGTTTGGTAGAAGAAGTTAGGGTTCTTGCTTGACTTTTGCCTTAACAACTTATTGGTGTTTCTTGTGCCTTCTCAAGGAGGAAAAGCTTTGGATTGAAGCAAAGAGCTTGTCGAGGACTAGCGTTCAAGGGAGCAAAGTCGTCAAAGTTGTGAGTAGGACTTATAAGCATAATACTATCCAAAGAATACCTATATTCGTATATTTATATATCCTTGTGCATTATGACGCTTGATTTGGGCTCTAAACGTTTTATGCTTCGGTTTAAGATTTAAACTTGATTTTGGAATGAGATATATAACTATATATGTATATGCATTTATATTTTTTTACTTGAAAGTAGTACCGTTCAAAGGAATGGTTATTTGAGTTGTTATGTGATTAGGAATTTGTAAGTGAAGATTAGATATTCTATGAGTTATAGATTGTATTATTTCACACACCTTTGTCATAATTAGTTTAGTTTCACTTGAATGATACCTTGCATTAGTAGTGGCTTTTGAATGTATTTTGGCTAGTTGGAGCGATGACTAAATTGTGACTGGATTCATTTCCTAAGCATTATTAAAGTATTTTTTTATATGTTGTTGAGATTTGAAAATCCTATGTCTTGAAGTATATGTTTCAAATTGTGTATTCTTATGAGATTTGAGATGTTTGATTTGATGACCAAAAAGGCGTATTTGAATCATGGTTAAGTTTATTTGCAAAGTTTGGCAAATGTTGTATTTATGTTCCCAAAGCTTTATTATGACTTTGTGGTTTCCAATTGAAGGTTTGAGACTTTTGTTATCGTATCCAAATGGATTCATGTAACCTAATTATGCTACACATTTCGTGTTATTGCGAAGGCTATGATTGGAGCAAGTGCTCAAGAAATCTTGTTTAGTTTTAAATGTTGTTTATTTGATCAAAGACATATGAAAATAAGTTGATTTTCATGGTATTGATGCAATGCTCAAAGTATATCTTCAAAAGACATCTTTGTATGATACTTTTGATAAAAGTGGTTTCATTATTCTTGATATGATCAAATTGATCACTCTTGGAGTGAGTATTGCCATTCCGAACATGTATTGTATCTTATTGAGAATTATTCTATCATGGTGTACTCATTGAGCCTACGGGCTGAGTCATTGTTTAAATTCTTTGTTGGTGACATGGGAGCTGAGCTCCAGAACTTCCTGCAGTAAGAAGTGGATGGTTTCCACGGGTCGACCTATATAGAGGTGGCGTGGAATACTGTAAAAAATGGTTATACCATGTCAGGTGGGAGCGTAGATGCCTGACATGGGTATAGTTGGGTTGTTCGGAGTCACCACACGAACTTCCCAGCGGCCAATACCAAGATATGCGCATCTTGGTAGCTCCAGACCTAACCAAGGCCATGGTTAGCGACGGAGAGTTTTTGAGGCCATTCTAGACATCATTGTTGATTTGTGATCGATGAGTTAATTATTTCTAAGCATCTTGATATTTGAATTTATCGATACGAATTGTGCTTATGCTAGGTCAAGGATGGCATGTGTTTTCTTGTTGATTTCTATGAAATTCTATTTGTATTTCAATGAGAAATATGGTATTCTTATGTGATAATTGTTATCCTTATTATTCCCAACTTTTGAGGATTTTCATCATGTTACAAATTGATAAACCTTGTGTTTTATAAATTGTTTTACTTGTATTTGATTTAGTGTTGTATCAATTTATTTGTATCATAGTAAAGTTTGTTTAATGTCCAGTGTGTTTTATAGCTTGAACCTATGTTTGGTTTTCCAAAGTTTTATTGTTTTAAACCCTAGTTGGGTATTAAGAATTTCTTGGTGTTACTTTATCTCGTTGTATTGTGGTGAAGATTATTTATGTAAGTATGTTCTAAACCTAGTATATTACTAGCAAGTATCTTTACTGATTCATGTTTTGGTACTGTTTTCTTTCGGTATATTTTTGGTGGTTTTGTGCTAATCCCCTCACTGAGTAACTGTGGATACTCATCCCCTCTTTCTCCTTCCCAGTTTTGTTGCAGGTAGTAGGTGAGGCGGTGCAACTGCGTGCTGTGCATTTGTCGCCTTCTTTTGTCCTTGAATCGTTTTTATTCGTGTATGTTCTTTTCGGATCATGCATAAGTTATTTGAGTCTTGGATCCACTAGTTTGTCGAGAACTCTACTGTATGGTGTAGTATCTAAACTATCCTTAAACTTGCGTGTATCATCTTTTGCTATTATTGTCAGTGTCTTCTATCTTCTATCCTTATTGTTGATGTCGTCGTCGTAGTTGTTGTTATTGTTGTTTATATTACTTCCGTAGGGCAGTTTTGTTTTTGAAACTTGGCATTTGTATTAATATTATTTATCCCAGGTTTATTGTTCAACCTTGCGCTGTCTCGAGGGTTGAGTGGCGGAGTATCCCTCCTCGAGATTGTCGCGGCGGTGTGTGCGTCCTGTGGACCTGCGGGTCGGGGAGTGATAGAAAGTGTCAAATCATCACTCCAGTCCCTCACTTCAGCAAAACAAACAACCGGAAGTCAGTTCGAACTCAAGACTTCAGTCACTTCAGCCCAGAAATCGGTGAACCTAACATGCCCTAAATATGGATGGATGCCAATTGAAAAAATACCTATCAATGATTGAAGAGTTATAGTGATTGAAGACATGCCAAATTAAATAGATATCTTCTATTGTTGGTATGATTGGCATAATTGATTGAAGACCAAGTTTGAAAAGTTTTGTGAAGACGGACAAAGTCGTGCATCTCTTGCGAGGGGGCTGCATGGTGAGGAGCCAAGGAGATAGGCTAGTTGCTGGTAGTTGAAATCGGGAGATCTGACTGCATTGATTTAAACTAAGCATAACCTGGAGGTTAATGGGTCTTGAGGTCACTTCGCAATAGAGACAAAATTCAGTCAAGTCAGCAGTCATGGCCATGTTGCAAGTTTGGTTACAATAGGAGTTGCAACAGCTAATTTTTTTGGAAGGTTCTAAAGTTAGTAGCCACAGAGATTCTAAAAGAGGTATGAGCTATATTTGGGACGTTGAGGCATCTATATAAGTAACCTTACTCGAAGATTATACTGATGATCCGAGCTATAGGTTGTGGTGGCATTAGAGAATCAAGTGAGGTTTCTTATCTACCTTTGAGAGGGTGAACTAAAAGTTTTTTATACTTATGTATTTTTACCTCTTTTAGTGGATTTTTTATTTCCTGTCTTGGTCCCCCAAATGTAGATGAGTTAACGCCAAACTAGGTTACCAAATTTGGTGTGTCCTTTTGTTGTTTTGGTTTGTGTGAAATTTCTATAAGTGTTTGAGTGTTTTCTAAATCCACAAACCACACTAGTGGAACTAACATGCACTAGTTACAACCTCGGTTGTGAAAAAGAAAGCCGAAGTTTTCATAAATTTCAACACATTTTCAAGCCTAATTACAACCTCAGTTGCAACGCCTGATGAAAGGGATTGCGATGAGGTTACTGAAAATGATCTTCTTCATGGGTATGAACTAATGCTAAAAAACTTGATAAAATGATCATACAATACAAGTCTTGCAAAAGAGTTGAAAGAATGCCATGAAAAGTTGAACGATGCTGAAAAAACCATTAATTACATGAACAAAGGTAAACCCATGATTGATGAGACACCTTCTTTTGAAAGAACAAGTGTGATTCAACATGATATTGAAACTGGAAGGGAGACATCAGGAGTCAAGAAAGGCAAAGTTGAAGCAGGTTCTGTTCTATCAAATGCTCAACAATACAAAGAAACGAAGCACAATAAGGTGAAGAGAAGATATAGAAGACATGCTATACGCTTTCATTGTGGAAGAAGAGGCCATATAAGACCTGAGTGCTATCAACTGAAGGAAGACATGAAGAATGGGAGAGTATTTGAAAGATAAAGAAGTGGATTCCAATATATCATTATTGTGGGGACAAAGGGCACTTCGTCTAAGATGTTGGAAAATGAAGACAGACTTGAATGAAGGTAATTATGGGAGGCAGACACCATATGTTAGAGAAAAGAAGAAAGAAACCAAGAATATGTGAGTCAAAAAGGAAGAATTAGTGGGATACTCTTCAGTGAAAAAAATCCTTAAAAGACAATTGGTATTTTGATAGTGGTTGTTCAAGACACATGACAAGTGACAAAGGTTTTCTGATGAATTACTAAGAATGTTCAGGTGGGCATGTGATGTTTGGTGATGGTCAGAAAGATCAGGTAGTTGGAAGAGGAACATTGATGGTTCCTCAATATCTAAGACTGAAAATATTCTGCATGTGGAGCGTCTTAAGGCAAATCTTCTGAGTATAAGTCAATTGTGTGATCGAAATCTGGTTATCAAATGCACTCATGATAGATGTATGGTCTATGATGAAGCCGGTTAATGTGTTTTAACTGGTTCAAGATGTTTAAACAATTGCTATTTGCTAGAAAAATTGGAAGTCTGTTATAAACCATCTTGCAACATCACCGGAATTTGGCATCAGAAGCTTGGACATTTAAACTTCAATAACCTAATGAAGATTACAGGAATGTGAGCTGTTAAGAGAGTGCCCATGCTTACAAAAAAGGAAGATGGCATATGTGGACCTTGTTAACTGTGAAAGTAAAGTCGTACTACTCACACAGTGTTGCAACAAATTGTTACAACAAGAGTGTTGGAACTCTTACATATGGATCTTATTGTACCGACAAAAATGGAGAACTTTCAGGTAAAAGATATATATTTTTGTGTGCTGATGATTATTCTTGGTACACTTGGCTGGACTTCCTTAAGGAAAAATCAGATACCTTTGAAGCATTTAAGAAGTTATGCTTGCAACTTCAAAATAATAAAAAAGTGTCAAATTGGGAAGATTATCAAAATCAGAAGTGATCATGGAAGAGAATTTGAAAATGCTCAGTTTGTAGAATTTAATAGAGAACATGGGATTCGTCATGAATTTTCATTTCCAAAGACTACTCAACAAAATGGAGTAGTTGAACTGAAGAATAGCACTCTTCAAGAGATGGCTAGAGTTATGTTGAATTTAAAGAAACTTTCTGCAAGGTTGATTGGTTTTGAGGTCGCTTTACTACTGAATTAGAACTCAATAAAGTCAGTAGTCAGGGCCATGCTGCAAGTTCGGTTACAACAAGAGTTGCAATAGCTAATTTTTCTTTGGAAAAGTCTAAAGTTAGTAGCCGCAGAGATTGTCAAAGAGGTATGAGCTATATTTGAGAGTTGAGGTGTTTAGATAAGTAACCTTGGTCTAAGATTATGGTGATGATCAGGGCTATAGGTTGTGATGGCATTAAAGAATCAAGTGAGGTTTCTTATCTACCTTTGAGAGGGTAAACAAAAAATTTTTGTACTTACGTATTTTCACTTATTTTAGTGGATTGTTTATCTTCAAGTTTGGCCTTCCAGATATAGGCGAGTTAACACCGAACTGGGTTACCAATTTGTTGTGTCTCTTTTTTGTTTTGGTTTGTGTGTGATTTCTAAGATTGTTTGAGTGTTCTTTAAATCCACAAACCACACTAGTGGAACTAACAGTTTTAATGAAAAAAAATTTAATATCGATACTTTAGTTTTTAAATTTATTTTAATATTTGAATATAGCATATAACTCTAATGCTACAGTGTAAATGGACAAAGGGTCATGTGTGAAATTAACTTTAAAAGTTGTCGCTAGTATAAATTGTTATCTTATCAACGACATACAAGCAAAAACAAAATAAAAAGGAAATTAAAATATCATCCTTTTAATTGGAAGTGGCATATATATATATATAATAGTAACTATATGGGACAAAAGACTTCAAATTACACATTTATTTATTTATTTTGATGTAAAAAGCTATATATTAGCATCCTCTCTATGTTCATTATCTTTGGAGCACATCCCAAGTGGTATGTGTTTTCAAATGCTTTAATCCAACCTCCAATTCCAACATTTTATGCTTTGCTTGGATGAGGATGTCTAGAGGTTTTGTAAGGTAAGATTTTAAACCAAATCATGCTTGGATCCATGGTTATATAGAAGATATGGTTTCAAATCCTCCATTAATTTAACCTTCGTTTCTCAACCCTCTAAATTGGTGGTTGAGAGGGTTTTGTAAATTTATGGGCCAAAATACCGGTCATCACTAATCTCTGATGACTTGTCACATAAGAAAATTCTTTGTTTTCATTTAAAATTTTTAAATGAAAAAAAATTTAATATCGATACTTTAGTTTTTAAATTTATTTTAATATTTGAATATAGCATATAACTCTAATGCTACAGTGTAAATGGACAAAGGGTCATGTGTGAAATTAACTTTAAAAGTTGTCGCTAGTATAAATTGTTATCTTATCAATGACATACAAGCAAAAACAAAATAAAAAGGAAATTAAAATATCATCCTTTTAATTGGAAGTGGCATATATATATATATATAATAGTAACTATATGGGACAAAAGACTTCAAATTACACATTTATTTATTTATTTTGATGTAAAAAGCTATATATTAGCATCCTCTCTATGTTCATTATCTTTGGAGCACATCCCAAGTGGTATGTGTTTTCAAATGCTTTAATCCAACCTCCAATTCCAACATTTTATGCTTTGCTTGGATGAGGATGTCTAGAGGTTTTGTAAGGTAAGATTTTAAACCAAATCATGCTTGGATCCATGGTTATATAGAAGATATGGTTTCAAATCCTCCATTATTTTAACCTTCATTTCTCAACCCTCTCAATTGGGGGTTGAGAGGGTTTTGTAAATTTATGGGCCAAAATACCGGTCATCACTAATCTCTGATGACTTGTCATATAAGAAAATTCTTTGTTTTCATTTAAAATTTTTAAAGGGTATTTTTGTAATATTATATGAATCCTTACCTCTCTTTACCTTCAAACCAAACACTAGATTCTATTACTCTACGTTTATCCCAAACAAAGTATGGTTTAAAACCATATTTTCCTTACTTTACCTTATTCTACCATACTTTATGAAACTCTCTTAAAACCCCATCCATGCAAAGTATTAGCTGTATCATACATCATGCCCGTTTAACACATCAGCATGCCATGTGGATTAAAACCCTCTTTACTATGAAGATAGTCAACTCATATAGCTAATCCTTCATGTCAAATAAACAAAAGGTAATTTCATTTTTGAATTGTTTAGTTTGATAAGGCAAGAGGGCATAACGTGACATGTCACATTAGCACACCGTTAATGGAGTTAGCCTGGTGACACAATGGAACATGAATCTAAAGTTAAGGCACTCAACTAAAATTTTTTATAATTAGTTGACTAAAATAGGAGTGAGCAAATAATTGTGTGACTATTTAAAAAATTTACTCTAAAGAAATATTGGATATGAGTTTGTTAAATTTTTTTGCATTATTTATTTATTTAAATCATATTTTAATATAAAATATGTCATATCATCACAAAAAAAAAAAAAAAAAAAAAAATCAATGATAAACCCAACATCTGTCGTACCACAACACTAGGATTACCAAAATTTAAAAAAAAATAAAAAGACTTAAAGATCCTATAAAATAATAAAGCGATTAATACTTCTCTCCTTCTAGTAATTGAAAATGTAAAATCTTGATTGTAGAGTTTTATTTTGATGTGTCCATGGTATAGCTGATATTTTGAGGTTACTTGATGTTGGAGCAATGGAATTAATTTGGAATTGTTTTGAGTTTTCTAATGTGGAATGAAGTTTGGAGATGAATAGTGATTTCACATGGAAAAGAAAACCTACATCTTTCTTTATTCTTTATTTATAGTTAGATTAATGTTTTTGTTCTTTTCAATTTGATATTTATTTGAAGTTGTTTATGTTTTATAAACTACATTTGCCTTTTGAGATAAGCTCTTAGTTCAGTTGTATTAGCATTCCAAATGCTTTAGGTTTATGTATCTTCCTCTTATTTGGTTTTTTCTATTTAATTAGATGATGTATTGATATTGTTTGAAATTAATGTGGTGTCTTCTATTTCGAATTTGACATTCAATTGGAGTTTTTTAAGTTCTCTAATCTAGATTAGATTTTTGAGATTTCCTGAATTAGAGCAAATCAGGGGTCTTTGACACAAGACCTAGATGGCAATGGTGATGGCCAAGAGATGAAGATGAGACCGAGAAATCAACATCCACGCTACCTTCCCAAAGTTTTGGAAGCAAGGATTCTTCTAAGGTTGGCCTTGCTTCTCTAAGAAAGTGCTTTCCAATAATGGCCTATAGAGCATCATATTAGCACCTTGATTAACACTAAATTCATTGGAATTGAGATGTAGTTTCATAATTGTTAAAATGTTTAAATGTAGCATTCATTCATATATTTGATTGATTGTAATATTCCTTTTTATCCACATATTTCGAAATGTTTAATTAAACTTTTCAATTATGATCAAATTATTATCATCCTTATTTTATTTGACTAATTTTTTTAGAGAGAGAAATGTGGACAAGCCATAGTTAGCAAGGTGATGAGATAACCAACTAACCTATGAAGAGGTGGTTATTTAATTTTAATAATATATATATATATATATCAAAAAATCATTATATCCCTTAATTTAGAAAATTTATTAAATTTTGTAATTTTACTCTATTTTCATCAACAATTTTATTTTATGGGTTGGATTAAATTTGGGGGTATTCCATTGCTGAGAAAACCATTAAAATAAATCGTAATTCTATATGAAGAATTTGGAAAGATGGAATAAAACCAATAGAGTATGATTAAGAAAAATCAAAATATTAGAATTCAATTGAAAATCAATACATGAAACTTATAATTCAATAATCAAATTATGACTTTAGTAGCAATTTAACATTCATAAGCACTTCAATGTACATTCACCCAAACATAACAACTCATAAATGTCAACCTAAATATGTAACAATTTATTTTTATTGCACAAACCTTTGTGCTTATTATGATACCTCCTTAATCGAGCAATTTGTGCCGATGTTTGATGGAAATATTTGATGGTTGAAATCAATGCGGGTCTCATGGATATCACAATTGGCAACAAACGTGCAATCAGTAGAGTTTAATTTTTGAAAATGAACTATTCCTTCATAGTAAAAAATTCAAGATCAGCTTAGACATAAGAAATTAGATTATGTCATTCATTTTCAACGTACACTTCTTCAGCTATGCTAAAGAGTATAATAATAATGGTGATAATTTATATTTACCAACAAGAATTAAATGACAATAGTTATCAAAATCCAATTGTAAGTGAGAACAAATGCAAGAGTCCATATCTGCACATTTAACTTGAAACCAACAAATGAAATGAGTGGATCTTCCATCAAGAGACTTTTTCTAAAATTTGTGCATTTTCCCCAAGAATTTGTGCATTTAACAGTTATAGTTGGACCTTTCATTTTCAATTAAAAAAGATCAAGAATCCTTTGAATGCAAACCTTCAAATCAATGTCAAACTAAACCATAGGACCTCCTTTAAAAAGGAATTCTACATCTAAGGGATGATCCATTCATTAAGATACCCCTTCAATTTTAGCACTCATCTAAATAAATATTCGAGAGAGCCTACAATTTCTATGGGATAATCTATTACAATAGATGAAATTATTCTCTCTTTTTTACTTCTCAATTCACAAAATAAAATTTTCTCCAAGAACTCTATGCAATTTTTACAAGGAGACATAGAGAAGAAACCTTCAAACTAGACAAAGCTCTTCAAAAAAATTCTAAAAGTAGCATCACCATTAAAGGAAAAAAAAACATTATAGAATCATTGACCAAAATGGAATGAAATGAAAACTTCTTTTATGTATTTTCTTGGATCTAATAATTATTTTATTTTCATCAATCAACCATGCAAGGGAAAAAAAATTATGCCATTGTTGTCTCTGTGATTACCCAATTTTATCTATTAAGTACATCCCTCAAGAAACTAATGCAAACATCTCAAGAACATCTAACCCTATTGTTTCCACATGCATTTGAAGAAGACTAGATTCCATACACCAATTAAAAATTCTTCATCACCGTAAACAATTCCTACACCACTGTAAAACATAATCCAAAACAACCTACCATCTATTGCTCTAATGCACCACAAGTTCATAAAAAATTCTTCCAAATCCAATTAACGAAATCCTCAACACATCAAAAGAAGGATAAACAACCACAATTATGATAATTTCAAGATCTAAACTAGTGAAACATAAATAAAAAAAGAAACACAAACTCATCAAGAAATTAGCAACCCATCCTACATCAAAACGAGATTGGTGCATTGGATTTACCAGAGTCTTGAAGAAAACTGAGGCAACTTCTGTGTTTAGGCAGAGAGGAGATCGGCGAAGAGCACCAAGATTTATCCACGAAAACCATTGCATTGTGTGGGGGGTTTTTTGAATTCTTTATAAATGAGGTTTGGGAAATTGGGCTTTTTTCTGCCTCAGAGATCAATGAATGGCTTATCATTGAATTTTCTTGCATTTTAAATCTTATAATATTTAAGCAATAAAATTTAAGTGTGATTTGTTGCTTTGGAAAGTGCTTCTCATATATAAACTAATCTCTTGTTCTAGAAAAAGTCAAACCATTTTTTGTTAGGATTTTGCTTAATTTTCTAAAAGAGTAAAGCTATTTGGGGCAAATAGTATTACCGAATTCATAATCTTGCATCCATGTCATTCTATCTCTCTCCCCTTCCCTCTTCCATAATCAACCTCTTAAAAAAACTCAGTTAGAAAGAAAAAATATACTTTCTCATCTCCTTTTTGAATCCTTAGTCTCCTTAAGTTCTGATGATGTCTTTCATATCCTCTATGCGCCCAAGTCCATCACAGCTTTATTCATCACCATCAATGGAAATATGACCATCTTTCTCAACTTTGGTTCCTGGGGCAACCAACTTTCCA
The DNA here is from genome assembly GCA_020875875.1 of Dioscorea alata. Classification (NCBI taxonomy): domain Eukaryota; kingdom Viridiplantae; phylum Streptophyta; class Magnoliopsida; order Dioscoreales; family Dioscoreaceae; genus Dioscorea; species Dioscorea alata. Next base: position 18,638,130 of record CM037023.1, read on the forward strand.
CAAGAATCACTCATTGCTAGCTCCTTTAATACTTCTCTTCTTCCAGTAATTGAAAATGTAAAATCTTGATCTTAAATTTTTATTGATGTGTCCATGGTTTGTATCATGTTCTTAGGTTACTTGATGTTGGAGTAATGTTTTCATTAATTTAGAATTTTTTTGAGTTTTCTAGTCCGGAATGATGTTTGGATATAAATAGTTATTTCGCTTGGAAAAGAAAACCTACATATTTGCTTATTCTCCATTGGCAGTTAGATTGATGTTTTTGTTCTTTTCAATTTGATATTTTATTTGAAGTTGTTTATGTTCTATAAACTGCATTTGGTTTTTGAAATAAATTCTCAGTTCGGTTGTATTGACTTTCCAAATGCTTTAGCTTTTTGTATCTTCTTCTTATTTGTATTTTTCTATTTAATTAAATGATGTATTAATGCGTTTCAAAATTAGTGTGGTGTCTTCTATTTCAAATGTGACATTCATTTGGAGTTGTTTAAGTTCTCTTATCTACATTTGATTTTTGAGATTTTTCTCTAAGATTACTTGGACTTTGCCCATATGTTCAATATATAAAGCTCTACTCGAAAAGTTAGTTTGATCACTAGACTATACTTGAAAGTCATTTTTTGTTTATCTAATTTCTTGTATGCAAACCTTTTCGTATTCTATATTAATAAGTAACTTTCATTATTATATCCAACATTTCTTGCCATACTTCTTCTGAAGGTTTATTGGCAGATTGAACTATTATCCCTAAGTTATTAACTTCAAATATTTCAGATATTTTTGATTGATTAGATTTTCTAATTCCAAATTCTACTTGTTCCATTACTCTTGATAACTATAGTTGACATCATAGATAGCAATAATTAATTTTTAGTATCCATTTATCTAAAAATCAGCACTAGAATTCATTGAATAAATTAAGGAAGATAAAAAGAAAACCTATTCAAAGCAGCAATGGCGACGACATCACTTGGGTGGACCCCAAGCTCGAATTGACCACTAGAGAAAGCGAGAACATCCTCCACGAACTGGCGCACTGATTTCCTGCAGTCACTTGCGATTATTACAAGAGAGTCACATTTGAGGCTGAGAAGATGAGAGAGACATTCATTAATGTAACCCCGATAGTCGCTCAACCTTGAATGTTGTTTTGGATAAGTGAAAGAAAATGTTTCATTTGAGTGAAAGGCAAGGGATAAACTAAATGGTCAAGCTTAACACGTGTCATTTACCGCCAAATCATTTTAATCCAGGTGGGTGGGAATTGAGTTTATTCCCCCGAAACTATCCATTCAATTTTCGGTTTTTTTTTTATATTTGAAATTGCAAAATTACTTTATGATCCTTGAGTTTTCAATGATGATGGGCGTTAAGCAATTCCCCCATTTCAAATATTAAATAACCAAGATGTTTACCCATATTATTCCAAAGTTTATATGAATATATTTTGGTATAGTCTTGTTTTATAAAAAATTAATTTAATAAAAAAAAGACTTCTAGAAATAAAAATAACAGACATGCTTAAAAAATACTTACTTTAAGAAAAACATATAAGAAAAAAATTATAGTTACACCAAAAATAATTTAAGTGTCTTAGAGATAGGTTGTACTTTTTCACTTTTAGTGAGATGGTAGTTGCTTTTAAAACCATCACGTTTATAGTATCTTAATTGAAGTAAAATATAATAATTATATTAACAATAAAATTTTTAAAAATTAAATATATTTCACAATTAAAAAATTAATTATCAATATAAAACCTTGATGTTGTATAAAAATATGTAAAATTTAAACATTTAGAAGCCTGTAAAAGCATATTTTAGAAAAATATATCCCTAAGTGTCCTTTTAAAAACACTAACTTTGTTTCATACTAGAGCAAGTTTCTTATTTTCCTAGCGTGTGCTTGACGATAGAGTAGCATTATGTTAAAAACCAAGTGCAAATAAAAGTTGAATGAAAATATGTGGGCGTTATGTAAGATCATGTAAAATTATGAGCATTCATATATTTTAAAAAAAATTAATTAAGTTCATATGTTCAACATATACTGCAACATTTTGAGACCAATTTACTTAACTTGCATGCATTAACAACCAATTTGAATTTAATATGTTTACCAAAATACAATGAAATTCTAATAAAACATGAAACACAATGTCAAACCAACAATATTTTTTTGCAAAGTTAAGATGCGATAACTTTTCAAATTTTCAGTAGCCAAAAAGTTTGGATAGCACCTTCTCATTAGAAGAGTTATTGTTTAATATTCTACAGTAAATTTTGACTACAAAGGTGCTGATGCACTTGTAATTAAAATGGCAAATGGGCAGTGCAATTGCAAGACACATACATCAATGGAAATGAATGCCATCCACAATTTAGCCAGAGGTTTTCCCGCCTTGCATTTCACAATGCAATCTAGTGCTAATTCTCTTTTCCAGTTTTCAACATCCTCCATGGGGAGACCACTATCGATAACCTGAAGAACAGTGATGTGAAGCACACAAAAATTTGTTCTTTGGCTACCACACAAATTCATATTTCAAACTTTTGAGCTAAACAATGCCCAGAATATGTTATACAATATACTTGTATATATTTTGAATATATATATACATATATATAATTATATATTTTTGCATTTATTACTAAAATTCATGGGTAACTGGTCATTATAATTTCCAAGTGACTCATGTATGCAAAGGTACTAGACAGAATGTGAATGCAGCTTGGATGATATACTTTTAGCATTAAAGCCAAGGAAATCATTGTTCATTTTAGTCCCTCAATAAAAAACAATGTTCATTTTAGCCCTTCAATAAAATACAATGTTCATTTTGGCCCCTTAGCCTGAGACTCACATAACATGTCCTATGTCCTGCGCATCCGTGGCACATCGGATAAAAAAGCCAAATCAACTATATTCACTTGAAGGACCAAATGAATAATGACTCCCACAATGGCTTTTGAGCATATATATTTTTTTTTATGCCAAAAAAGGTAAACAATAATATGGCATCAATCCAAATAGCTTCTTCCTTCCATCACTAAATTCCAATATCCAACACGAATACAAAAAGGATTTTTCCAATAAGTTCAACACATAATGTCAACCAATAGCAATTAGTATTTATCATATGAATAATTTATTCGGTATGATGTTATTCAAGAATAAAAGCCTTGTTAAGAACACATGACATATCCTATTAGTTTAAGCTTTTATATTCACAAAAAATCTTTAAGAAACATAAACAGTTTATCTTAACATTATATACTTCACAAGGAAAAGAGAATATATATATATATATATATATATATGATTAGTAGCTAGCAAATATTCTACCAAAAAACACCACTCCATTTTGACAGAGCATCAATGCAGATTTTGTCATCACTTTAAGGATAACTAACTGGTAATACATTAATATAATTGCAATTTTTTATAAAATCAAAATAAAATTCTCCGAAGATTATCTAAGCCATTTTAACCAATGACATAGATTAATACACACACACATGAAAGACAAAATATCTAGTTAGCAGTGGTATTATAGGCATGCTAATTTCCATGCTTCCACAAACAAAATAGCCATTCCCATCAAGAAAACAAAGGAATACCTCTATATAGCTAGTCAGGCAAGTTGAAGTTTAGGACACTTGTTTGTTCCTCATTCATGCAATCACCATTTCAAACAAATGCATTGACAGGAAAATGAGATGTACTTCGATTTAGATGATGGATGCAAAAGACAATTTAAAAAAAAAATGCATTTCATCTAAAACTAAAATAAAAAAGTGCATTCCATGTAACATCTTGAAGGTTTGCATAATTTTGTGCAACTTTCCTCTATTTGTAGAAAAAATGACAAACTGTTTTTTGTTAGGCTTTTGTTTATTTTCTAAAGGAGTAACTCTATTTAGGATGGATAGTATTACCGAATTCATAATCTTACATCCATGTTATTCTCTCTCCCTCCCCCTTTCTCTCTCTCTCTCTCTCTCTCTCTCTCTCTCTCTCTCTCTCTCTCTCTTTTCCCTTCCATCACAGCTTTATTCACTATTATCTATGAAAAAATAACCATCTTTCTCAAGTTTAGTTCTTGGGATGACCAGCTTTCCACAAGAATCACTCATTGCTAGCTCCTTTAGGGTGCGTTCAGATTATACTAATGGGAATAGGGGGAATGGGGTAATGAAAAAGGGGATGGGAATTAAAAAAGTGTTTGATTGGAAGAATAACACATTAGGAATGGGAAAGGTAGAAGAGTAATTTATTGGGAATTGAAAAAATAATAAACAGATATGATGTAAAATCACTTCTATGCCTTTAATATAAATTTTTTTTATTGTTTATATAAATATTTTAAATAAATTTTAATTATTATAATTAATAATTTAAATTACTTATTTCATTTAATTAAATATATTATTAGGGACAAAAATGCCATTTAACTTTTATTATTAGAATTTAATATCTAAATTCAGTAATATATGTTAATTATATCAATCATTGTAATTATTATAATTTAATGTTTAAATTTATGACTTATATTTGAAATAAATATTTATTTAATATATTAATGTATTGTTATAGATATATACCTATATACATATATTAGTGATGGGTAAAATTGGTAAATTACACTAACTCCCCCTTCATCCTTCTTTATTCCCCCCAAAATTGGGTGAATGGTGATTAACCCTGAGGGGATAATGGTGGAGGGTAATTATTACTCCCATGTGTATACCCAAACATGGGTACGTACAAGGTTAAGTAAAGATTCCCCACTAGAGGGGAATTGTGGTAGCCATCCAAACACCACCTTAATACTTCTATCCTTCAAGTAATTGAAAATGTAAAAGCTTGATTTTATAGTTTTATTTTGATGTATCGGTTTGACTGATATTCTGAGGTTACTTGATGTTGGAGCAATGTTGTTATTAGTTTGGAATTATTTTGAACTTTCTAATATGGAATGAAGTTTGGAGATGAATAGTTATTTCACTTGGAAAAGAAAACCTACATCTTTCCTTATTTTCTTTTTGTAGTTAGATTGATGTTTTTGTTCTTTTCAATTTGATATTTATTTGAAGTTGTTTATGTTCTATAAACTGCATTTGGCTTGTGAGATAATCTCTCAGTTCGGTCGTATTAGCTTTTCAAATGCTTTAGGTTTATGTATCTTCCTCTTATTTTTTCTATTTAATTAGATGATGTATTGATGTTGTTTAAAACTAGTGCGGTGTCTTCTATTTCAAATATGACATTTAGTTGGAGTTGTTTAAGTTCTCTAATCTAGATTTGATTTTTTAGATTTTACTCTAAGTTCACTTGGATTTTTCCCATATGTTCAATAGATCAAGCTCTACTTGATGAGCTATAAAAAAAATGCATATTTACTTGATAAGCTCAACTTGAAATGCATCTAAATTGGTGGGAAAAAAGGATAAGCTACTTTATGGCTCTTGAGATATGGGTGGCTATTTAATACACCCCACTACATATTTGCGGATTGCAACCTTATTCAATGGTTTTTGTTATGCCAAAATAATAGAAAAGGCCTTGTTTATTCCAAGCTACTCTTTATTCTTTTCCCTCACATTTGCTACACTAAGCCATTTTCCTTTGCTTTCAAATGACACCTATAACAATATTACCATCAAGTCAGGAATCAGGATTAAAGTTGATAACTAACACATTAGTTACTTAAGGAAACAAAGGAAATATTGTTATCATTTGGCAATTATATAACAACAATATTAATTGTCCCACAAAAAATGAATGATTTGACAAAAGGATGCATAGCATTCCAAGAGAGGTTTAGCACAAATTCAAAGGTTGATAAATCCTAGAAAAACCATACGTCATATCTTAATAACGGATGGCTGAAATAAGAAAACATGAAAATCAAATCAAGTACATCAGCAACATTGTATTGGGTATGAAACACTTAAAGCAACCTATTATCTCGGGAAAAATTTTAAACCTTAAGTTGAACGTGAGATATTTTAAATGCTAAGATTATTATGAAAACTCAAAATCACACCTTATATTAAGCATATTATAGCAATCCCTTTTGGTGCCAAAAAGGGATTTGTTGTTAGAGGACTTTGTCAAGATCTTCTAATGTAATCCATTTTTAAAACTGTAAAAGAAAATATGAGTTAGAGAGGTCTATCCAAAATAAAATTGCCTGTGACATTTTTTGATAAAAGTATCTATTGGTGAATAAAGTTTCAATAATTGTGGTGATAGCAGAATTTTAAAGTTTGGGTCATGGATTAAGAGATTTCTTCTTTATGAAGCTACAAGCCTGATGGTTTTATTAATATAAACACCATAAGATGGGAACCATATTGCAAATTGTCAAAAGTTTATTATTTTAAGGAGGTAATGGAAATTAGTGGTTGTTTTGAGTATCAAACTGGACTGCCTAAAGGAAATGATTGTAATTAGTAGGAACATAACCAATGCTCTCATCTTTGATGGAAATTAGTAGGAACATAATAAGTGGTTATTTTTTCCAGAGGGATGCCATGTAACATACCCAAGATTCTTTATGTTAGCAAAATATTTCAGATAAAGTTACAAATATTTATGGTTTCATAAGATCGAGTACAAACATAACCAGTGCTCTCATCTTTGATGGTTCTTCAACTCCATTCTTTAACTTTACCTACTCAAAGGAGTTCAAAGCTTCAAGATGTTCCTTATTAGATAAAACTTTAGCTGCATTATATGTATGTAAGTGTGTGTGTGTATTGCCTAACTGTTAAAGTTAAGGATCTGTCACTTCCAAGAGTTGCAATACACATGCTCTCATATGTATCTAATTACTATCTACAACAAAAAAAATTTCTTCTACTTTTTCAAGATCATTAGTGTTATTATTGCAACACAATCAATTAACCACAGTAGTTATGTCGCATTGATGACGGTATGTGCAATCTCATGAAATTTGGTAATTTGCTCTTGCATACAAACTAATGTATGTTGAATTAAATCAATACGAAGTATTGAAGGAGAATAAAAGAAATAAAGTAAGGCATAAATCAGTGCAAATGTGATAATAATCAGCTAGAAAACCAAATAATCTCAAGATGTGCATAGCATCAACAATCATGCCATGATATCAAAAACTTCTAACAAGTTTGATTATTTTTTAATTTAGGAGAAGCATCCCTAATGAGAACATCCAACCAAATAGATGGAATGGCACTGGCTCCTTGCAGTTTAACCACCCATGAGTTGAAGCTATCATTCACCGCCAACATCACAAGACTAACAAGCTCGCCAATCTTGCTTCTTCAAGACTTGATACATAAAGAAAAACTGTAATATTGCATCTTCTAGAATGAATTTAAACTTCCAAATTGCCATCCCTCCTAAAATTGGACACGGAATTCCTCATTACAACTATCAGGCAAAAAAAAGTGAAGAACAAAAGCCTAATAAAAAAAATGCAAATAATTTATTTTGATTTACCCATTTGTAATTGCGTGGAGAATTCTTCAATAATATGGGAAATTATCAAGCTTCCAAAGTATTCCCTAATGTTTTTTGGTCAAGGAAAACCCACTTTTACTAATTGATTCTAATTTATAAATTAGAACTATACAATATTGTTAAGAACCACAATTCCAAGGATAACCTATATTCACATTCATAAAAAAGCAAGCTCATTAAAACAAATTTGAATTGAAGAAAGCCTTGGAATTGTGAATATCAAAACTATTCTTCCAACTCAAGGGTTCAAAATTAACACATCTATCAATACAAATGCAATCATAAAATCAAAAGTTCCATCCTAGATGTATTATGAGACCACATAAACCACTTGAACAATGATATTTGTAGATAAAAAAAGATCACCTACTTTGTGGCGGCCAAAATTTTACTTTTGTATTGCCTTTCTATTTATTAGGTTTTTTGAAAAAATTATAGCTAAGAAGTAAATGCTCCAAAGCAGAGGATGATGGCGATGGCCCAAAGATGAAGGCAAGACTGTGAAATCAACAATCATGTTGCCTCCCTGAAGTTTTGGAAGCAGGGATTCTTCTAGGGTTGGCCATGCTTCTCTAAGAAAATGCTTTTAGAACAAGAGCTTTCCAATAACGGCCTATAAAGCATCTTATTAGCACCTTGATTAACACTATATTAATTTGGAGTTGAGATGTAATTTTATAACTTTTAAAATTTTTAAATGTAGCATTTATTTGTATATTTGATTTATTGTAATGTTCTTTTTGATCCGCATATTTCAAAATGTTTAGTAAAATTTTACTACTATGATCAAATTGTTATCATCCTTATTTTATTTGACTATATTTTTTTAGAGAGAGAAATGTGGACAAGCTATAGTTAATAGGGTGATGAGATAACCAACTACACTATGAAGAGGTGGTTATATAATTTTAATAATAAAATGTTTATTATTATCCATATATATATTTGCATATAATGCTCTTCAATGCAAGAGCAAAATAACTACCCGATTTTATTTTTTCAAGAAATCATTATATCCCTTGATTTAGAACGTTTATAAATTATGTAATTTTACTCTATTGTCATAGACAATTTTATTTTATGGGTTGGATTAAATTTGGGTTTTTTACATTGCTAACAAAACCATTAAAATATTTCATAATTATAAATGAAGAATTTGAAAAGATGGAATAAAACCACTAGAGTATGATTAAGAAAAATCAAAAGATTAGAATTCAATGGAAAATCAGTAATTGAAACTTATAATTCATTAACTCAAATTATGACCTTAGTGATAATTTCACATTATGAAGCACTTCAATGCGCATACACCCAAACAAATATAACAATCCATAAATGTCAACCCAAATATGTAACAATTTCTTTTTTCTTGCACAAACCCTTGTGCTTATTATGATGCTTACAAAATTTGAGCAATTTGTTTTTTTATTTGATGGAAATGTTTGATGGTTGTAATCAATGTGGGGTCTCATCGATATCACCATTGGCAAGAAAACATGCAATTTGTAGGACTTCATTTTTTAAAAATTAACTCTTTCTTTGTAGAAAAATTTGTAAGATCAACTTAAACATAAGAAATTAGATTTTTCCATTCATTTCCAATGTACACTTCTTAAGGAATGCTAAAGAGTATAATAATAATAATAATGGTGATAATTTATATTTTCTAACAAGAATTAAATAACAAAACTTAGTAATCAAAATCTAATTGTAATTGACACTCAAGACAAGACTCCTTATTCTACACATTTAACTTACGCCCATCAAGTGAAATGAGTGGATCTTCCCTCAAGAGACTTTTCCCAAAAATTCATGCATTTTTCCAAAAATTTGTGCATTTAAGACTTTTAGATAGGCCTCTCATTTTCATGTATAAAAGATCAAGAATGCTTTGCATGCAAACTGACTAATCAATGTCTAGCAAAATCATATGACTTACTTTAAGAAGGATTTCTACATCTAAGGGATGATCCATTCATCAATCTACCCTTGCAATTTTAGCACTCATTCAAATAAATATATAGGGAGAGATACAATTTCTATGGGATAATCAATTACAATAGATGAAATTATTCTCTCTTTTTTACTCATTAAGTCACAAAATAATATCTTCTACAAGAACTCTAAGCAATTTTAACAATGAAACATAGAGAAGAAACCTTCACACTAGACAAAGCTCTTCAAAAAAAATTCCAAAACTAGCATCACCATTAGATGAAATAAAAGAACATATAGAATCATTAACCACAACGGAATGAAACAAAAACTTTATTTATGTATTTTCTTGGATCTAAGAATCATTTTGTTTTCATCAATCAATCATGCAAAAAAAAAAAAAAAAAAAAAAAAAAAAAACAAATAGTGCCATTGTTGTCTCTATTATTACCATATTTCACCATTCTAGTACATCTCTCAAGAACCTAAGGCAAGCACCTCAAGAAGATCTAAGCCCATTATTGCCACGTGTATTTGAAGAAGACAATTTTCTATACACAAATTAAAAATTCTTCATCATAGGAAATAGTTCTTACAACATCCTTGGTTTTCTTTGTTATGCCCCACTGCATATTTGCTAATTTCCACCTTATTCCTTGGTTTTTTCTTATGCCAAAATAATATAAAAGGCCTTGTTTCATTCTAAGATACTCTTTATTTTTTCCCTCACATTTGCCACATACTAAGCCAATTTCCTCGGCTTCCAAATGAGGGTTATAACTATATTGGCATCAAGTTAGGAGTTAGGATTACACTTGATAATTCACACATTAGTTTCTTAAGGAAACAATGGAAATCTAGTTATCAATTCACAGTTATTTAATGAGAATAGTAATTATCCCACAAAAAGGCATGATTTGACAAATTGATGCATAGCATTCCAAGAAGAGGTTTAGAACAAATTCAAAGGTCGATAACTCTTGGAAAGACCATATCTCATATCTTAATAACGGATGGCTGAAACAAAAGAGCATGAAAATCAAATCAAGTACATCAGCAGCATTGACATTGGGTGGTATGAAACAGTTATGAGTGCTTCACTATACATATCATATTGATTATCTTTTGCATCTAAATAGTCTTCAATAGTATTTTTATGGATAATTTGAAACTTAGTTTGTTGCATTTATACTCACAGGTCATGATAATCACAACTGGAGCCGAAGGAATGAAATCGGGAGCAAAATGGGAATGAAAATATCAAATAGAGAACTGCACGTGCAAGCAACACTCCCGTGTACCTACTCGTGTATCTTTCATAACATCGGCAAGTTAAGTATCCAGAGAAATACATGGACCATGCATATGGCCATGTACTTGATCGTACACTCCCCAGCCCAAAGTTTTACTTAAAAGAACATGGCCATATATATGATATACACACTAGTCTACATCCAAGAATTTATAGAGTATGATCCAGAGGAGAACATGGGCTAAAGAGAAACACATTCCCGTGCATCTCAAGAACTAAATATATGATTATCCAGAGACATACATGGTTGTGTACACTTAGCTGTGTACCCCAGGAATCATGTTGTCGATTCATCCAGAGATCTACCCAGGCAAAGTACACGCCTGTGAACATACCCATGTACTTACTCGATTCCTGGGGGTATAAAAAGGAAGCTGAAAAGGTACTCATCATCTAGGTTTTAGGAAAGTGACTTTTTGGATGTTGGCTATAGTTTGAAGATGAATCAAATGAAGAGGAAAGTGAGCGAAGAAGTCATTGGAGTTATGATGCAAGGTGACGATATTGGCTCACATTTGCTTCGACATTGAAGACATTGAGAAGGGGTTTCTTCTTGCTATTATACTAAAATAATTGTAGTGGAATATAGTATATAGAAAGAAATATAAAGAATAAGTAAGATTGAAAATGTTTGTTTTAGGGTTTTATTTCCACTGCTTTGATTTGAACATTGAACCTATGGAAGGCTAACTTCCTTGGGTGTTTGGATTAATGTAGCTTGGGATATTCACTCTTTATTGTTTCTTTTACTATAGATTTTCTTTAGTTTGTTGGGTTTATCTGTGTGTCCATACTGTTATTTTAGCGTAACAAGAGTGGCTATTTCATTTTGATGGCGTGATTCCGATTGAGAGATTCATTGCGTGAGATCATCCATAGATGAAGAGAATTAAGAGCGCCTTGAGGAGATAAGCCACTTGTGATTCTTCTAACTAGGGTCATGTAGCCAGACTTCTGCCTTCTAATTAGGGGTTTCCTAGATGTCCATATAATTGTGTGAAAGTAGGATTAGAAGAGATTTAATTCTGCCATAGCATGGGATTAGGTATTAGGGAGTCTTGAAAGAGCACCCAATATATATTTGAGATCCCTTAGCCCAATTTACTAAAGTTCAATCTATATTAAAGCAACTACTTCAATCTTTAATTCCCAAGTGAAATCATATATGGGTACCATCTCCTCTCATTGTCTATTGCTTCTTAATTTCCTTGATTTTAGTTCTTTTTATCATTGATTGTTATTTTAATGTTTAATCTTGATCAATTGATAGCTCGTAGCTAGATAATAAGATTTGAGTTAGTACTACTATTACTATTTAGTCTCTATGAATTCAACCTTATTACACAATCAGCACATACACTTCTGTGCGTCCTATTATCTTAGGAAAAATTTTAAACCTTCTCTTGAGCATGAGATATTTTAAATACTAAGTGATACGCCCCTTATGTATCCGTAAGTGAGCGGGTTGTACAAGTAGTAAAATGTACCCAATAGAATCGGGTAATTAAATCCACAGGGACTGGAATAGCTCTCAATACTTGTTCATTTTCTAATATCTAGTCGGCTCAAAGATTGGATTTAAAATAATTAAAACTACTAAAGGAGAGAAGAAAGAAAGGGGAAGAAGAGATAGGATATGGGTTGAAGAGATAGCAATGGAAAGGATAGTGCCCCGGATTAATCTTCTTGATGAATGTAATGACTAGGCAATGATTCAAGAGTTTCTTCTTTGACTATGGTGACCACCTACGGAGGATTTGATAATGTTCATCCTCACTCAAGGCTCAAAGCTGATTCAACCCCTTCCTTAATATGTCCCCTAGCTGGACGAATAGAATCTATCCTTTAGACATCGGAAATACAATCTAGGATTAAGTAGCAACTTAATTGTGATTACAATGATGGGGAACTAGCAATGATAAATCAACGCTTACACAGCTATCAGCAATCCCCACATCAAGTTAATAATAAACCCACAACAAGGTAATCAACACAAAGATGAATAAACAATATGAACAAAAGGGAGACCACAAGAAAACTCAAGAATCAATATCACTAAAATCAAAATATTAAAAATCAAGATTCATAATTTGGGGCACTGAAAGATGGTTAGCCCTTCATAGTTTTATAATCAGTCATAGGAAAGCAATAAGAGAAATATAGATTGTCCATTAAACTCCGTTCTTACTTCACAATCATGTCGGAGAAGGCATGACAATGGTTATCGCTGACGATCCTCCTTTTCCATGCTTGTCTCCAATCTAGATCCGCCCCTGAATGATGTCGATGGCTACCTTTACCTACACCTCCAGAAAGATAGAAGAAGATCCCCTTGAAATCTATCATTAGGCCTTAAAACGCAAGGAGATACACACTCCCGAACTTCCCGACTGTGCTCCTTCATCATGGTAGTACTAGGGGCAATGAAACCATGCTTCTTAGTTATGTACAGACTCTGGTGAATTACATGGGGCTCAGCATGCTCGTGTTTCCAAGCACGGGTGTGCTTCAGTCCCTGCTTGTCTTGAAACTTGTATTTCAACGTTGTTTTGCCTTAGAATTAGTCTCTTTTAACTTCTTTTGGTCCGAACCCCAATTATCTGCAACATTTAGCAAACATACCTCAAATAGCATTGGTTTATCATAAAAATATGCTAAAAGGACAAGTAAAATAAACCTAGAAGAAAATGTCGATGGCCAGGAGATGAAGGCCAGACAAAAAAATCAACATTCACGCTACCTAACCAATGTTTTGGAAGCAGGAATTCTTCTAGGGCTAGCCCTGCTTCTCTAAGAAATTGCTTTTAGAACAAAACCTTTCCAATAAGGCCTATAAAGCATCATATTAACATCTTGATTAACACTAAATTAATTGGAATTGAGATGTAATTTTAAAAATTTTTAAAATGTTTAAATGCAGCATTCATTCGTATATTTGATTAATTGTAATGTTCTTTTTAATCCACATATTTCAAAATGTTTAATAAAAATTTTCTATTATGATGCAATTATTATCATCCTTATTTTATTTGACTATAATTTTTTTTAGAGAGAGAAATATGGACAAGGGTTAGTTTGCAAGGGGATGGGATAACTGTAGCGGAGCTTAGTGGGGTTTGCTCTTGGCACGGGCATGATCGGGCCGCTTGGCCGAGAGCGTGATTAAGGCAAGATCATGCACGGCACAACTTGTACGGTCAGACATCACTCTCGGTCATGAGCGGGGTGATTCCCACACAACCTACCTCAGGGCGTGATCAAGGCGCGTCGGGTAGGGCCATACACGCATGACCAAGTAAGGGGCATGATGATACCGACAGTGCTGGGCCGAGTAAGGAGGCCAAAAATATTCTAAGGCATTGGCCTAGAATATATACATGGCTGGGCTAGTTATGTGGCACTTACCGAGAGATATGGTGGCAACATGGGCATATCACCATCGGTAAGGAGGCTGACAGAACGTGGCGCGGCGTTACTGGTGTGACGCGTGCTGACCGTACCGCATGACCTGGGCTGAAACTAGCAGGGCTGGCATCAGCAAGGCATGGCTCAAGGGATGGAACGGCATGGCCTGCGTAGGGGTGCATGGCGAGGTCTCGGCAGGACATGGCGCGAGGCATGGCGTTGGGCGTGGGCGAGCATGGCTGAGTGACGCACTTTGTACGGCCGGCGGTGACGTGATCAGCCTGACGCAGGGCTGATGTTTGCAGGGATGGCGAGCATGGGTCAAGCCTTACCCAAAGTGGTTATCTATGGTGGGATTTGCCTAAATATAGAGGCAAATGGAGGGTATTAGAGGCCAACTGAGTTATTATAGCCTTGAGGCAAGGTTGTAAAAGTTAACCACTTCAAGAGAGTTATCTTTCTCTCTTTATACTTGGTGTTCTTCATCTTCTTGGTTGCTTTTCTATACCAGATCCTTGGACGGACGGAGGAGAAGGCTGCGCTGGTGCGTTGGTCGCAGTCAGTTGCCGCACGGTGCCGAATCAGGAGGATCAGCCCTGCGACAGTTGGTATCAGAGCTCCGAGGTTAAGAAAGGATCAAGATGGCGAAAGGAACCAAGGTGCTGCTTGATCGCCTTGAAGAGCAAATGGCAAGGACTCAGTTAGCTGTCGGGTGGCTAGACGACATGGTGGGCGCGGAGGTCGAAGGAGATATGTTCATACCCCTCAGAAAACGGTACGAAGACCTTCTCGACCGAGTTCTTGAACTCGGCCATACCACAGAAGTGTTAAATTTGAAGGTGCAGGAACATTCAGAGGAATTGAGTCACCTCAAGGAAAGCCGCGGGTACCCTAGAACGCAGGAGGGAGGTCCTCATGTGAAGGTTCCCGAACTGGCACTCTTTAATGGTGTGAGGAATGCCAAGACCTTGGAGAACTTTTTGTGGGACGTCGATCAGTACTTCAAAGTAGCCAAGGTCCCGGAGGTTGAACAAGTTCCCTTGGAGGGGACGTATTTGACAGGGGACGCGAAGCTATGGTGGAGAACTCGGCAGGTAGAGGATGCCCGCGCGGGATGCTCAACAACTTGTTCATGGTCAAACCTGAAGAAGTTGCGAGAATAGTTTCTCCTCGGCAATACTGCTTTTATGGCAAGACTGGCATTGCAGAAGTTGTAGCACACTGGCACTGTTCGGGACTACGTCAAGGACTTTACATCCTTGATGTTAGATATCCCCGAGATGGCTGAGGCAGATAAGTTTTTCTACTTTCTGACAGGATTGCAGCAGTAGGTGCAACTGGAAGTAAGACATCAATGAGCGAAGGATTTGGCTTCTTCCATTGTGATGTGGACATCAAGGCTAAGGATCCAATTAAAGTCCCAATAGGACCAATGATGAGGGCTCGAGCTAGAAGATTTAAAGAGGAGCTTAGCAACTTGGCATGGAGAATTCTACAACAGGAAGAGAGTGTGATCACTACTGATGGTGAACAAAAGCTGGTCCTACTCATCCAAGCCGATTCCACTTAGACGCTTGATGAAGATTTGGTTGTCATTTGTTTTTGAATTTATTATGTGAACTAGAGTCTTTTGTAATTGTTTAGTCTTGTTGGGTTTTGTGGGCCTTTGGGCTAAAGTTGCTCTTTAGTTGGTTGTTTACTTTTTTTTATCTTTAAGGGTAGTTTCGAACTTTTACTTTTTAGAAGTTCTCTAGGGTTTTGGGCTATATATATAGCCCCTTGTAGCAGCCATAAAACACAAATTTGATGTATGAGTATTTGTGAGGTTTTCTTCTTGTTTTCTTGAAGTAACTTTTTAAGAACTTATCAAGGGTTTTCCTTGTGGCATTCAAACCAACTTATCAATTGGATTTTCATCTCCTTTTGTGGCGTCATCCCCTTACCGAGGTTCGTGCTTCGCTAAGCATTGGGTCGAGGTTTTCCATCCCTTCTTCTTGAATCCTTTGGCTTTTCTTCTTCGCACCAAATTTGTTTCGAGTTTCGTCACAATCGTTGGCGAGGTTCGTATCAGTTGGTATCAGAGCTAAGTTCATCTTTTCGACCTATCTTCTATTGATTTCTGTTCATTTCTCTTACAAAAAAAAGTGCATCAAGATCTAGGGTTTCATTGATTGAAGTCGCTCATATTTTGTTCTTGCTTTGAGAGAGGGATTTCTTTCTTTTATGAGTTCTCTTTTATTGATTCCAAAATTACAAAATAGTTTGTGAAGATTTGAGTTTGTGGAAATTGAAGAACTGAGTTTCTGAAGAAAAAAAAGAAGAAGGAAAAAGAAAAACGAAAAAAAGAAAAAAGAGAGAGAGAGAGAGTAGAAAAAGGAAAGAAGAATAAAAAAAAAATTCTTGATTTGGTTCGATTTGATTTGCCATTCTTGAATTGCCAAAATTTCTTGATTTGGTTAGATTTAAATTGCCAAAATTTCTTGATTGGGTTAGATTTGATTTCCCAATCTTGAGTTGCCATTCTTGAATTGCCAAAATCTCTTGATTTGGTTCGATTTGAATTGCTAATCTTTAGTTGCCATTCTTGAATTGCCAAAATCTCTTGATTTGGTTCGATTTAAATTGCCAATCTTTAGTTGTCATTCTTGAATTGCCAAAAATTTCTTGACTTGCCAAAAAAATCCAGCCATTTCTTGAATTGCCAAAATTTCTTGATTTGTTTCGGTTTGAATTGCCAATCTATAACTGCCATTCTTGAATTGCCAAAATTTCTTGACTTGCCAAAAAAATCCAGCCCATTTCTTGAATTGCCAAAATTTCAGCCCATTTCCAAGAAAACAAATCTTCAATCCGTTTTGGTTTGTTTCGACTTGAACCCTTTGATGATGGTTTTTAATTAGTTTTGAAAGAACTCAAAGAAGAAAATGAGTGGAAAAAGGCAGCGAGGTGAGATCATTTGAGGGTAAAAGCCAAATTGAATTGAGTGATACATGTGTGGATTTGAGTGAACTATTTCTTGAAGTGAACTACGTGAGTTTTGTGGTGAGGGTAATTTTTTTATCTAACATTGCTTTGCAGGTTTTCCATCATGTCTCAAATTCCAGAGAGAAACACAAGCGAGGAGAGTACCCCTCCAACTATTCCAAATTTGCAAGTGCAAGCTATAATTGGGGAAATGAGAAGGATGATGAGGGCGGAACTTGAGCAAATACATGAGAGGATGGATAGGGTTGAAGAGGGAGCACAATGGGGACAGCCACAGGTTGTTCCAAATCTCCCAAGGAGGAATAGGGTACCCCAACGAGGAGTTGAAGGTGTAGGGGCATTTGAAGTGGAAAATTTTGATGAAGACTTTGATAGGATTTCAACGGGCAGCCCTAGGAGATATGGTTGAGATAGAGACGCTCGGAATCGATTAGACAACAACTTGGGTAGTATCAAGATGAGGATTCCGGCATTTCAAGGAAAGAGTGATCCCGAAGCATACCTTGAATGGGAGAAGAAGATGGAGTTGGTTTTCGATTTTTACAACTACTCCGAAATGAAGAAGGTAAAACTTGCCGCTATTGAGTTTACTGATTATGCTATTGTGTGGTGGGATCAGTTGTGCGTCAATAGGAGGTGAAGTGGAGATTTGCCAATTGAGACTTGGGATGACATGAAGAGGGTGATGAGGCGTCGTTTTGTGCCATCTCATTACTACCGGGATCTATATCTTAAGCTTCAAGGTCTTCGACAAGGTTACAAAAGTGTTGATGAATATTATAAAGAGGTGGAGATGGCTATGATTCGGGCCAATGTGGAGGAGGATCGGGAGGCAACAATGGCAAGGTTTTTGAATGGGTTGAATAGGGAGATTGGCAACACGGTTGAGCTACATCACTATGTGGAGTTGGAAGACTTGGTGCATATGGCAATGAAGGTTGAGAGGCAAATGCAGAAGGGCAGTACAATTGCACGTCTGAGACCCACCCCACAAAATCCTAGTGCAACACCACAGAGGACGAATTATCGAAGGAAAGATGAAAGTAACTCCAACCCTAAAGCCAAAACTGAGCAAAATTTAGCCACTACTTTCACGGCTTCTCAAAGTAAGATACCCACAACCTTGTCTCGTTCTAGTGAAATTAAATGTTTCAAATGTCAAGGAAGAGGTCACATCGCTAGCCAATGCCCAAACAAGCGGGTTATGGTGATTCGGGATAATGGGGCAATAGATTCTGAAGACGAAGGTGAGCTAGATGGCATTCCACCATTGGAGGATGATCTTTTGGGAGATGAAGAGTTTGGGGCCGAGCATGGTGAGATGCTTGGATTAGTTGCTCAGAGAGCCTTGAACTTGCACGCTAAGGTGGAGGAAGAAGAAATGCAACGGGAGAACATCTTTTACACTCATTGTCATGTGAAGGACAAGGTATATAGTGTTATTATTTATGATGGTAGTTGCACTAACGTTGCTAGTTCTTCCATAGTTGAGAAGCTAGGACTTTCAACACTCAAGCACCCCCGTCCATACAAGTTGCAAAGGCTGAATGATAGTGGTGAAGTGCGGGTTACTAAGCAAGTTGTGGTGCCATTTCGGATTGGGAAATATGAGGATGAAGTGTTGTGTGATGTGGTACCCATGCAAGCGGGACATCTCCTTTTAGGAAGGCCTTGGCAATTTGATAGACGTGTGCAACATGATGGCTTCACCAACAAGCACTCCTTCACTTTCCAACAATGAACCATCACTCTAGCTCCAATGACACCAAAACAAGTTTATGATGATCAAGTGATGATGCAAAAACTAAGTGATCAAAAGAAAATGAGAGATCAAAAGAATTTGAGTGATCACAAGAGAGTGAGTGAAGATATGAGTAGTGGTGAGAAACAAGAGAGTAAGGCTGAATCTAGTGAGAGAGAAAAGAGAGAGATGAATTCAGCCAAAGAGGGAAAATTAGAGGGAAAAAGAAATTTCTATGCAAAAACAAGTGAGGTTAAGCGAGCTTTTCTTGCAAAACGGCCGATGATTATACTTATGTACAAGGAGGCCCTTTTAAACACTAACCAACCTGACTCTTCATTTCCTAGTGTTGTTGTTTCTATTTTGCAGGAGTTCGAGGATGTGTTTCCTGAGGAGGTACCACATGGCTTACCCCCTATCCGTGGAACAGAACACCAAAATGACTTTGTTCCCGGTGCTTCAATTCCAAACCGACCTGCCTATAGGAGCAATCCGGAGGAAACAAAGGAACTCCAAAGGCAAGTTGAAGAGTTGATGGAGAAAGGGTACTTGAAAGAAAACATGAGTCCTTGTGCAGTTCCGGTGATTCTAGTTCCTAAGAAGGATGGAACATGGAGGATGTGTATTGATTGCCGAGCCATCAACAACATAACGGTAAAGTATCGACACCCCATCCCTCGTTTAGATGATATGTTAGATGAGTTGCATGGATCTTGCGTGTTCTCAAAAATTGATCTTAAGAGTGGGTATCATCAAATCCGAATGAAAGAAGGTGATGAATGGAAAACGTCATTTAAAACTAAACATGGTTTATATGAATGGTTAGTCATGCCATTTGGCTTAACTAATGCACCTAGTACTTTCATGCGTTTAATGAATCATGTTTTACAAACTTTCATTGGAAAATTCGTTGTTGTTTATTTTGATGATATTTTGATTTATAGTAAGAATTTGCATGATCATGCTTCGCATTTGCAATTGTTTTTGGGTGTCCTTAGGAAAGAAAAATTGTATGCTAACCTCAAGAAATGTACCTTTTGCAATAATAAACTTGTTTTCCTAGGATTTGTTGTGAGTGTTACAGGTATTGATGGGGATGAAGAAAAGATCAAAGCCATCCAAGAGTGGCCGACCCCATCAAGTGTAAGTCATGTTCGCAGCTTTCATGGACTTGCTAGCTTCTATAGGAGATTCGTGAAAGATTTTTGTACCATTGCGGCACCCCTTACTGAAGTTATCAAGAAGAATGTTGCATTCAAATGGGGGGTAGCACAAGAGGAAGCATTTCAGCTTATGAAACATAAACTAACTCATGCTCCCTTACTTGCTTTACCTAACTTTGCTAATACTTTTGAAATAGAATATGATGCCTCTGGTGTAGGTATTCGTGCTGTACTCATGCAAGATGGTCCTTTTCAAGTGCTCGAGCGGATCAATGTTAGTGCCTTAATTTATCGGGTGAGTACAATGTTAGTGCTACTTTTAATGTAACTGACTTAAGTCCTTTTGATGTAGGTGACGATTTGAGGACAAATCCTTCTCAAGAGGGGGGGAATGATGTGGACATCAAGGCTAAGGATCCAATTCAAGTCCCAATAGGACCAATGACGAGGGCTCGAGCTAGAAGATTTAAAGAGGAGCTTAGCAACTTGGCATGGAGAATTCTACAACAGGAAGAGAGTGTGATCACTACTGATGGTGAACAAAAGCTGGTCCTACCCATCCAAGCTGATTCCACTTAGATGCTTGATGAAGATTTGGCTGTCATTTGTTTTTGAATTTATTATGTGAACTAGAGTCTTTTGTAATTGTTTAGTCTTGTTGGGCTTTGTGGGCCTTTGGGCTAAAGTTGTTCTTTAGTTGGTTGTTTACTTTTTTTTTATCTTTTAGGGTAGTTTCGAACTTTTACTTCTTAGAAGTTCTCTAGGGTTTTGAGCTATATATATAGCCCCTTGTAGCAGCCATAAAACACAACTTTGATCTATGAGTATTTGTGAGGTTTTCTTCTTGTTTTCTTGAATAAACTTTTTAAGAACTTATGAAGGGTTTTCCTTGTGGCGTTCGAACCGACTTATCAATTGGATTTTCATCTCCTTTTGTGGCGTCATCCCCTTACCGAGGTTCGTGCTTCACTAAGCTTTGGGTCGAGGTTTTCCATCCCTTCTTCTTGAATCCTTTGGCTTTTCTTCTTCGTGCCAAATTTGTTTCGGGTTTCGTCACAATCGTTGGTGAGGTTCGTATCACATTACGACGGCAAAATCCTTAGTGGACTTTCGAAACACCGTCGCACTCGATAAAGAAAAAGGCAAGTCTCGGCCTAAGGAGAAGAAGTTCGAGAAGAAGCCAATGAAAGCTCCCTCCAGTAAACCTTCGGGAGGGAAGGTTAAGGAAGACAGGCCAAGGCCAGAGGGCAAGCTGGCAAGCAGCCAGAATAGAAAGCCATCGAGATGTTTTATCTGCAATGGACCGCATCGGGTGCGGGATTGTCCAAAGCAGGAGACGCTAGCTACTTTGGTCACTACGGGAGGTAGTGACTCTGACTCTCCCTCGAGAGTCAACCTCCTACAGCTCTTATGAGCACTGCGGGCTGTGAAGGGTACTTCTCAGCCCTTTTTGTATGTTCATATCACCCTGAATGGCAAGGAGATTGATACTATAGTGGACACGGGCGCCACTCACAACTTCATCTGTCACAACACCGCCACCAGGCTAGAGCTTCGTGTCGGCCCACACTCTAGCCATGTGAAGGCCATCAACTCAGAGGCCCAGGCAGTGGTTGGGTGAGTCCCGGGAGTTACCATACGCGTAGGAGTGTGGGATGGTAAGGTTGACTTACTGGCTGTGCCCTTGGATGATTTTGAGCTCATCCTCGGAGTTGACATTCTTGTGGAGGCAAAGGTTGCGGTGATTCCTCATTTGGGCGTGCTTAAGATTATGAATGAGAACCAACCATGTTTTGTGACAGGAGTACGAAGGGATAAGAAGGGCAAGGAACCCTTGTTTTCAGCCATGCATGTAGAACATGGATTGAAGCGTGGAGAGCCAACCTTTTTGGCGGCTCTCATGGAAGTGAAGCTAGATGTGAAGATGTAGGTTCCCGACGAAGTGACTGAGGTACTGAAGGAGTTCACTGAGGTAATGCCCTCAAAGTTACCTAAGTGTCTACCTCCCTGGCGGGCTGTAAACCACCAGATAGAGCTGGTACCTGGTTGTAACCCACCCGGAAAGGCACCATACAGGATGGCGACTGCGGAGTTACAAGAGCTACGGAGAAAGCTGACTGAGTTGTTGGATGCGGGGTTTATCCAACAGTCAAAGGCCCCTTTTGGAGCCCTGGTGCTCTTTCAGAAGAAACACGATGGGTCCCTGCGACTCTGTGTTTATTATAGGGCACTAAACAAGGTGTCGATCAAGAACAAGTACTCGGTACCATTGATTCAGGACTTGTTTAATCGGTTAACCAAGGCAACCTACTTCACCAAGCTGGATTTGTGCTCTGGATACTTGCAGGTGCGCATTGTAGAAGGGGACGAGCCGAAGACTACATGTGTAACACGCTATGGGGCGTTTGAATTCCTTATAATGCCCTTTGGACTCACTAATGCCCCCACCACATTTTGTCGTCTCATTAATGAGGTATTTCATGAATATATCGATGACTTTGTTGTGGTGTATCTTGATGATGTAGTTATTTATAGTGAGTGTATGGAGGACCATATACGTCACTTGAAGGGGGTGTTTTGCAAGTTGCAAGAACACCAACTCTACATCAAGTTCGAGAAGTGCGAGTTCGCACAGTGACACGACCCCTTGCGTGTATCTCGCAAGTGCACGGGCTTGTCAAAGTAATAAATTTACCCTGGTGAGTGGGTAGTCGAATCCACAGGGAATAGGGTCTTAAGACACAAGGTTTCACTAATTAGCTAAGTAATGTACGATGGGTGTGAAAAGAATTAATGAGTGAATATGAAAGCAATATAAAGAAACAAGAAATTAAATAGAAAGATGGAAAGCAAGAGAATGCAAGAATGAGTAAATAGAGAAGAACTAGCAATGGATGAAATAGGGTACCCGGACAAGCTACCCCTAGGACTTATGCTTCTAGTGCAAGACTATGCTATTATACTTTGCTATTGATGTTAATTGAGTCGAGGATATCCTTAAACACACGGTCTCAAACCTAAGGTCAACCGTGACTAACACTAACACTATGCCCCGGCATTAGGTTTTCACTACGAGTCTTGACTCTCGTTGACCTGTCAACTAAGCCCTAGAGGAGTACGTCTTCCTAAGCCTCACACTACGTGAGATTGCATTAAGTTCTAGGGATTCCTAGTGATAAAACCAATTTCTATGTGTAGTTCTAACCCTTTGGTCCAGGTGGAAGAACCCTAGTCTAAATTAAGCCCCAGCACTAGGATTCACTTCAACCCTTCACTCTATTGCTCGCGTAACTAAGCCCCAGGGGAGTTTCTCTCCTAGCCCTTCACTCTATCTCGACCGCTAAGAAATCATGGAATATGAAAGTAGGAAGAATCACACCGGAGAGGAAAGGGGACGTTCCGCTACCTCATGACTCATCCTCTCAACCCTCTTCAATCTTAAGTAGTCTAACCCTATAGGAGTTGTCACACCTCCAAAGGATAACCTAGATTGTTCTCAACCTTAGTGTCACGGCTAAGGGAAAATAATTACAAGAGATAATTAAGATTGAAACTCGAATTTATTCATCAATAATGGAAAAGCATAATAACAATGTCATAGAAACATAATGATCCTAGGGTTTACAAGTCCGAATACCCACGAGGGGTTTAGCAACTCATGGAGCTATAAAAATTCATCAAAATATAAAAGAAAGCACAAATTGAAAGCATCGATGAAAACCCCCTTTTGTATGATGTGGCCGTGGTCTTGTGCGGCCGCCAGACGTCGGTTATGATGCCGATGACACGCTCCAAACCTCCACAAAGTCCTCTCCGAAACCCTAGCCACGCTCTCTAGAAGTTGGGGAGAAAGATAGGTCAAGAGATGTGTAAAAAGTCTCCAAATCGGGCTTTTATAACGTTGAGTCGCGACTTTAAAATTGAACTTATCGGGATTTCACACTGCCGTGTGGAATTTCCACACGCCCGTGTGAACTTTCTGGATTTCTGAATTTTGGCTGAAAGTGAACAGTAGTTTGCTATAGTGTTTTACTACATCAACTTGCTACAGTACTCGCCGGAATGCTTCCGAATCCGTTGTTCTTCATTGAGGCCATTGAATTGGGCACATAATTAATGGTAGATCGTGCCGATTGCTTCAAATCTCCTTCTTGGTGAAGTTCTCCTAAGCTACGCGAGTTAAACTTGTTGTGAATGTGACTGCCTTTATGCCCTTCCAAAAGAGGTTGGCACACACTCAAGTCTAAACTCGTGCCTTTTTCCTTGCTTGGTTCGAAAACTCCCCAACCATGGCAAACACGATCTAACTTCATTCTTCTTCTTCAAAATAGCTCCACAAACCTACAATACATAAGAGTACACAAATGCACACTATTTAGTGATAAAATCTGATAAAAGAGATGCTCATTGTAAGATAATAACGCTTCGCGTTACTATAACACAAGCACTTATCACGCAGTGCAGCATCAAGTTCTTGGGGCACTTGATCTCGCGAGGGAAAGTCCAGACGGACAAAAGGAAGGTGGAGGCGATCCTTGACTGGCCGACACCAGGAAAAGTTTCAGAGTTATGCTTATTCCTTGGGTTGGCCAACTACTACCGGAAGTTCATTAAGGGATACTCAAAGATGGCGACTCTCTTGACTGATATGCTGAAGAAGGACCGGCCATGGGGCTGGGATGAAAATTAGAAGAGAGCTTTCGAGAAGTTGAGGGCAGCTATCTCCAGCGAACTCGTGTTAAAGCTTCCCGACTTCGAGGTACTCTTTGAGGTACAGACGGACGGATCTAACAAGGCTGTAGGTGGAGTGCTTATCCAGGAGGGACATCCGGTGGCCTTTGAAAGCTGGAAACTCAAGGATGCAGAGCTGAGGTTTTCGGATCATGAGAAGGAGATGTTGGTGGTGATCCACTATCTCCAAGTGTGGCGAGTCTATCTTTTGGGAACACATTTTGTGATCAAGACAGACAATATCGCCAACACCTACTTTGCGACCCAGAAGAAGCTTTCCCCGAGACAGGCTCATTGGCAATAGTTTCTTTAGGAGTATTACTTTGAGTGGCAACACAAACCCAGCAAGCATAACCAGGATGAGGACGCTCTCAGCAGGAAGCAAGTGGTAGAGTATGTAGCCGCGTTGGCTCAGGTGGAATGTGATCTGTCGGAGCAGATCAGAGAGGTCGCAAAGACTGACGCCCAGTACTTGAAGCTGGTATGGGACGTCAAGGAGGGGGTTGTACGCAGGTATTAGGTGGAGGAAGGGTTGCTCCACGCCAAAGGCTGCAAGCTCTTCATGCCTCAAGGAGGCAAGCTCCGACTCAAGTTGATGAGGAAGCACCATGATACTCGGTGGTTGGGCCATCCGGGTAAGGAAAAGATGAAGGCACTTCTATCCAAACATTATTACTGGCCAGACATAAAGGGTGACATAGAGGCCTATGTCAAGTCTTGCTATGTGTGTTAGCAGGACAAACCGGAGAGGAGAAAAGAAATGGGACTGCTACAACCGCTACCTATTCCAGATCTACCGTGGGTGTCGATCTCCATGGACTTCATCTCAGGCTTTCCCAAAGTCAACGACATTTCCGCGGTTATGGTGGTCGTTGACCGGCTAATCAAGTATGCTGTGTTCATTCCGACACCAGCTACTTGTCCAGCCGAGAAGGCAGTAGCCCTTTTTCTACGTCATGTGGTGAAGCACTTAGGTGTGCCACAGACATTATGAGTGATCGAGATGCCCGGTTCACGGGATGGTTTTGGGTGGCATTATTTGGCTTGTTATTGATAGAGTTGAAGTTCTCTACAGCCAATCATCCTCAGACCGACGGGCAGACTGAGCGAGTAAATGCGTTACTCGAGGAGTATCACCGTT
This sequence comes from Dioscorea alata, assembly GCA_020875875.1. Taxonomy (NCBI): domain Eukaryota; kingdom Viridiplantae; phylum Streptophyta; class Magnoliopsida; order Dioscoreales; family Dioscoreaceae; genus Dioscorea; species Dioscorea alata. Next base: position 18,664,055 of record CM037023.1, read on the forward strand.
ACTATGTCTTAGCTTCCAAGAAGAATTGGCTGGACTTATTGGACACAACGCAGTTTGCTTACAATTTGCACCAGTCATCAGCAACAGATCAGAGTCCTTTTGAGATAGCATATGGATTTCAGCCCTTCACTCCACCCGAGGTCGCTAAGCGTAGCGCGGGCAGCGGGTGTCCTGCCACGTATAACTTCGCACTTGAGTGACAGGAGATGATGGTGAAGGCGAGGGATAGCTTGGCAAAGGCTGCTAGGTAAATGAAGAAGTATGCGGACCAGGGGAGAAGGCCCTTGGAGTTCAAGATAGGAGATCGGGTGTGGTTGAAGTTGACGCCGCAAGTATGGAAGAAGCTGCATCAAAAGGATGTCCATAAAGGTCTGATCTTGCTGTATGATGGACCGTTTAAGATCGTGCAGAAGGTGGCGAGCGTAGGTTACCAGATAGACCTACCCGAAAGGTTGAAATTACACCCAACCTTTCATGTTAACTTCTTGAAGCCCTATCATGATGATCGACAGCACCCGGAGCGGAATTGGTCGAGGTGGGCGCCTCCGACCGTGCGAAAGGAATTTACTCGGACGGCGGAGAAAATTTTGGATCGAAAGGTAGAAGGACAGAGCAAGAAGAACCGGCGGACTTATTTTCTAGTCCAATGGAAAGATCTCCCCAAGTCAGACTTGAGCTGGGAGAAGGACACAACTCTTTGCTAGTTCAAGGAGTTGATTTATGCGTACCTTCAAGCTCAACTGGGGAGGTTTGTAGTGGGGCTTAGCGGCGTCTGCCCTTGGCACGGGCATGACCGGGCCGTTTGGCCGAGAGCGTGATCGAGGCAAGATCATGCGCAGCACAACTTGTACGATCGGACATCACTCTCGGTCATTAGTAGGGTGATTCCCGCACAACCTACCTCAGGGCTTGATCAGGACGCGTCGGCAAGGCCGCGCTCGCATGACCGAGCAAGGGGCATGATGATACCGACAGTGCTGGGGCGAGTGATAAGGCCAAAAGTGTTCTAAGGCATTGGCCTAAAATATATACATGGCTGGGCTAATCATGTGGCACTTACCGAGAGATATGGTGGCAACATGGGCAAATCACCATCGGTAAAGAGGCTGATCGAGCATGGCGCGGCGTTACCAGTGTGACGCGTGCTGACCGCACCGCATGACCTGGGCTGACACTAGCAGGGCTAGCATCAGCAAGGCATGGCTCAAGGGATGGCATGGCATGGCCTGCGCAGGGGCACACGGCGAGGTCTCGGCAGGAAATGGCGCAAGGCATGGCGTTGGGCGTGGGCGGCATGGCCGAGTGACGCACCTCGTACAACCATTAGAAACCAAGTGAGTTATTGTAACCTTACCCGGAGTGGTTATCTCTGGTGGGATTTACCTATATATAGAGGCAAATAGAGGCCATTGGAGGCCAAGTGAGTTATTGTAGCCTTGAGGCAAGGTTGTAAAAGTTAACCACTTCAAGAGAGTTATCTTTCTCTCTTTATAGTTGGTGTTCTTCGTCTTCTTGGTTGCTTTTCTTGACCAGATCCTTGGGCGGACGGAGGAGAAGGATGCGCTGGTGCGTTGGTCGCAGTCATTCGCCGCACAGTGATGAATCAGAAGGATTAGCCCCGTGACAATAACCAACCCTATGAAGAGGTAGTTATTTAATTTTAATAATGAAATGTTTATTATTATCCCATATATATATATATTGCGATTCAATGCAAGAGCAAAAAACTATCCGATTTTGCTTTTTCAGAAAATCATTATCTCTTAATTTAGAAAATTTAAAAACTTATGTAATTTTACTCTATATTTGTCGGAAATTTTATTTTATGGGTTGGATTAAATATGGTTTTTTTACATTGCCGACAAAACAATTAAAATATATCATTATTCTATATGAATAATTTGAAAGATGGAATAAAACCAATAGAGTATGATTAAGAAAAAATCAAAAGATTTGAATTCAAAGGAAAATCAATAATTGAAACTTATAATTCAATAAATCAAATTATGACCTTAGTGGCAATTTCACATTCAGAAGCACTTCAATGCCCATGCACCCAAACAAATATAACAACCCATAAATGTTAACCCAAATATGTAACAACTTATTTTTCTTGCACAAACCCTTGTGCTTATTATGATGCTTACGAAATCGAGCAATTTGTTTTGATGTTTGATGGAAATTTTTTATGGTTGTAACCAATGTGAGATCTCATGGATATCACAATTGGCAGCAAATGTACAATCTGTAGGGCTTCATTTTTTTTTTAAATTAACTATTCCTTTGTGTCAAAATATGCAGGATCAACTTAGACGTTAGAAATTAGATTTTCATTCATTTCCAATGTACACTTCTTAAGTAATGCTAAAGAGTATAATAACAATAATTATGATAATTTGTATTTACCAACAAGAATTAAATGACAAAACTAAGTTATCAAAGTCCAATTGTAAGTGAGACCAAAGGCAAGAGTCCTTATTCTGCATATTTAACTTACAGGAAATAATAAAATCAGTGAATCTTCCCTCAAGTGACTTTTCCCAAAAATTCATGCATTTTCCCCAAAAATTCGTGCATTTAAGACTTTTACTTGAACCTTTCATTTTCAAGTATAAAAGTTCGAGATTCCTTTGGATGCAAACCTTCAAATCAATGTCAAGCAAAACCATAGGACTTAATTTTAAAAGGAATTCTACATCTAAGGGATGATCCATTCATCATTATACCCTTGCAATTTAGCACTCATCTAAATAATTATTGAGGGAGAGTACAATTTCTATGGGATAATATATTATAATAGATGAAATTGTTCTCTCTTTTTTACTCCTTAAGTCACAAAATAAAATTTTCTCCAAGAACTCTAAGCAATTTTTACAAGGAAACATAGAGGAGAAATAGTCACACTAGACCAAGCTCTTCAAAAAGTTCCAAAACTAGCATCATTGTTAAAGGAAAATAAAATAACATTATGGAATCATTGACCAAAACGGAATGAAATGGAAACTTTATTTATGTATTTTCTTGGATCTAATAATCATTTTATTTTCATCAATCAACCATGCAAGAAAAAAAATTGTGACATTGTTGTCTCCGCTATAACCCTATTTCATCAATCAAGTACATCTCTCAAGAACCTAAGGTGAGCATCTCAAGAAGATCTAACCTCAATGTTACCACATGCATTTGAATAAGATGATTTTCTCTACACCAATTAAAAATTTTTCATCATAGGAAATAGTTCCTACCCCACTGCAAACCCAAATCCAAAACAACCTACTATCTATTTCTCTAAAACACCACAAGTTCATAAAAAATTCACCCGAATCCATTTAACAAAATCCTCAACACATCAAGAGAATGATAAACAATGACAAGTATGATAATTTTAAGATCTAAAGCAATGAGACATAAATAAAAAAAAGAAGCACAGATTCATTAAAAAAATTAACAGCACATCCTACATGGAAATGAGATTGATGCATCGGATGTACCATAATCTAGAATAAAATGGAGGCACCTTCGGTGTTGAGGCAGAGAGGAGATGGGCAAAGAGCCCTAAGATTTCTCCTCAATAACCATTGCTTTGTGTGGAGGGTTTTTTGAATGCTTTATAAAACCGGTTTGGGAAATTTGTCTTTTTTCCTACCTCAGGATCATTGAATGGCTTTTAAATGAATCTCAACCATTGGATTCTCTTGTTTCTAGAAAAAGTGTCAAACCATTTTTATTAGGCTTTTTCTTTTTATAAAAGAGTAATGCTATTTAGTTCGAATAGTACTATTGAAATTCATAACTTACATCCATGTCATTTTCTCTCCTCTTTCTCTCTCTCTCTCCCCCTCTCTCATTCCCCTTCACATAATCGACCTCTTAAAAAAAACCGGTTAGAAAGCAAAAATCCTTTCTCTTCTCCTTTTGAAACCTTTATCTCCTTAATTTCCGATAATGTCTTTCATATCCTCTATGCACCCAACTCCATCACGACTTTATTTGTCACACCGATCCCTTCCACCAAGGTAAATGTGGCATCCATCAGTTAAAATTCTATTTTAATTGGAAAACTGACACCCCTGAAAAAAAAACTAGATCAAACTTACAAACAAGATTAACAACTTTTAAACAAACTACCGGTTCAAATACAAAAATACAAGACACATTATTACTCTAACAAGCGGGTACAACCGCTACAAAATCACGACACCAACAATAGAAAGGAAGGGGACCCACTGCACCCCTGAACTCAACCCTGACTGGCTCTATACTCGCATAGGCAATCTAGTAGGGTCCTGCTCCTACAACTATAACACATTTCAGTTGGTCGATATGTGGGTTCCTTTTTTCTCACCCAGCCTTTGATTATGGTTAGACCGGTTAAGAAAATAATGGATCACAAATCATATTTTAATTTTTATGACTTCAAGAGATTATGGGTTCATGACTTCCATTAGGGGCAAGCTCTTAATGTTAATTACCTCGGACATTGTCGCAGGAACCTCCGATTAAGAAACGAGTGTGAACAAAGAAACAAGTTGTGGTAATGAATTTCATTCATTTCAATAAATATGAATTTGTAGACTCATTGAAAATACAAGGAATTTGAAATTATCTTGACTTGTGAATTAACTTGTATCTGAACTTGTGTCTTGGACATTTTTGCATTTTGGGTTTGATTTGCATCTTGAGTTTGATTTGAATTTGAAGTTATGACTTCGCTATGTTGACGAGTCATGAACTTGATTTTGACTTTCCATAAGCTCCGGCTTTTAGTTTTGTGAAGCTTCCTTCAAGTCTTGACTTGTGAAACTCTTTGAGTATTCGACTTTTGAAGTCTTGAGGCTATTGAGTCCAATTGTCAATTTATATGAACCTCCAAATCTTGATTCATTCATATCTTTGAATCTTGACTTTGCTATTTTGGCTTTAACTACATGTATATATATGTATATTATCACATAATATATGTGTATATTCAAACATAGTTGCTACACGTGCTTCGTCATCGTTGCCATCTAGAGGTATGTGTCTCATTACCACTTGAAATTTATATATTATTAAAGCATGCCGCTGCCTAGAGATGAACATCTTTGTCATTGTTTTGGGATGTATATATATTTTTTGAACATCCTTGCCATGGTTTGGGGATATATATATACATATATATATATATATGTATATATATATATATATATATATCACCATGTGCATGATGGGGCCCAATAAATTTTTTTTTTACGTGAGTTGCATGCATTTCATGATATATATCTCATATTTTTCCTTAATATTATATCTCTTTTATGGTGGGCCATGCTTTTTTTTTTCTTTTTCGTTTTTTATTATTATTATTATTATTTTATTTTAACAGCATAAATCATTTATTTGGAATTTCATATGCAAATAACGTGAATTTGCTTTCCATGCATGCATTTTGTTAATTCTTTTGAAAACTTTACATATTTATCCTTCGTTCTTCAATAATAATATTCTCTAAGCTTTGAGATGAAATTCCATACAAAGGTTTGTATATTAATATTGAAGAGAAGTTTCATTTCTATGGAACATGAGAATTTGAGCATCACTGAGAAAAATCTACAAGCTTCCATATTCTAATCACTCCAACATGATTTGATAAAACTAAAACTTGGATGAACAATATTGTGATTAGCTCGGCACTTCTGCACTGATGGAATTGTTCACTGTTTATAAACCGAGAATCAATATGGATGAACCGATGACCTTGTGTGTGTATATATATATCAACATCTCAAGCTTTTGTATCCATGTCAGCTGATTCCATTAGTTTGGACTGATTCCCTTAGTGCGGCGAACTTCGGCTTTAAATGGACTTCAAGATCTTGCAAAGTCTGATCAAGTCCTTTATACCATTTGATCAAGAACATGGGTTCTCTTCCATCAAATTTATTTTTGCACATCCAATGCTTTTGATACATTATCTTTATGAATTTCCAATTCTTGACCATTTTCATGCAAACAAGTACTGTTTATAGAATCTGGCCAATTTAAATGCATTTCATCATTTGAGAAGAACATCACTGTAGTGTGTTTTTAAATTCTCAAACATAAAGTAGGTGTGGCTTTATGTTGCATGGCAGTTTGGATTCGTTCATAGACATTTTTTTTTTAATTCCTGGTATGACAACACCATGTCTATATTTCAGCCATACTTTAACTGCAAGTCCATGGACTTCATAATTTCAGGGCGTAGACAAGATGCTCGATTTGTTTGCCATACGAAATATCCCAAAGTCGATGGAAGGCTTCTATCAAAAATCTAGAAGAGCACAAGAGTTATTTCCCATGATAGCTCTGTTCCTGGCATTAGATTTTATAAATCTGAACATGAAGTAATATAACATACACAATATATAATGAACATTTAACGTGCACAGATCGGGCAGGCCATAAGATCCATTGTCAAATTCTATGATTACATTATCAATGATATTTGTCACTTGCCAACATATACTTTATCCTTATGGTTGACATCAATCAGAATTTGAAGCAGATTTCATTTGCTTATGTTATAAATTCACTGGATTTTCACCATAACTTATGCTTTCTACGTTTGCGTCCTTTCTCGTCCCTTATGCTTCGAGTGCTTCCCAGTTTTTGCTAGTCTTTCTTGAAGTCAAAAGTAATATTATACATCTTTCACATTCCAGAGGTTAAGCCCATGCTCTTCATTGAGTGTTTATCAACAAATTTCCATATAATTGTACTTGATTTCTTTCCATTGACGAGGAGGTCTGACCCACCCACGAGGTTAAGCCCTTGCTCCGACTTTTTGAAAGGAAGAGATTTCAGTCTCTTGTTGCCTTCCTTCAAGAATTTCTTCAGTTGATATGATGTTTGAGCAGAAGAGATTGGCCGCAACATCTTCCCCTGAAAGTGCTTTCACGAAATTATGGATCCATTGGAAATCGACTACCAAAGTTGTCAAGGCACTGCCTCTGATATTCTTCTTGTCATCCTTGCGCCCTTTCAAGCTCCGCTTGTTGATCGGCAATGCTCTTGGCAGTCTTTCTGACGGGAGGGATGGAGAAGCCAAGATTGGAAGCAATGAAAACTGCCTCAGATCCTTGACAGCAACATTCTTGATGTTGAACCCAACATTGGCACCGGGTGAGGTTTCCTACTGATTGGCTCAAGATCAACGAACTTGACAATGATCTCTGGGATCTCCGATGAAGAATCCGGCGACAAGTTAGAGAGGGGCATCGAGATAACTACGGAGGTACCAACGTTGTTATCTCTGATTTCTCCATGGCGGCTAGGTGTCTTCATCTTCAGACTTCTTCTCTCTTTCTCAAGGCTTTTCATGATCCTGAGAGTCGGAGGATGGTGAAACGGGAGCACCGCCGGAAAGGGAAGCACCATCGTCGTCTATCCTTTGCTATGGATGAGATTCTCTTCGCCTGTTCTCAGTCTCCCATTTTTATTTTGCAGATAGATAGGTGCAATGGCAGCGAGGTAGTAATGGAGGCAACGGCGACAGGAAGTGGCGGCAGGCGGCAGCAGCAGCGACATCAGGCTCCGGTGATGATGACAAGCGACGAGCGACAGCATGGATGCTTCTTTTTGGCCAGGCTCCTCTCTGGTTCGTCTCTTTCTTCTTTCTTCTTCTTGGTGGCGTTCTTGGATATTGGAGATGCTTCTCTTTTTTTTTTTTTAGATATATTTTGCCGGAGAAAAAGATGAAGAATCATCTCACCCTCTCTTCGCTCCCCCTTGCCGGGCTCCTCCGTCGGTCTTCACAGGATCCGATCAAGAACGGCATCCGTCGGCGGGCCGCGATGATAGAACCAAAACCCTCTTTTTTTTTATATCTTTAAATATGTATATCAGTCTGTGGGAGAGGATCTCTCCGCCCTCCTTCTCTCTTTTTCTTCTCTCCTCTCCGTAGAAACCGAGAACCTCTTCATTTTAAAAGCTCTCGTCGCGACGTGCAACGGTTGTGCGCGAGGTTGTGTGGGACGTGGTACCGTGGAGCAGTTGTGCGCGACGTGGACGACCACGCCTTCTCGGTCCTCCACATCTTCCTCTTTTTTTTTTTTTTTTTTAAATTTATTATATTTGTTTTATTTTATATTATCTATTTATTATAAATATTATTGTTTATATACATATATTTATGAATTTGCTTTATTTATCTGATTTGATTTATATATGTATATTATTATTATTATTATTATTATTATTATTATTTCGTTTTATTTTATTTTATTATATATATATATTTTATATTTTTTATATTATATTTTTATATTTTATTTTTATATATTTATTATTATTATTATTATTATCATTATTATTATATTTTTTTTCTTATATTATATATATATATATTTATTATTTTATTTGATTTATTTTAATATATTAATTTTTTTAGATATATATATTTAATTTTATTTGATTTGATTTGATTTATCTTTTTTATCTGATTTTATTTTATTATTATTATTTTTTATATATTTAATTTGATTTGATTTGATTATATATATATATATATATATACATATATATATATATATATATATATATATATATATATATATTATCTTGTTTGATTTTGATATATTTTGATTTAATTTAACTTTTTTTTTTTTGCCAAGTGATTTGTATCCATATTTGATCTTGGGACAGGGATCGCCTCGGGATTTAAACATTTTAGATCGCCTCGAGATCTGCACGTGGCTGATCTTGATATTTGAATATTTTTTTTAGATCGCCTCGAGATCGGTGTTCTCGGCTGATCTTAAGATTTGAGTATTTTTGGATCGCCTTGAGATCGGTGCTCTCGGCTGATCTTGAGATTTTTTGTATTTTGGATCGCCTCGAGATCTGTGCTCTTGGCTAATCTTGATATTTGAATATATATATATATTTTTTTAGATCGCCTCGAGATCGGTGCTCTTAGCTGATCTTGAGATTTTGTGTATTTTAGATCGCCTCGAGATCGGTGCTCTCGGCTGATCTTAAGATTTGAGTATTTTTGGATCGCCTCAAGATCAGTGCTCTTGGCTGATCTTAATATTTGAGTATTTTTGGATCGCCTTGAGATCGGTGCTCTCGGCTGATCTTGAGATTTGTGTATTTTAGATCGTCTCGAGATCTTTGTCTTCGGTTGATCTAGGGATTTGTATTTTTTGGATTACCTTGAAATATGTGTTCTCAGATAATCTAGAATATATCCAAATATTAATATATCTTAACCATATGTTGTCCTAATCCGATTAGGATTTGGCTTGGATTACCTTGAAATATGTGTTCTCAGATAATCTAGAATATATCCAAATATTAATTTATCTTAACAATATGTTGTCCTAATCCGATTAGGATTTGGCTATATGTGATTTAAAATTTTAATTTGATTTGAATTAGGACATGCGAATTTTTTTTATATAAACACGATAGTGGCTCAATAATTTTCAGATAGTTAAATATCGCGTATATAAAGTATATCAGGATCAATCTCTCAAATGGCTTCCAAATTTTTACAAATACCAGAATTTTGGCAAAATGCAACTTTTAAGAGATTTCAAGACATAATTCATCACAAATCATCATCAAACCAATTTTCTAAGGAAATATAAATTTTTGTAAGAGACTGCCCTCCTGAGAGCGACAGTTGTGATTCGCCCTCTCATCACAAATTTGAAATGACACTACAAAGAAACACAATACTATAAATCTCAAACTTCAAAGGAGAAAAACAACAACTCAAAAGCATACTCAATCCACAACACGCACCCAACATGAAAAGGTACTCATATCCTTGACGTTGACCCATTGATTCTCCGATTGTGACTCCGGCTACCCGATGAATATCCAGTCAGGGCTCTGCACTCCCATCTGAACTGGCCTTCGTAGAAATCAACAGGTCTACCACGCCACCTCAAAGACTAGCCGTGGAGACCGTTTACTACAGTAGGGTACCACCACAAAATCTGTAAAAGCTCCACAGTACAGTACATGTATAATACCTATAACATCCAAATCTAGGACACCATTCCTATAGCAGGAACGAAAACCAATTCCACAAGCATTGCCAGTAAAATCATTTTAATAAGCGCATATGGTTTAACAAATCATCTCAAAGTCAAGGTACACATAACCATTAAAAATAAATGCATGAAATGAATAATTAAATCATATATACATGTATTTCCACAGTTTGAAAATACATATACTTATACAAAAAAACCAAATGCATCAATACGACTGTCATAGCACAACAATAGTAAATAAATATAATTATCCTTTAACATTATACATAATTAAACGTAATAAAATAAAATAATTAAACAATTATTTCAAAAATACTAGCTATTAAATAATTATTTTAAAATAATAACAATTAACTAATTTTTCAAAATAATAGCCACTACCAACTCACCTAGTCTCCCTTGGGTTTTTTGCTAGGAATGAAGCCCTCTCTTAATCCTGAGCAACACTTAACAGGAGAATAGAAATAAAAATAAATACATTTAACAACCTAAACACATAACTGAACCCAAAAGAAAATATAAGAAACCAAAAACTGACTCTCTAATTGGCCCCACTCACGCAAATCGATTAAACACGACCTTGCATAATTAAACCGATCTCCAATTTCACTTAAACCAACTTAATTTGGGCTAGACCATCTTAAACCAACCTGAACCAAGCTCAATTTAACAAACCAGCATTGAACCAATTCCATTTCTTATACAAATCTCTTGAACCAGCTTAGTTCAATTGAACCTAATTCTCCTTGAATTGGTTCAGTCCAAAGTCATTAGCCCAAAAATCTGAACCAAGCCCAAATCAATCTAAACCAACTAAACTTAAATTCAACCCAATTAAATTACACATTGAGTCAAAATCAAATCAATCCTCAATTGGTTGCACCAAACCAATTCCTTACTTTCATCCAAACCCAAATGAACCCAACCCACTTCAACTTGATTTGATCAAGCCTAACTATACCAAATCAAACCTAACTCAACCAACCTACTACCACTTGGTTTGATTCAACCAAATCAATTTGGCTTAACCCAACCAACTCCATTCCAACCATCATCATTACCATCTTAATCATCATCATCATCATTATCTTAATTAACCAAACCAAACCCTAATCTCGGTTACTATAGTAATATACAGTAAACCTAAAAATTCATTCTCCATTCCAAGCAAAATCCCACTCAAATACAAAGATCTTTCCAAAGAAATTCGAAGCATTCATCGACTATAACCAGAAACCATGTTTTCCTACTCAAATCCATCTTCTTCATCAAACCAACCAACCATACATACATACATACATACATACACCCATCCATGAAAAATACACCAAGAAAAATTCTTACTAAACCAAACCATCCCTCCTGTGAGCTTTCTTCGATGATCTCCAACTTCCTCTCATCAAAACCTCCCATCTTCTTCTCCTTTTCTTCTCTCTTTTTTTTCCCTGAATACTGTAGCAAAGAGGAAGAAGATGAAAGGCCAACTTAGAAGCCAGCAATTTCTAGACTTTTATCTCAACTTAAGTTTTTTGCGAAATTTACTATTAGTCCCTGAAAATAAAATTTATTACAAAATGGTCCCTAAAAATCACCAATGGTCTCTAAATCATAAAATAGTATTTCCAAAAGGGTGCTACAAACTTACCCTTCAGTCCTTGGTCTTTGGAAACAGTTCAAATCAAACTTTTTTAATTACTTGTGAACCCAAAATCTTATATTAACTTTCACACTTAGGTCCTTGTTCTTTGCACTTGGGTTTCCATAACAAAACTGATCTACATGAAAATCTTACTGAAACTATGGTAATTACCTGAATATAATTTCTTACAGGTATCCAAAGGTTCAGGGTTTTATATTATTCACCACCGTCAATGGAAAGATGACCACCTTCCTCAAGTTTGGTTCATGGGATAGCCAACTTTCCACACTCATTTCTAGCTCCTTTAATGGTTCTCTTCTTCTATTAATTGAAAATGTAAAATTTTGATCTTAATGTTATATTGATGTGCCCATGGTTTGTATCATGTTATGAGGTTACTTGATGTTGGAGTAATGTGGTTGTTAGTTTGGAATTGTTGTGAGTTTTCTAATTTGGAATGAAGTTTGAAGATGAATAGTTATTTCACTTGGAAAAGAAACACATACACCTTTTCTTATTCTCCATTTGTAGTTAGATTGATTTTTCTGTTCTTTCCAATTTGATATTATTTGGAGTTTTTTATGTTCTATAAACTGCATTTGTTTTTTAAGATAAATTCTTAGTTTAGTTGTATTGGCTTTCCAAACGTTGTAGATTTTTGTATATTCTAATTTGTATTTTGCTATTTAATTAGATGATGTATTAATGTTGTTTGAAATTAGTGTGGTATCTTCTATTTCAAATGTGGCATTCATTTGGAGTTGTTTAAGTTCTCTAATCTACATTTGATTCTTGAGATTTTGTTCTAAGTTCACTTGGGTTTTGCCCATATGTTCAATAGATCAAGCTCTACTTGAAAAGTTAGTTTGATCACTAGACTATAATTGAAAGTCCTTATTTGTTTATCTAATTTCTTGTACACAAACCTTTTCCTATTCTATAATACTAGGTAACTTTCATTATTATATTCAACATTTTCTTGCCATACTTCTTCTAATGGTTTATTTTCTTGCCAAATATTTCATATATTTTTGGTTGATTAGATTTTCTAATTCCAATTTCAACTTGTTCGATTACTCCCGGTAACAGCAGTTATTGTAGATAGCAATAATTAATTTTTAGTATCCATTTATCTAAAAATCAGCACTGGAATTCACTGAATAAATTAAAGCAAGATAAAAAGAAAACCTATTCAAAGCAGCAATGTCGACGACGTCTCTAGGGCAGACCCCAAGCTTCAAGAGACCACAAGAGAAAGCTAGAACATCCTCCACTAGAGAAACCTATTCCGGCGGTCATTGAGGATCATTACTAGAGAATCGCCTTTGAGGGCAAGAAGATGAGAGAGATGTTCACCGATGTGGGTCTGATAGTGGCCCATCCTTGAATGTTGTTTTCCTTAAGTGAAAGAAAATGTTTCATTTGAGCCAAAGGAGATTGATAAACTAAATGGTCAAGCTTAACATATGTTATTTCCCGCCAATTCATTTTAATCCAGGTGGGTGGGGTTTGAGTTTACTCACCCAAAACTATCCATTCAACTTTTGTTTTTTTTTTTTTATACTTGAAATTGCGAAATTACTTCATGATCCTTGAGTTTTTCAGGATGATGGGCATTAAGCAATTACTCCATTTCAAATAATAAATAACCAAGATGTTTACCTATAAACTTCCAAATTTTACATGCATATATTTTGGTATAGTTTTGTTTTATAAAAGAAATATAAATTTAATAAAATAAGGACATATGGAAATAAAAATAACATACATGTTTTAAAAAAAAATACCTACATTAAGAAAAACACATAAGGATAAAATAATAGTCACACCAAAAGTAATTTAACAGTTTTAGAGAAACGTTGTATTTTTTAACTTTTAATGAGATGATAGTTGCTTTTAAAAACATCACTTTTACAGTTATATGAATAGTAATTTTTTCCTAAAAAAATATAAATATATTTCACAATTAAAAAATTATACTAAATATAAAAACTTGATGCTGTATAAAAATATGTGAAATTTAACATTCAGAAACCTCTAAAAATAGATTTTAGAATTGTACATCCCTAAGTGTCCTTTTAAAAACACTAACTTGATTTCATACTGGAGCAAGTTTCTTATTTTTCTAATGTCTGCTTAATGATAGAGTTGCATTATGTTAAAAACCAAGTGTATATAAAAGTCAATGAAAATATGTGCACTTTATGGAAGATCATGTAAAATTATAAGCATTCATATATTTTAAAAAAATAAATTAAGTTCATATGTTCAACGTGCATTGCAAGGTTTTAAGACCAATTAATTCAACTTGCATGCATTGACAACCAATTTTAATTTAATATGTTTAATAAAATACAATTAAATTCTAATAGAACACGAAACACGATATAAAACAACAACATTTTTTACAAAGTTGAGATGCGATAACTTTTCAATTTTTTAGCAGCAAAAAAGTCTTGATAGCACCTTCTCTTCATAAGAGTTGTTGTTTAACATTCTTCAGTAAACTTTGACTACAAAGGTGTTGATGCACTTACAATTAAAATGGCAAATGGCCAGTGCAATTGAAAGACTCATACATCGATGGAAATGAATGCCATCCACAGTTTAGCCAGAGGTTAGGCAGAGGTTTCCCCGCCTTGCATTTCGAAATGCAATTTAGTGCTAATTCTCTTATCCGGTTCTCAACATCCTCCATGGGGAGACCACTATTGACAACCTGAAGAACAGTGATGTGAAGCACACAAAAGCTTTGTTCTTTGGCTACCACACAAATTTAGATTTCAAAATTTCGAGGTAAACAATGCCCAAAATATGTTATGCAATATATTTGTGTGTGCATATATATATATATATATTCATTGATTGATAAAATTCATGGGTAATGGGTCATTATAATTTCCAAGTGATTCATGTATCCAAAGGTACTAGACAAAATGTGAATGCAGCATGGATGGTATACTTTTAGCATTAAAGCTATGGGAATTATTGTTCATTTTGGTCCCTCAATAAAATACGATGTTCATTGTAGCCTTCAATAAACCACAATGTTCATTTTGGCCTTTTAGCCTGAGACTCACATAAAATGTCCTATGTCCTACACATTCCTGGCGCATCAACTGAAAAAGCCAAATCGACCATATTCACTTGAATGAATAACTACTCCCACAATGGCTTTAAAGCATATTTTTTTATGCCAAAAAAAGGTAAACAACCTAGCACTGCTTAATTGGATACATAAACTTGTATTGTGTTATCAAATCACTACATATTTCCATTTACTATTTTCATTAGTAGCAACTAATACTCATATGCTTAGTGTGTCATGTGTGATCTTTCCTAGCATCATAACCCTTAAATTTTGACGCAATATACCAACAAAAGATAGCAAAAGGTTTCTATACAAGAAACAATTAAGACTTTCATGCATTATCCTAAAACCTTGAAATCCAAGGTTTTAGGAGTAGCTTGTAGTCCCAATGAACCAACACATACAAACTATATTCCTTCTTCTGAACTAATACTTGTAATGTCCTATATGTGGATGGTTTTTGACATTATACACTAGCATTCTAAGGTTGACTAGTAATATAGAATAAGAAAAGGTTCATGTACAAGCAAATATATAAATAAACAAAGGCTTTCAAGTATAGTCTAGTGATCAAACTAACTTTTCAAGTAGAGGTTGATCTATAGCACTGATGGGGATCGAATGAGGTACTTTTCGTGATATGCCAAGGAAAATTACATGATTTGGAGCTATTAATCCCACTTCCGAAACCTGCTATAGAATATGATCTTATCTCTGGACGAATATTTATATATAAGATAGATATAAGTAGATAGGTGAGCTAAAATAAATATCACCTTACACTAGAATAAGAATATCGATAAACAACAAGAGAAGTTCCACTTCTTAGCTTGCTTTCCATCAATGATCTAAAAATCAAACACACCAAAAAAATTACTTGATACCTTTGCCTCTAAGGTTCTATATAATACACATGTAGTTGTAATTAGATTAAATGGGATTAGAGGCTCTTCCATTGAAACCCACCTACCAAACTGATATTTGATCTAAATCAAGGAGACTATCACTTATGACAATCAAGGCTAAGGGAGTAGACGGACAAGAAATGCTATAAAACATTGTCCAAACAACATATTCTGCCACATCAATTAGCTAACCGCATGCCACGTCTGATTGACTGCATAGCATGTCGGACTATGGAAATATATTGTCCATATAAGCTCTCAAGCTGCAAGTTTGCCAAATCTGTATTTGGGTAATTTTACTGGCCCCTAAGCAGTAAAATCTTTAACTTATATGTTATGTTTTTTTATAAGTGCTAAACTAATCATATTTTCTATATCATTTACATTGCATCTAGCATAAAATTATACTTGTTTAGCATCTCATTATGACGAAATTTCATTCTTTTGTTCACAATGACCTTTATTTCTTTTTTAGGAAGAAAGAAGCAAATTTGAGGACGTTTTGAAGCAAAATGAAGTTGTTGAATCAATGCTGCATGACTCACAACGAGCATTATGGCAACATATAACTCCTGTTGTCTACATTCACCATTACCCTGATCAAGCTATGGCAGCATGAGCTCACTGGTAGCAGTATAAAAGCCATAACGGCCTCACAACAGCCATTATGAAGTCCATAACGGTCGTTGTCAAAATGCATAACACCAAAAGACCGTGCTAAGACACGACATGGAGCCCAAGTAACAACTTACTTACAACGGTCATCACAATGACCATGGTGAGGCCGTGGCGGAGCCAATTACTATAAATACCCCAATATTCACTAAATTTTGGAAGACTCTTTTGCCGAAGAACCTAGGACGACCGGATTTCTGGAGATCTGAGCAGCGGGAAACGGTATTGACAGGGGCCTGAAAGTATACGGGTTGTCACAGTAACAAAGTACCCTGGTGAGAGGATAGTCGAATCCACAGGGAGTAGGGATTAGAGACAAGGGTAATTGCTACTTAGCTAATGCGATATGATGGTGGTGAGAAGAAATCAATGTGTATGTGTAAGAGTATTTAAGAGAAATAAGAAAATAAAAGAGAAATATGGAAGACAAGAGAGTGTGAGCAAAGAGTAAAGAGAGGAACAATCAATGTAAAATGGTGTACCCGGACAAGCTTCCCCTATGACTAATGTTCTAGTGCAAGACTAGGTATTATACTCTCCTATTAATGTTTAATGAGTCGAGGACATCCTAAAGCACACGGTCCCAAGCGTAAGGTCAACCGTGACTAGTTCCAACACTCTGCCCCGGTATTAGGTTTCACTACAACCCTTCACTCTGTCGATCTCTCAACTAAGACCCAGGGGAGTCCATCATCATAAGCCTCACACTACGTGGAACTGCTTTATGTTGTAGGGATTCCAAGTGATAGATCTTGTCCCTTTGGTCCAGGTGAAAGAACCTTAGTCTCAGTTAAGCCCCAGCACTAGGATTCACTACAACTCTTCACTCTGTTGCTCGTGTAACTAAGCTCCAGGGAAGTTCATCTCCTAGCACTTCGCTCTACTTTGACCGCTAAGAACTCTTGGAACACGGAGGTAGGGAAAATCACACCGGAGGGGAAAGGGGACGTTTTCGCTACCTCACGACTCACCCTCTCGACTCTCTCCAATCTCGAGTAGTCTAATAATATAGAAGTTGTCACACCTTCAAAGGATAACCTAGATGATTCTCAACCCTAGTGTCACGGCTAAGGGAAAATCAATACAATAAGCAATCAAGATTGGAACTCAATTAAAAGCATCAATTAAGAAAGCATAATAAAAGTCATAGAAACTATGTCATCCAAGGGTTTACAAGTCCGAATACCCACAAGGGTTTTAGCTCTCCATGGAACTATACAAATCCATCAATGTATATGAAATAACAAGAATAGAAAACATGGATGAAACCCCCTTGTGATGCATGGCGATGGTCTTGCGAGGCTGCTCCGTCTTCTCCACCAAGTCCCTTGTCAAGCCTAGCGCACACCTCCCAGGATTGGTGCCAACGAAAGCTCCCCCAATAGATATCTTCCAACGGACTTCGATGTTGATGTCGTAGATGCACTCTGAAACTCCACAAAATCCTCTCCAAACCCTAGCCGTGATCCTCCAGAAGTTGGGAAAAAAGATCCTCAAAAAGTCCCGAAAAAAGTCCTTTAAATAGTGCTGAGTCGCGGCTGAAAATCGAGCATCCACAAGGCCGTGTGGAATTTCCACACGCCCATGTGGATTCTCTGGAATTGATTTTCTGGCGCGCAGTGAACAGTAACTGCTACAGTGCCCTCACATAAAATGTTCCTGATTTCATATTCTTCATCGAGGCCGTTGAATTGGGCATACAATCAATGGTTGATCATGTCGATTGCTTCATTTCTCCTCATTGGCGAAGTTCTCTAATGCTACATGAGTTAGACTTTTATGGATGTGACTGTCTTTGTGCCCCTCCAGTGGAGGTTGGCACACACCCACAAGTCTAGACTCATGTCTTGTTCCTTGCTTGGTCCGAGAACCCCCCAACAACGGCGAACATGACATAATTTTGCTCATTCTTCAATAAGTTTACTCCACAACCCTACATGCACAAAAGAACACAAATGCACAATAATTAATGATAAAATCTAAGAAAGGTAATACTCAAAGTAAGAAAATAATACTTCGTATTACTTTAACACGAGCACTTATCAGGTTTTTTTTTTCCCATATTCCAACGAATTCTGGTGGATTTCTCAAGAGTAAATTAACGAGCATCATAGGAGAAGATCGCGCTTGATAGACATCTTCAAAGATCATCATCAGAGGGGCGTGAGTGACACATGTCATAAAAAAACCTTGGGATCCTCTAATCCCTATCTTCGGAGAACTATTGGAGGGAGTTAGTCTAGGAATACATTAAAAGCTTATCTATTTTTTGTTTGGTCTTATGGTTTTCTTGTGATTTGATGCTTAGTTTTGTATGATCCATAAGAATCTAATTCGAGGGGAATTGCATGTTTAGGTCCCTTGGTTATTATTTATGAATCTTGATTGATTAATATAAATTGTTCTAGTTTGCATAATCATTACATGTACTTAATTTATTGTTACATATTGATGTGGATAAGGAAGATATGCCCCAGTATTGATGATACCCATACCGTGATAGATCTATGCATGTTCTAAGAGGTTAGGCATATCTAAGTTTCCGGATTAGGGATTGATTGTCCCATACTCTTAGGGTTTGATTGCTCTTTTCTTGTGGGATTCCTGTACTTAAGGCAAACGTAAGAGGCTAGGATGGAAGAGATTCTATTTTAAGTTCCTAGTGATTTAGACTTAGTCGCCAAGGCTTATTGGGGCTAGTAGGCCTTTGAATTCCCTTAATTCGAACCTAGAACACCATTGATACTTAACACCTAGCATAATTAATAATCAAGATAACTTTAGTGCATACTCCCAACTCCTTCTAAGTATTCTTAACGTCATCTCCAATTGTAGTGTTTAATAGTGTTGTACAAGTAGAACTAAAGAAAAAGCATAAACAATTAGGCTATTGATTAAGTGAGAAGGAAGTAATATGAGCCTCTCGCCATTCGTGGGCGAAACACGACCCTCGTGTTAATCCACGAAGTATTACTTGATGACCTATGTACTTGTAGTATAACGAACCAATTGTAGTATTAAGTGCATACTTGCATGCTTATATATTTCTATAATTTAGACACCCATAATGCGTCCGTCAAGTTTTTTGGCACCATTGTCGGGAACTAGTCGAGAGATTCTATGAAAACTTGTGGCTTACTGTTTTAGCCATTTATTCTTGTATTCTTTTTTTTTCATATTTACTTTCTTTTTTTTTAACTCATTATTCCTTGTTTTGCGAGGAGCTTTTGATGTCGTACAAGAGTTATGACAACTACTACAGAGACCTTCTGTAATCGTATGCATGCCCAATAAAGCAAGAGAGACCTTACAATTCTTATGGCCATGACGAGCAAAAGTGTACATTGGGGGAAATTTGGTCAAGTATGGGGCAAAGCATTGAATGCTACAGTTATATCCTAGATCAAGAATTGTTCTACAATTATCACCCAAGTTTTCAATGTGAGCAATCTCAAAGAAAGAACTTTTGCACTAAGGAGATATTGGCAAGATATATGCAACATAATGATGCCACATTTGAAGCCTTTAGTGCAACACTCACTAATATCCAAGCATCTCTTCACAACTTGGAAAACAAAGTAGGAGAACTCCTTAAGGTAAATGCTGATGAACAATAGAGTTATGAGGTTGAAATAGAAAACCCATTTGGGGATAACATTGAAGAAGAAGAAAGCAATGGGGAAATTAAGGTAGAGGAACATAATGCTGTAGAGAAGGACAACGGGGTATAAGTAGAAGAATTGATGACATTTGAACAAAACTTTTCCTCCAAAGTTGATCAGCATGCAGAAAGTAGAAGGGAAGTATCCGGGACAACTGAAGAAGCGAAGAGGATGCTTATATCATCTAAGGATCCACCAAAGCCAGGATTAGACAATTCCCAGCCTAAACTATTCCTATGGAGGCCTAAAGGTAACTTGTTTGAAGCCTCCTTAAGCTCATTACCTGGGTAGGTAAGTCTTTTATTTTTAGGAAGTAGTTATGCGAAATCTAGCCGGGAGGAGCACACTCCTTTCAAGCCTCCTTAAGGTAAGAAAAAGTAGCATCTATTGATTTTTATGCACGCAATTTGTGTGTGGAGTTAATTTTCATGATTAAGATTTGTTTTCAAGCTGTTTTCTACAGGGAGAATCCATATTTAGTCACTATTTACATCACAACCATCATTGTACACCCATTGTGATGTTCAGGAAGAGAAATATAATTTTCTGAGTATTTTGAGTGAGTTTATCACAGGCTCACCATGGCCATGGCCATGGCCATTGTAACTCATAACAGCCATTTTCCAACATGTTGTGATTTCCTGTATCTTTAAAGGGTTTTGGCACAGTCTTTATCACTTCTATTGTTGGGCCATTGTCCAAAAAATGCAACCTAGAATAGCCATGATCAACACTTAGAAGATTTTTTGAACCATATTGAGTTGACAATGGCCTCATAATGGCCCATCACTATAGAGATTAACAAAGTGCGTTATCCGTCCATTGTGAAGCTGTTACGAAAGGGGATAAGGTTGTTATTGGCTGTTCTTTGGGCTTTCTCACTCAAAATCATAATGTCTCTCTTCCACTTCACTGGAGATCTCTCCCTGTTACTTACATAGTGCTTCTGAGAGTATATTGTTGTTTTCCGCTGGTTTAACACTCGATTTCTTGGATTTTCATTGCGTATTTTTTCTATCCTCTACCAATTTTGCAAGAAAATTCTAAACTCCTTTAAATCATGTTTTTACTATGAATGAATGGCATGAAATTCAGGTGAGGATCGAGGGTCTCCTACTTCAGATATTGGTGCATCTGCAGCGGCAATCCACTCTAACGCCCACTTTATCACCTACACCAGCTCTAGTGGAGCCGGAGTTTCCTTCTTCTCCACTGACATCATCCATACTCCACTGCTCTTACACCAGCCCAGAGCTACCTTGTCGATTTCCACCATTTGATTTTATATACCACTTTTGTACTTTTATATTTCAGTACATTGTACATTTTATTATAGCAAGGTACACTTGCCCTACTGCTTTTGTACCTTTTGATATTAGTGGATTTTATTTTTATAGAAGTTTATAGTTTTATTTATCATTATGTTAAACTACTCCAATTATGTCTCATCAGGGTTTGAGGTGATCAAGTGCTTTTCTGTCCCCCACAATTTGTTGCTTGGACAAGGGTAACTTCATCGCCTTGGTCAGCCAAACTAAGAAATTAAGGGAGTACTAGTAACCATACACTCTTTGACACACCCCTTGTGAGTGCTCCGCAAGTGCATGAGTCATCGCAGCAATAATACCCAGGTGAATGGGTAGTCGAATCCACAGGGAGTAGTGATTCAAGACAAGAGAAGTTGCTACTTAGCTAGTGTGAATGTAATGATGGTGAGAGAAAACAATGTAGATGCAATAGAAAGAAATCAGTAAAAGGAAGAGAAGAGTGCAAGCAAAGAGTAAGGAGGAAGCAATCATTGCAAATATGGAGTACCCGGACAATGCTCCTCCTAAGACTAATGCTTCTAGTGCAAGACTAGTATTATACCTTCTAATTGATGTCTAATGAGGCATGGAAATCCTAAGGCACACTGTCCCAAACCTAAGGTCAACCGTAACTAGTTCCGACATTATGCCGAGACAAAGAGGATGCTCTTGACGCCTCACACTACGTGGAACTACTTGGGGTTCTAGGGATTCCAAGTGATAAACCTTGTCCCTAAGTATAGTTCTAATCCTTTGGTTCGGGGGAAAGAACCTTAGCCTCAGTTAATCCCCAGCACTAGGATTCACTACAACCCTTCACTCTGTTGCTCGCGCAACTAAGTCCTAGGGGAGTTCATTTCCTAGCACTTCACTCTACTTTGACCGTAAGAACTCTTGGAACGTAGAGGTAGGGAAATCATGTCGAAGGGGAAAGGGGACGTTTCGCTACCTCTCGACTCACCGTCTCGACCCTCTCTAATCTCGTGTAGTCTAATTCTATAGAAGTTGTCACACCTTCCAAGGATAACCTAGATGACTCTCAACCCTACTGTCACGGCTAAGGGAAAATCAATGCAATTATCATCCAAGATTAGAACTCAATTAAAAACATCAATTAAAAAGCATAATAAAAGTCATAGAAACAATGTCATCCTAAGGTTTACAAGTCCTAATATCGACTAGAGGTTTAGCTCTCCATGGAGCTATACAAAATCATCAAAGTATTTGTACCAATAAGCATAGAAAACATGAATAAAACCCCATTGTGATACGTGGCGATGGTCTTGTAGAGCCGCTTCATCTTCTCCACCAAGTCCCTTATCAAGCCTAGGGCACACCTTGCCAAATCGATGCTGACGAAAGCTCCCCCAATAGCTATCTTCCAAAGAACGTCGATGTTGATGCCATAAACTCACTCCAAAGCCCCACAAAATCCTCTCCAAACCTTAGCTACGAGCTCTCCTACAGTTGGGTGAAAGATAGGTCAAAAGTCTCCAAATAAATCTGAAGTCGTGGTATTTAAAGGGCTGAAATCGGGCATCCATACGGCCGTGTGGATTTTCTGGAAATTTGATTTTCGGCGAGTGGTAAACGTAGCTGCTACAGTAAATTGCTTCGGGTTAGACTTTTATGAGTGTGACTGTCTTTATGCACCTCCAAATATAGAATAATCTGAGCACATTAGAGGTTGGCACACACCACAAATCTAAAAGCCATGCCTTTATCCTTGCTTGGTTCAAGAAACTCCTCAACAATCGTGGACATGACTCAATTTTGCTCCTTTCTCTTGAACTCTTCTCCACATGCACAAAAGAACACAAATACACACTAATTAATGATAAAACCTGATAAAATTAATGCTCAATGTAAGAAAAAAATACTTCGTATTACTTATACACGAGCACTTATCACTCTTATAATTTCTTTTCATTATATATCACTACACTTGTGCATGCATGCATACATTGAGAACAATGTGCATCTTTAAGTGTTGGGAGGGAATGTAAGTTTGCTTTTCTTTGCATGATTATTGAGAATTTCATACTATATTATACTATGTTACTATACTATCTGATTTTTTTTTAAGGGTGCTTGTATATTATACACATGCTAGTGTTGATCTTTGAAGGAATTGCACTTGTTGGAGTTTCTTTAGTCCAGTTACATGATATGCTAGACTAGCAATTCTTTTATTACCTCTTGAGAGTTTGACTACTCTGCTAGTCTGTAACCTACCTTGTCTCCCTCTTGACTTCACCTTGCACCTTATGTTTGTCTAGTGAGTAATGTTTTATAATGGGGGGTATCATCAATACTTACTTCATTGCTCCAAGATAAGATATATGTATAGCAAAAAGAGCTACCTCCTTTGTAGTGCATAGTCACTCCCAACAAGTCAGATACAAAGTGTATGCCCTAGTGGGAGAGAGGGATGCCTCTTGGGAAGTGTGGAATCTACTGACTGTAAAAAAAAAAACACACACACACACACACAAATAAAACGAAGAGAAAAAGGGTAATCATGTATAAAAACTATGAAAACTGTAAGGCTGAGACTAAAGAAAACCTCAAAAATTTTATTTACACAATCTAGACTATAAGATAGTGGACCAGGAGATTAACACTTGGGAAAGTACATTTTATCATAGAGTAGACTACTCTTTATATAGGAATAATCATGCTACCTGGCGTCTGATTGTTCTCTCCATACTACTGAAACTAAATACTTAGTTACCTGAGATCAAGCACTTATCATGTATTCTATTCTTATTGGTTTTATTTGCTTAGGAAAAGGCAATGCTAAAGTTGTTAGAATTATGCCCTTGAATACCAACAAGGATACTTGTATTAGGGCATTTCATTTATATTATATATTATTATTATTATAGGCATTTATTTTGATGTTCATATAAATCTTGTGATGTCATTATAATTAGTATTGAATATCATAGTCCATGTATATTAAGTTAAACCTTCTACTCTTTGTGGGATAAAGAGGAGAGAACTATAAGAGTTTGGTACTTATACACTTAAATAGTTTGCAAACCAGAGAACCTTTAATTGGGTGTTAAAGGTTTGTAAGGATTTATATGACATATACTTTGACAAAGAGTGCTACTTGAACACTATGGAATAGTGGGAGCATATGTCATAAATGCATCACTGGGGTTGGTGTATTCAAACATGACTCGCAACATACCAATCGCATGAGTTTTACTCTTTGACAGTCAATGATTGGGATTGCTGGTTATGATTATACGAGTGGAGCTTAGACCTAAAGTATCATGATCACAATGTATTTGTGACAACTAGTATGTTACTAGAGTCGTTATGCTTAGTTTACCTTTTTGTAGGGCCAACCTCGAAGTGCGACTATGCCGGGTAAGTAGCAGTTGTGAGTGATCACCAAGAAAGAATTTGTTCTCTCGGAAGTAAACGAGTTAGTATCCTATGCAATTATAAGTATGTGAGATTAGAAGACCTTGGCCAATGTAGTCAAACTAATTGTGTGGGACGCGAAGGATAGTTTGGTAATCTCACCCCACTATAGTTATTTACATATGATCGAGTTCAATATGTTTGATAATTACCATGGTTCTCACTTAGTTGGGATACAAGAATGAAGCATTTGTACATATATGGTAATTATAATCAGAAAAGTTCGTAATGATTTACTCAATCGTATTCAATTGGGTTACGACGTGGGGTCACGGGGCTAGCTAGGTGTCACCCACGTCCTTTGGTATCCTCTCATTGCCAATCGGAATGAACCTAGAGAGTCATGTTTAAAGGGATAAAGAATTAGTCTCATTTTTAAGTTCAAGTGTAAAATTATCAATTTACAATTTTACTTCATAGGATGAGTGAAATTATAAATTAGTTTATGATTTTTGTCTTATGTTTAAATTTTGATTTAAATTCGATGGAGTCGAATAGATAACCAAAATTATAAGGACTCAAAGATAAAATTTAGTTTTAGGTACATTAGGACTCATATTTCCAATAGGACTTCATAATTGTATAATATTTATAATGTTTTATGAAGTCTATATAAATATGACTCCTCTTTAACCCTAGAATCAATTCATTAATTCTCTAGTGAGAAAATCCCCAAGCTCTCTTTTCCTTTATAACCCTAGCCGCTATTTGGAGAAGAAGAGGAGATTGTTTCTTCATTCTGGCGTATGATCTATAGATGTGGAACATTTGTTCGGTGCTAAGAGATCTATGACAATCCAAAGAACAAATTCAGCACATCAAAGGAAAAGCTTTCATACATTAAGAGATAATTTTCTAGGCCTTTTAATTAAATTACGGTGTTCATTAAAACAATTAGACCATATCACAAATTATTATTGCTTCCGCATGCTTTTGATGATGTTATTTAATTTTGTTGTATAACCTAACATAAGTGTGGGGATATTTGATAACTGCTAAATTTATCATATTTTCTATATCATTTATACTACATCTAGTATGAAATTGTACTTGTTCAGTATCTCATTAGGACAAAATTTCAATGGCAACATGAGCTCACTGGTAGCAGCATAAAAGCCATAATAGCCTCACATCGGCCATTGTGAAGTCTATAACGGGCATTGTCAAAATACATAATGCCCAAAGACCGTGCTAGGATACGACTTGGAGCCCAAGCAACAACTTACTCACAACAAGCATCACAATGCCTGTGATAAGGACGTGGCAGAACCGATTACTATAAATACCCCAGTATTCTCTAAATTCGAGAAGACTCTTTTGCCGAAGAACCTAGGATGACTGGATTTCTAGAGATTTGAGCAGTGGGAGACGATGCTTCTTCCATATTCTAACTGATTTCGGTGAATTTCTAAAGAGTATGTCAACAAGAATCATTGGAGAAGATCCCACATGACAAACATCTTCAAAGATCATCATCAGAGGGACGTGGGTGACACACGTCATCAGACAACCTTGGGATCCTCTAATCCCTATCTTCAAAGAACTATTAGAGGGAGTTAGTTTAGGAATATATTAAAAGCTTATCTATTCTTTATTTGGTCTTGTGGTTTTCTTGTGCTTTGACGCTTAGTTTTGTATGATCCATGAGAATCTAATTAGAGGGGAATTGTATGTCTAAGTTCCTCGGTTATTATTTATGAATCTTGATTGATTAATATAAATTGTTCTAGTTTTCGTAATCATTGCATGTTCTTAATTGATTGTTACATGTTGATGTGGATGAGGAGGATATGCTCCCATATTAATGACATCCATGCCATGATAGATCTATACATGTTCTAAGAGGTTAGGCATAGCTAGGTTTTCGGATTAGGGATTGATTGTCCCTTAGGCTTATGGTCTGATTGTTCTCTTCTCGTTGGATTCTCATACTTAAGGCAAACATAGGAGTCTAGGATGGAAGAGAATTCCATCTTAAGTTCCTAAAGATTTAGACCTAGTCGCAATGGCTTATTGGGGCTAGTAGGCCTTTGAATTCCCCCAGTTTGAACCTAGAACACGATTGACACTTAACTCTTATCATAATTAATTTTCAAGATAACTTTAGTTTATTAATTAGTGTTTAACTTTAGTTCCTAAAGATTGCATACTCCCAACTCCTTTTAAATGTGCTTAACATTGTCTCCAATTGTACTGTTTAATAGTATTGTACAAGTAGAACTAAACAAAGAGAGTAAATGATTAGTTTATTAATTAAAAGAAAAAGAAGTAATAGGAGTCTCTTGCCGTTCATGGGGAAATACGACCCTCGTGTTATTCCATGAGGTATTACTTGATGACTCATACACTTGCGGCATAATGGACCAATTGTAGTATTAAGTGCAGACTTGAATGCTTATATATTTGCATAATTTAGACACCCATAATGCTTCCGTCATTTTTACTTAATGATTTGATACTTCATTGATGAAACCGGATGTTGGCTTGCATTTTCTATGACTATCTTAGTGTAATGAAAGGGTATAATGAATAACAAAGTTGAGAAAGCAACTAAAGTTAGTATTATCTGTGCATGTGATCCCAGAGAAATATAAATGCCTTGAAAATACATTAAAGGGGTATTAGAGTAACTAACAGTCCCACATTGGTTAATTAAAAGGATAAATATAGATCTAAAAAATATAAGAACGAGTCTCTCATCCTCTCCACTTAAGCTTTTTATTTAAATCAAGCTCAAATAATATTTTCAATTTGCATCTAATAACTAGGACGTTGAGTAAAAAACTTTCATTCAACAATACATTTTCTACAGTTAAGAAGCAAACACCATTTTTTTTTAACAAAAATCGAAAGAAAAAGTCACAATTTTGAAGGCTCATGTTCTTAATATTGAAAAACAAAAGTGCATAAATTTGATGATTTAAAGGGAAGCAGACCAAATTCGTATTCATTGGTTTACAATGAATAGCAGATGGATTATTCTATTATCCAATTGGGTATCATTGGTATGGTAAGAAAATATCATCTACCCAGCACCAATGCTTTGGTCAGGAAACTGCCATGCTTCTACTTATTCTCCTTCACTCTTCAAGTGTGTAACTGGCTTAGTAGATTGTGAATATTCTAACTACGGTCTAGTTCTCATAGAACAATAAGAAAACCACGTGTTGTAGGACATTGACTATTATCCAAGTGAATTTGTTGGGAAGGATCCTTGATGGGATAAACTTAGACACAACTTCAGAGACCTAAGAGGACCTGATCCAAAATTTATACATGTGAAACACAGAAGTAATCAAACAAGAAGGAAATGACCTGTGAGCTAGACATGGTTGAATGTGGACAATATTGAAAACAAGGCAACAAAGGATATGAATGGCAACAACATGTTTAGATTATGAATGGTTTAAGTCGTTATAGTTAAAATCAGATAGCATATCATCCAATAAAAAAAATCAAGCCAGAAATTTGAGATTTTAGCAACAAAACCCATGAAGGAATGACAACAAGCCCTACAAAGCATTGACATCAACAAGTATCAATATGTGGTGCATCCTCCTGTTGCAGTATGGAAAAGTTTCATGCATAAGAACAATGGAAAGCTTTGAATTTTAAAATCATCTCTATATTATCAATTTTCAATATAGCAAGTACATGGTCATGAGCCCATAAAAAGTTAGTTTCCTTGTACACAACAGTTAAAATTTTTCATTTAATATCATTTTACCATCAAATAAATAATACATATTAAGGCCTACACCTTATAGATCAAATGATCATGCCCAACACTTGCAAACATCTTAGCTAACATTTAAATCATTTACAGCCATAAAAGCTTTTAATTCATTTTTTGCTACCAATATTCAACCAAAGACAGTCTTATAATATCACGTTGACTAAAAAAAAATACAAAAAGAAAAACAAAGGAAATGCAATACAATTTTCAACAAACTGTGTTTTTGAGTGAGATCTAGACTCTTATCACGCACAAAATGTTACAAAGACGAAAGTTTTAGCATATCAAGCTAGTCCACTGGGTGTAAACATGAAGCATAGCAATAGAAATGAGGATCAAAGAAGGAAAGAGAAAAAAAAACTAGAAAACATTGGAATGGATGATGGATTACCTGAGTCATAGAAAATCAGAGGTCTCTGACGCAAGACCTAGAAGGCAATGGCGATGACCAAGAGATGAAGGTGAGACCGAGAAATCAATGTTCACACTGACTCCCCAAAGTTTTAGAAGCGGTGATTCTTCTAGGGTTGGCCTTGCTTCTCTAAGAAAGTGCTTTTAGAACGAGTGCTTTCCATTAATGGCCTATAAAGCATCATATTAGCACCTTAATTAACACTAAATTAATTGGAATTGAGACGTAATTTTATAATTTTTAAAATGTTTAAATATAGCATTCATTCATATATTTGATTGATTGTAATGTTCTTTTTAGTCCACAATTTTTTAAATGTTTAATAAACCTTTTCAATTATGATCAAATTATTATCATCCTTATTTTATTTGACTATATTTTTTTAGAGAGAGAAATGTGGACAAGCAATAGTTAGCAAGAGATGAGATAACCAACTACCCTATGAAGAGGTGGTTATTTAATTTTTAATAATGAAGTGTTTATTATTATCCATATATATTTGCATACATTGTGCTTTAATGCAAGAGCAAAATAACTATCTGATTTTGTTTTCCCAAAAAATCATTAAAATTTGGGTTGGATTAAATTTGGGTTTTTTACATGGCCAACAAAACCATTAAAATAAATTGTAATTCTATATGAAGAATTTGGAAGGAGGAATAAAACCAATAGATTATGATTAAGAAAATCAAAAGATTAGAATTCAATGGAAAATCAATACTTGAAACTGATAATTCAATAAATCAAATTATGACGTTAGTGGCAATTTCACATTCAGAAGCGCTTCAATATACATACACCCAAACAAATATAACAACCCATAAATGTCAACTCCCTTATGTGACAATTTATTTTTCTTACATAAACCTTTGTGCTAATAATGATGCCTTCTTAATCAAGCAATTTGTTTTGATGTTTGATGGAAATGATTGATGGTTGTAATCAACGTGGGTCTCATGGATATCACAATTGGGAACAAATGTGCAAATTTCTTAAAAATTAACTATTCCTTCATAGTAAAAAATGCAAGATTAGCTTAGACATAAGAAATTAGATTAGGTCATTCATTTCCATTGTACACTTCTTCAACAATGCTAAAGAGTATAATAGTAATTCCTTTTTAGTTGGACCATTCATTTTCAAGTTTAAAAAACTAAGAATCCTTTGCATGCAAACCTTCAAATCAATATCAAGTAAAATGATAGGACCTACTTTAAAAAGGAATTCTACATCTAAGGGATGATCCATTCATCAATATACCCCCGCAATTTTAGCACTCACAAGGAAACATAGAGAAGAAATCTTCACACTAGACCAAGGTCTTCAAAAAAATTCCAAAACTAGCATCACCATTAAAGGAAAATAAAAGAACATTATAGAATCATTGACCAATATGGAATGAAACAAAAATTGCATTTACGTATTTTCTTGAATCTAATAATCATTTTATTTTGGTATAATACCCGATTTAGTCCCTGTACTTTTCTCTCTCTTCCTTTTTGGTCCCTCTACTTAGAAATATGTCTAACTGATCCCTCTACTCTTGAAAATGGGCTGACTTAGTCCAAAACCAAACGTTTATCAAGTCAGCCATTTAAATTTGCTGACGTGTAGTTTTTCTAAATAAAATATGAATTAAAAAACATTAAAATGAATAAAAACATTAAAAAACATTAAAACGGGTTTCAAGCCTAGATCCGATTAACACCTGCAACCATCTTCTTCTCTCCCGCCACTTCCATCCTCTGTAAGCCGGCAACCCCCCTCCCCCACTCCTCCGCTCCTCCTCCCCCATCCCTCACATCCCTCCTCTGCAGTCTGGCAACCCTCCTCTCCCACCCCAGTCCCTCTCTCTCTCTCTAACTTGAAGGTGGTACGCGGTGATGGGAACAAGAACCTGCGCGGCTCATTGCCTGTGGAGATTGGGAATTGCTTGAGCCTTGTAATGCTTGGGTTAGCCAAGACGAGTATCTCCGGGCCATTACCGCGTACGCTGGGCCAACTTCAGAAGCCCGAGACCCTGGTGGTTTACACAACAATGCTCACAGGGTCGATCCCTGCCGAGCTGGGACAATGCGCGCAGCTCCAAAACATTTACTTGTACAAGAATTCTTTATCTGGTTCGATCCCGTCGAGCTTGGGAAACCTTGAGAAGCTCCAGAACTTGCTGCTGTGGCAGAACAACTTGGTTTGGTTAATTCCACCGGAGCTCGGACGGTGTAGAAAGCTTGCTCTTGTGGATCTCTCCATGAACAGCCTCACTAGTCCCATCCTTCTCACGCTAGGTAACGTCACAGCTATGTAGGAGCTTTAGTTAAGCATGAACCAGATCTCTGGCACTATCCCCGTTGAGCTAGCCAAGTGCAGCAACCTCACCGATTTGGAGCTTGATAACAACCTGATCTCCAGTGGGATCCCGCAAGAGCTCGGAAGGTTGGGGAATCTCCAGATGCTTTATTTGTGGCAAAACAAGCTGGAAGGAAACATCCTGACAGAGATCGGGAATTGCGTGAATCTCGAGGCGATGGATCTTTCACAGAACCCATTTTAATGTTTTTTTAATGTTTTT
Organism: Dioscorea alata; assembly: GCA_020875875.1. NCBI lineage: Eukaryota > Viridiplantae > Streptophyta > Magnoliopsida > Dioscoreales > Dioscoreaceae > Dioscorea > Dioscorea alata. The sequence goes on from CM037023.1 coordinate 18,695,514, forward strand.
AAATTATATTTTATTCAGAAAAACTCCACGTTAGCAAATTTAAACAGCTGACTTGACAGACCTTTGGTTTTGGACTAAGTTAGCCCATTTTCAAGAGTAGAGGGATCAGTTAGACACATTTCTGAGTAGAGGGACCAAAAGGGAAGAGAGAGAAAAGTACAGGGACTAAATTAGGTATTATACCTTTTTATTTTCATCAATAAACCATGTAAGAGACAAAAATGGTGCCATTGTTGTCTCCACTACTACCCAATTTTATCAATCAAGTACATCTCTAAAAAACCTAAGGAAAGCATCTCAAGAACAATCTAACCACATTGTTTCCACATACATTTGAAGAAGACAAGTTTCTATACACCAATTAAAAATTCTTCATCTGAGGAAACAATTCCTACACCACTGCAAAACCTAATCCAAAACAATCCACCATGTATTACTCTAAAGCACCCCAAGTTCATTGAAAATTCATCCGAATCTAGTTAACAAAATCCTCAACACATCAAGAGATGGATAAACAATTAAAAGTATGATAATTTCAAGATCTAAAGCAATGAAACATAAATAAAAGAAGAAACACAAATTCATCAAGAAATTAGTAGCCCATCCAACATGAAAACGAGATTGATGCATCGGATTTACCAGAGTCTTGAAGAAAACTGAGTCGCCTTCTATGTTGAGGCAGAGAGGAGATCGGCGAAGAGCACCAATATTTCTCCTCAAAAACCATTGCATTGTATGGGGGTTTTTTGAATGCTTTATAAATGAGGTTTGGGAAATTGGGCTTTTTTTCTCCCTCAGAGATCAATGAATGGCTTTCAAGATAAATCTCAATCATTGCATTTTCTTGCATTTTAAATCTTCTAATATTTAAGTAATAAAAATTAAGTGTGATTAGTTGCTTTGGAAAGTGCATATCATATATAAACTATCTCTAGTTCTGATGATGTTCCTCATATCCTCTATGAGCCTACCTCCATCACGGTTTTATTCACCACGATCAATGGAAAAATAACCACCTTTCTCAAGTTTGGTTCCTAGGGTGACCAGCTTTCCACAAGAATCACTCAGCTAGCTCCTTTAATACTTCTCTTCTTCCAGTAATTGAAAATGTAAAATCTTGATTTTTGATATTTTGCTCTAAGTTCACTTGGATTTTGCCTATATGTTCAATAGATCAAGCTCTACTTGAAAAGTTAGTTTGATCAATAGACTATACTTGAAAGTCCTTATTTGTTTATCTAATTTCTTATACACAAACCTTTTCCTATTCTATATTACTAGGTAACTTTCATTATCATATTCAACATCTTCTTGCCATACTTCTTTGAAGGTTTATTGGCAGATTGAACTATTAACCCAAACTTATTAACTTCAAATATTTTAGATAGTTTTGATTGATTAAATTTTCTAATTCCAAATTCTACTTGTTCCACTACTCCCAGTAACCATAGTTGACATCGTAGATAGCAATAATTAATTTTTAGTATAAATTTATCTAAAAACAGCACTAGAATTCACCAAAAATTTAAGGTAGATAAAAAGAAGACCTATTCAAAGTAGTAATGACGATGATGTCTCTAGGGCAGAACCATTCTCAGGGAGACCACTAGAGAAAGCGAGAACATCCTCCATGAATTTTCAGTCTGTTTTTCGGCGGTCACCGGGGATCATTACCAGACAATCACATTTAAGGGTGAGAAGACAAGGGAGACATTCACCGATGTGACTGTGACAACGGTGCAACCTTGAATGTTGTTTTACATAAGCGAAAGAATTGTTTATATAAAAAAATTGCATGACCTAATTCAAATTAAATAAAAAAAATTAATTAAAATCAAATATAGTCAAATCCTAATCAAATTAGGAATCCAGAAGACATTTTTGAGATAATCTAAAAAAAAATTAATTAATTAATTAAAATTTGAAATTGGCGGAGAGCGCTAGCTTGGGGCAATTTAAAATACTTAAATCCCAAGATTAGCGAAGAGCACAGATCTCGAGGCGATCTAAATATTCAAATCTCAAGATCAGCTGAGAGCACAGATCTCGAAGCGATCTAAAATATTGAAATCCCAAGATCAGATGAGAGCACAGATCTCGAAGCGATCTAAAATATTCAAATCTCAAGATCAGCTGAGAGCACAGATCTCGAAGCGATCTAAATATTCAAATCACAAGATCAGCTGAGAGCACAGATCTCGAAGCGATCTAAAATATTCAAATCTCAAGATCAGCTGAGAGCACAGATCTCGAAGCGATCTAAATATTCAAATCACAAGATCAGCTGAGAGCACAGATCTCGAAGCGATCTAAATGTTCAAATCTCAAGATCACCCGAGAGCACAGATCTCAAGGCGATCTAAATATTTAAATCTCAAGATCATCCGAGAGAACATATCTCGAGTCGATCTAAAATATTTAAATCATAAGATCAGCCAAGAGCACAGATCTCGAGGTGATCTAAAATGTTTAAAATCTCAATATCAGCCGAGAGCACAGATCTCGAGGCGATCTAAAATGTTCAAATCTTAAGATCAGCTAAGAGCACAGATCTCGAGTCGATCTAAAATGTTCAAATCTTAAGATCATCTAAGAGCACAGATCTCGAGGTGATTTTAAATATTCAAATCTCAAAATTGCCCTTGAGAACATATCTAGAGGCAAAATGCAAATTACAATATTGCCCTTGAGAAAATATCTTGAGGCAAAATGAAAATTACAAAATTGCCCTTAAAAATATATCTTGAGGCAAAGTGACAAATTACAAAATTGCCCTTGAGAACATATCTCGAGGCAAACAAAAACATGCATAAAAAAATTACACAATTGCCCCTGAGAACATATCTCGAGGTGAAATGACAAATTACAAAATTGCCTTTGAGGACACATATATCAAGTCAATCTTAAATCTAAGGATAGCCCAAATACGCATCCCGATGCAATCCTGAATTGAAAGTACAAATCTCGAGGCGACCTGAGAAAGTGCATATCTCGAGGCACCCAAGTACATATCTCGAGCAAATTGGATTTTAAATTAAAAAAAAATTAAATTTTAAATTTGATTTTTTGAAAATTTAAATTTTAAAGTTTGATTTTATCCCTCTTGACTTGTTCCATGGAGAGGTTATGAGGTTGTGATTATCCGGTGAAGGTTTGGATTTTGAGGATGAGAACGGGACAAGTTTTTTAAAAAGAAGGAAAGAAGAAAAGAAAAAAAGGGAGATGAAAAAAATTTGAATTTGAATTTGATTTAAAAATAATAATAATAATTTGAATTTGATTTAAAAAAAATCAAATTCGAATTTAATCCTATCCTCGTTTTTTTTTTAAATTTGAATTTGATTTGAATTTTAAAATTAAAATTAAATTAAATTAAATTTGGATTTATTCCTATCCGTAGTTGTGATTTTACGGGGAAGTTGAGGTCGGGGATAGGACCGGGTGAAGTTTTAAAAAGGAAAGGGGATCTTTCTTTCGAGGGGGATTGGGGGGAGAGAATTCGAAGAAAAAAAGGAGAGAAAGAAAAAGAATTGAAAAAAAAAAAAAGAAAGAAAGGCGAAAACAAAGAAGTTTTTTTTTTTCTTCTCCCACACATACATATCTATGTATATTAAAAAAAAAAGGTTGATGTCGTTGCCGTTGCCTGATGCTCTCGTTGTCGTTGCTTGATGCTGTCACTGCCGTCTGCCGCCGTCACTGCTGCCTCTTGATGCCGCTACTATCGCCTAATGCCGCCGCTGCCGCCTGACGTCGTTGCTGCCGTGGTTGCTGTCTGCCAACATTGCCTGATGCCACTGCTGCTGTCATCCTTGCCAAGTGTTTGCGGCTTCTCTTGATGATGAACCCGCAAAGATGGAGGAGGAGAAATGAAGGAACAACCTAGAAGGATGAATCAGGCAAAAAAAAAAAATGGAGAAGAACCAGAAAATAAAAAAAAGGGGAAAGAAGATTTCAGGGAGAAGAAGGAATAAGAAAAAAAAACCCATTGCTATTGCCACTATGATTGTCTGCTGCCGTTAGAAGTCAACTTCGACCACCAGATTGAGACATCAAGAAGCCTTATTGCTACTGTCCCGGCGTCGTTGCTTTGTGTGAGATCATGAATTATCAACAGAGAACAATGTTGCTGATAGAAAGCCTCCTTTTCGGAGTCTTAAAAAGGAAATTACACAAGACTTCACAATGAATCTGAGGTTTCAAAGCCATGCCGTTCTCACCATGCAAGATCGAGGCTGCTGAGATATCAACTTTTGCGTGATCCACACCAAGCATGTGACAACCATGCCTAAAAATATTTAGCTTGCCTGTCGAGGTCATAGGGGAAGCTGATCCAGCAAGCCTGCGAAGTTGCACGTGGGTTAGAGTTGGTCATGGCTTCAACGGGGCGAGAGAAAACCTTCAGGCTGGCGGCGTGATGTGGAACCTGGGAGATGCCGTTGACTGGGCCTTGAAGGTGATGATGTCCGTGTGGTGGAGTGATCGAACGTGGATCTCTGTCCGGCACTTAGATCATTAGCTTGAACTCGATCAGGATCTCGTCCTCCATGATCTCCACCAGTTTCTCCATTGTTGCGAACAATGGTGGAGAATCCGGAGATCTTTTCAAATAAGATGAGATCGGTGGTGACTTTGGAGATGGCCTCCGGGTTGGCTTTGGCTCCGGTGTCTGCGGCCATGACCTATAACTAACTCTTCTAGCACATGATCATCAGCAACACTGGGGTAGAAAATTCATGCCTGCAGTTCTGATTCACTGATAAGCGAATCCAGCCGATGCAAGACTTCACCATTGGCGTCGAGTTTTTGTGCTTGCATGGTCAGCATTGATGACCAACCCCTCAAGCTCCAAGTTTAGGACATGGTTGGCTAAGAATCCTTGAGACCCATCATTAGGTCCTATTACAGGGATGCATCTGAAGCTCTATTTGTTACCAGGGAGAGAAACATTTAATCACCGAGCAAACTACCTTGAGGATGCCCGACAACATGCAAACCTCAACAAGATAATAATGTTGATTGATAACAAGCGTGAGACCTCTGAGAATCTGAGCTCTGGCGATGCTTCGAGGATCCCAATGGCTTCCTTTGTGGAGGATGTCCAGACCTATCTCACCAAGTCCGGCCTCGATGACAACTCTTCACTGTCCTTCCTCCAAGAAAGGCTTCATCAGTACAAGATAGTAGAGATGAAACTTTTAGCACAACAAAGGGATCTCCAAGCTAAAATTCCTGACATTGAGAAGTGTTTAGCTATTGTGGATACATTACAAGCCAAGAAAGATACTGATAAAGCATTGGTTGCTGATTGTGAGGTTTCCTGAGCATGAATTGAGAATACTGACTCTGTGTGCCTTTGGTTGGGAGCCAATGTCATGCTTGAGTACTCTTATGAAGAGGCTAATGCTCTTCTGAAAAAGAACCTGGAAAATGCTAAGGCCAGTTTAGAAGTCCTCATTGCTGATTTGTAGTTCTTGAAGGACACCATAGCCCAGGTTACCATAACACGTGTCTATAAATGGGATGTTCATCAGCGAAGAATTCGACAAGCACAAACAGCAAAAGAAACTTGATTTTCCAACAACATGCATTCCATTTGGTCTTTCCAATTTCGATTATGTTGATTGGTATAAACAATGACTGTTGCACATTTCAAGCTTTACCAGCTTGTTGTTCGATCGTTGTATATGCAACTTCGTGCTCTTTTAGTTTAATGCTCAAAATATATCCATTTGGTTATCATTTTGCAAAAAAAAATCTCAATTTATATCATTTCGTGCATGTGTGGGTCACCTAAAGCAAAATCATTTGCTATGGGAATAAAGAAAATAATGAAAAATGATAACATGAGGCTTAAGTTAAAAAATAAAAAAATATAAAATATAAAAATATAAAAAATCCCTTGAAGATCAAGATAGGCTTGTCCTTTGACTGGACTGGCAATTTTTTAAGCCAAAGCCCAAATTTCACGTTGGCGCTTAATATGACAAAACTCAAAATGGCAGAACAAATGGCAATGACCGTGGTGGCTATGAGATATGGAGCAGTAACAGTAAAAAAGGCCTAAGCAAAGACTAACTGGTGCAACCTTATGTCAGCACTTGACAACCTCCGTTTCCTTATTCCGAAGCAATAAAACACTTATTGGAGCACATATCTTGAGACGGCTGATGAAATCCAAATCTTGAAGGGATATGAATTTTAAGGAGAGATACAAGTTTGAAACAGTAATAAAAAGGCAGCAAATATAGAATACGAATTTTAAAAGTGGTATGAATTTCTGAACGGCAGTGAGATATTTGAGATAGTCTATCTCAAAGCGGCAATGAGGCATGAGACGGCGGCGAAGCATGGCGGACGACAACGTTATAAAAATAAATAAAATAATAATAATAAATAATAAATAAAAATGTATGCCTATTTATAAATGGCAATATTCATATGTAATAAATTACCATATTTAGCAATAAATTTATTATCTTTCACAGCTTTTTTTTATTTGTACTTTTGCCCTTAATCGGAGGTTCCCAAGACAATGTCTGGGGTAATTAATAATAGGGGCTTGCCTCTATTAGGAATGGAAGAACCCACGAAACAAATATGATATTTGTGTTTCGATGTGTCGTCTAGTGTCTTCTTCGCAGACATGATGCCAGACGCGTATTTTCGTTCCCACAAGAATATATTTCATTTGAGTGAAAGGCAAGGGATAAGATAAATTGTCAAGCTTAACATGTACCATTTCCCGCCAAATTATTTTAATCTAGGTGGGTGGGGTTTTAGTTTACTACCTTGAAACTATCAATTCAATTTTCGTTTTTTTCTTTAAACTTGAAATTGCATAATTACTTCATTATCCTTGAGTTTTTAGGGATGATGGGCATTAAGCAATTATCCCATTTTAAATATTAAATAACCAAGATGTTTATCCATGCATCTCCAAATTTTATATGCATATATTTTGTTATAGTTTTGTTTCATAAAAAATATAAATTTAATAAAATAAGGACTTCTGGAAATAAAAATAACAGACATGTTTAAAAAAATACCTACATTAAGAAAAAAAAACATAAGGAAAAAAATAATAGTCACACCAAAAGTAATTTAACAGCCTACAGAAACGTTGTATTTTTTAACTTTTAATGAGATATAGTTGCTTTCAAAAAAATCACTTTTATAGTATCTTAATTGAAGTAAAATATAATAGTTAAATGAATAATAAATTTTTTGAAAAAATATAAATATATTTCACAATTAAAAAATTACAATCAATATAAAAGCTTGATGCTATATAAAAAATATGTAAATTTTAAACTTATTGAAGCCTGTAAAAATAGATTTTAGAAGAGGAGTATATCCCTAAGTGTCCTTTTAAAAACACTAAGAGTGTGTATGGTTAGATGTAGTTGAAAATGCAGTGGATTTTCAATTATAGTGTATTTGTAAATCTTTGGATTTAAAAATACAGGAGAATCAAATTTGGTGTTTGGTTAACTGTATTTGAAAATGCTGGACTTAACCGACTCAAACACATCTTTAATAGTGGTGGCCAAATTTTTGATTGCATCCTCACTAACTTGTGCTTTTCGCTTGCCTTTTTGTTTCTTTCTTTGTAGTGGACTTGTTGCTAACATGGGTTCAGAATTATTGGTTTGATTGAATGAAGAGGTATTACCATCAGCATCTGCCTCCCCAAATGACATATCCAAAAAATGATGTGCTGGAAAGGATACTTCGTGCTCTAAGTTGTACTCCATCTATGTCTCAATGAGGTTGTAATCCTCGATAGGCTTGTTCAAGTATGGCTCATCCTGCACGTGAATATGTATTTCAACAAAGAAAAAGTATTAAATTGATTAGTTGAAATCATAATGAATCAATTGAAATCACAATGTTTAAAATGATGGATACCTTAACATATTCTATATACCTAGCCTCGCCCATCACAATCATTTTTCAGATTCTCAACCCAACCCGTGCCACTCATTTCTTTTAATTTGTTAATTCTTGCCCACCTCCTTTTTATTGTCCTGAAATGGTTACTTACATTAGCCTCTATAATTGTTACCCCAAAAGTATCTTTCAGGGCTCAAATAGCACCATGAAGTGCTTATGGCTTAAAGCCCTTGTCTACTTTTAACCCTTGCTCAACTTTGCTTGCCATAAATCTTATAAAGAAACGATTTTCAGATGATGTCCATCTCTTGTTCCCTAATGTCCTTGATGTGGTCTTTGATGTTCCTTGGCTGCTTTGAAATGCATTATAATTCTCCATTCTACATTAATAAAAGATATGCAAATCCCACATAAATATAAATCAAACACTAAGAGTTTATTGTCATATGGAAGAAACAATTTTACATGAAAAAGTCAAGTCACAATAACAAAACAACATGCAACATAAGAACATGTGATACATAATAAGTCTTTGCTAGCATTAATATAATATGACTACTTATTTGCCCACATTTTAGTTGTAATTTGATCACAACGAGTAGCTAATTCTTGTGCTTCTTCTCTTTGTTCCCTAAGAGTATTTTATAAAAGCCAATGTGCGATCCAATCTTCTTCGGAGGGGATAAAGTCATCGCTGCCACCACTAAGTATGTAATTATGTAAGATGCAACATGCTAACACAAGTTCGACTTGTGTCTTAAATAGAAAAAAGGGCCTAAATGCAAGGACCTTAAAGTGGCCCTTTAAAGGACCAAATGCATGCTCAATAGAATTACGAATAGATGAGTGTCGCAAGTTAAAGAGTTCCTTAGCATTTGCAGGTGCCCGAGAGCCAAACTCCTTCAAGTGATACCTAATACCTCTATAAGGGGTATAAAACCAGATCTTGTGGAGTAGCCAACATCAACCAAGTAATACTTTCCTAATTATAAAAAATAAAATAGCTTTAATAAATTCTATCGTTATAAAACTGGGTATATAAAAAAAATTAATCGGATACCTCTAGGGACTTTTAGTCCATTAGCTCTTTCTAGTGTGTCACGAAAAACTAAAGAATCATGTGTGGATCCCTCCCACCCAACGAGAACAAAAGTGAAACAAAGGTCAAAATCTACAACTGCAAATTGTTAGGATTTTACCCTCGAATGCCAACAAGGATATTTGTATTAGGGCGTTTCATTTGTATTATACATTCTTATTATTATTAAATAGGCATTTATTTTGATGTTCATATAAATCTTGTGATGGCATTATAATTAGTATAGAATAACATAGTTCATGTGTATTAAGTTAAACTTTCTACTCTTTGTGGGATAAAGAGAAGAGCACCATAAGGGTTTGGTACTTATACAATTAAATAGTTTACAAATCATAGAACCTTTAATTGGGCGTTAAAGGTTCATAAAGATTTGTATGACATATACTTCGATAAAAAGTGCTAGTTGAACACTATAGAATAGTGGGAGCATATGTCACAAATGCATTACTAGGATTGGTGTATTCAAATATGACTCGCAACAAACTAATCACATGGGTTTACTCCTTGACAATCAATGATTGGGATTGTTGGTTATGATTATACGAATGGACCTTAGACCTGAGGTATTATGATCGCAATGTATTTGTGACGGCTAGTCTGTTACTAAAGTCATTAGGCTCAGTTTACTTTTTGGTAGGGCCGACCTCGAAGTGAGATTATGTCAGGTAAGTAGCAGTTATGAGTGATCACCAAGAAAGAATTCGTTTTCTTGGAAGTAAACGAATTAGTATCCTATGCAATTATAAGTATGTGAGATTAGAAGACCTTGGCTAAGACAGTCAAACTAATTGTGTGGCACATGAATGGTAGTTTGGTAATCTCACTCCACTATAGTTATTTACATATGATCTAGTTCAATGAGTTTGGCAATTACCATGGCTCTCACTCAGTTGAGATATAAGAACCGAAGGTTTATACACATATAGTAATCATAATCGGAAATGTTCGTAATAATCTACTTATTTGTATTCAATTAAGTTACGACATGGAGCCAATGTCTGGTTAGGTGTTACCCACGTCCTTTGGTATCCTCTCATTGCCAATCAGAATGAACCTATAGAGTCACACTTAAAGGGACAAAGAATTAGTCTCATATTGAGTGCAGGGGTAAAACTATTGATTTACAATTTTACTTCATGGGATAAGTGAAATTGTAAATTGTTCTAGGGTTTTTGTCTTGGTTTAAATTGTGATTTAAATTCGATGGAGTCGAATAGTTAATCAAAATTATAAGGACTTGAAGACAAAAGTAGTTTAAGATATATTAGGACTCATATTTCTATTAGAACTTCAATGATAGTGTTTATCATATTATGAAGCTTCATATTTTGAATAAAACTTCATAATTGAATAATGTTTATTATGTTTTATGAAGGCTCTATAAATATGTTTCCTCTCTAACCCTAGGAAGAAGGCAGAGCATCGGTCGATTCGGTAACCGAACCGAACCGAACCAAACCGAATTATCTGTCAATCGAACGAGAATTTGTTCAAAAATGAGAACCGAACTTAATAAAGATAAAAAACCAAAATTAACCAAACAGAAATATTTCGGTTCGGTTCAGTTATTAACCAAAATTTGTTATTTAACTTAAATTATATAAAAAAGTTTTTAAATGATTTATAAGGAAATTAATTAAACTATTAATTCATAATTTTCTTCTGCATGTATTGACACACCCCTTGCGTGTGTACCCCGCAAGTGCACGGGTTGTCGAAGTAATAAATTTTACCCTGGTGAGTGGGTAGTCGAATCCACAGGGAATAGAGATTTAAGACACAAGATTTCACTATTTAGCTATACGGTGTACGAAAAGTGAGATTAGAATCAATGAGTGAGTGTGAAGGCAAATATAAAGAAACAAGAATTAAAAATAGAAAGATGATAGGTGAGAGAGTGCAGACAGGAGTAAACAGAGAAGGACTAGCAATGAATATGAAATAGGGTATCCGGACAAGTTACCTCTAGGATCTATGCTTCTAGTGCATGACTATGCTATTATACCTTCCTATTGATGCTAATTGAGTCGAGGAAATCCTTAGACTCACGGTCCCAAACCTAAGGTCAACCGTGACTAACCCCAACATTATGCCCCGGTATTAGGATTCACAACAACCCTTCACTCTATCGCTCGCACGATTAAGTTCTAGGGGAGTACATCTACCTAAAACTCACACTACGTGGGATTGCATTAAGTTCTAGGGATTCCTAGTGATTAAACCTGTTCCTATGTGTAGTTCTAACTCTTTGGTCCAGGAGGAAGAACCCTAGTCTAGATTAAGCCCCAGTACATAGGATTCACTTCAACCCTTCACACTGTTACTCGCGTAACTAAGCCCCAGGGGAGTTTATCTACCTAGCACTTCACTCTATCTTGACCGCTAATAAATCAAGGAAACGGAGGTAGGGAGAAATCACACCGGAAGGGAAACGGGTACATCGCTACCTCAAAACTCTCTCTCTCAACCCTCTTCAATCTTGAATAGTCTAATCCTATAGGAGTTGTCACACCTCCAAAGGAAAACCTAGATTGCTCTCAACCCTAGTGTCACATCTAAGGGAAAACAATAGCAAAATAAAATCAAGATTGAAACTCAATTTTTATTCATCAATAATGGAAAAGCATAATAACAATGTCAAACAAACATGATAACCCTAGAATTTACAAGTCCGAATACCCACAAGGGGTTTAGCTCCTCATGGAGCTATACATGTTCATCAATGTATGAAATAAAACACAAAGTAAAGACATAGATGAAAACCCCCTTGCGTATGGTGTGGTCGTGGTCTTGTGCGGCCGCTGGACGTCGGTGACGATGCCGATGACACGCTCTAAACCTCCACGAAGTCCTCTCCAAAACCCTAGCCGCACTCCCAGAAGTTGGGGAGAAGAATAGGTCAAAAGATATCCAAAACGGGCTTTTATAATGCTGAGTGCAGCTTTAAAATCGGACTTATCAGGATTTCACACGGCCGTGTGCAATTTCCACACGCCCTTGTGAAGTTTCTGGAACTTTGATTTTCGGCCGACTGTGAACAGTAACTTGCTGCAGTGTTTTACTACAGTAATTTGCTACATTGCTGCTACAGTAATTGTGCCGGAACGCTCCCGGATCCGTCGTTCTTCATCGAGGTCGTTGAATTGGGCACACAATCAACGGTTGCTCGTGCCGGTTGCTTCGAATCGCCTAATTAGTGAAGTTCTTTTTGTTGGCATGAGTTAGACTTATTGTGAATGTGACTGCCTTTGTGCCCCTCCAAAGGAGGTTGGCACACACTCACAAGTCTATGCTCACGCCTTGCTCCTTGCTTAGTCCGAAAATCTTCCCAACAATGCCAAACACGACCTAACTTCGTTCCTTTCCTTCATTTTATCTTCACAACCCTACAATGCACAAAAGTAAACAATTACACACTTTTTAGTGATAAAATCTGATTGAATTAAAGCTCATTGCAAGATAATAACGCTTCGCATTACTATAACACGAGCACTTATCATGTATACTAACCCAATTCGCACGTCTAAACATCACGGATATCTCTGTTGCAATAATAATCATTTATTACTGTTGAAAAACAATATTAACAATTTAATCCTTCTAAAAATGTAACCAATACAATATTTAACGGTTCACCAGTTGTTGAAATGATATAATTTCCATTAACTAAATTGCATGTCTGAAGCTGACATCATGAGATTGCTTTTGACAACAACAACAACAAAAATCTCACTATCCACCTACTAATTAACCTGTATCTTTTCTCTATTAACAAATAATTACAAAAGCTCTGGACAACAAAAATGCAGTTAAATCTAGAATGGATAGGCATGCATAAGAAAACCCAACCAGTCTCCAGTAGAGGATATATGACTGCTTCCATGAAAATCTTAGCTTGAAACATCACTACACAGGAAGGAGCCGGAATAGCCTCAAGAACTCTTCGGAAGAAATAATCTCATGCTGTGCCTCTGAACCACCACTTCTTTCAAGATATGATTCAAGAAACATAAATGAAACAACTAAGAGATGGAGACACAAATAATTACATGATTTTGTTTTCAAACTAGAAACAGAGATAGGATATTTTTAGACAAGAAACACAAATCAAACAACTAAGAGACAAAGACAATGTATTCAAGATATGATTTTGTTTCCTAACTAGAAAAAAGTTCGCTCATCTCACCGTCGAGCCAATAATTGCATGATATTAACATTCCCATCCACAACATTAATATTCAAGATTGATTCTAACATTACTTTCACCAAAACATAACAAAATTCAAAATCCAGCTCCCCAAGACTCAAGTATCACTACCATCTTCTTTTGCACCTGAAAATTTAAAAAAAAAAACAAGTGCAAAATTAGATTATCAATGAAAATATGATAATTACATTACACAGTACACACAAGAAAAAACAAACAATTACAAATGATCACAATTCACAAGTCAAATTAATAAAATAAAGAAACAATAATATAAAGCTCAAAGTTTCTTAATACTACTGAAAGCCGGCTCACACACACCAATCATTGTTTTCTCAAACTCTGAAAAAGAACAAAATCAGGTTGTTATTAACCATTTTAATGATTTCATATTTGCAATTACTAAGAGTCCTAGATAGAAAGTAGAGAATATTCGTAATAACTAAAAGTACTAAAAAGAGACTATAAAATAGAAAATTACCAGCTTCAAGCATTCCCATTTCATTATAGTCTTCTTCCACAAATAGCAAGTTAGTAGTTGAAGCTTTTAGCCAATCTTGAGTACATATCAAGGCTTCCACAATTTTAGGAGATAAAGAACTCCTATATGGATCAAGTACCCTTCCACTGGTGCTAAAAGAGGACTCTGAAGCAACTATTGAAATTTGCACAGCCAAGATATCACATGCCATTTGAGAAAGAATAGGAAATTTTGCTGAATTAGCCTTCCACCACATTAATATGTCAATATCAGCAGAGTCCTCTTCCAATTCTTCATTCAAATAAAGTTCAAGCTCAGACTTTACAATAGAATCAGTGCTGCAAGCTTTAGTTCTTTGCTTCTTATACATGCCTTTGAAGAAATGCCTTGGTACTTTCATCCCGCCATTAGGTCCACCACCACCCACATCAATTGTTGGTTGAGATTCATTGACATTGGGATTCTGAATTGTTGTTTTCAAGTGCATATTTTTGTATTCTTGATACAAGTTGAACATTGAAGCTTTCACATTTTGGAATAGACTTTCCCCTTTCTCTTTGCCATAAATGTGTGAAAAGGCAATTTGCATGACTTCAAATTTCTCCCTAGGATCCTCAACAGCCGCAAACCATATCAATTTATTCATTCTTTCTTGGCCCCCCCAATACTTGTCAAATTTTCTCTTCATTCTATCCCCCATGAGACTCAAATCAGCATCATTACTTTGAATCCATTCTAGCAAATTACCATACAAGTCACTAATTTCAATCCATATCGTATTAGATGTAACATATTTTGAACCAGAAATAAGCAATGTGCTATGGTAAAAAAATTGAAGCATATTTGACAATGTTCGAACAACATCCCAATCAACACATGATGGGACCCCATCTACTTCAACTTTCAAATCATGCTTAAAACAAGTATCAAGATACTTATACCTAGGACATGCAACAGCCATAAACTTTCTAAATCCTTCCCCTTCAACAAATCTGAAAGGTAATTTGGTTATTTGTTAATGTGATTTGTTTCTTGATTTTTTTTTTTTTTTTTGGTGAATTATTTCTTTAGATAGATAGTTTTGATATAAAGTTCCAATTTTTTAGATTTTTTTAGTGTGAAAGGAGAAGTTGGAGTTTGATTTTTCTTGAAATAAGGCCCTTTTATTGATGAAAGTGTTGTTGCTTTTGTGTTCTTTGGATTTTTGAATATCTTTCCAATGTCTTCTTAATAAGGCCCTTTTAATGCAGCTAGATATCACAGCCTTGTGATTGAAAAGGACAGTTTTCCTAGCTAAACATCTTTTTGATAGTTGAGTGCGGCTTTTAGCTAATACAACTATTCATGTGCGTTTTGGGGGAACATAGTGAACATTGTTGTTAGCACAAAGAGCCTACATATGGAGAAATTTGTTAAACAGAAGACAAGATACAACCACATATGGATTTAGATTAGGCATGGAGTGAAACAAATTATAACTCTAAGATGTTCTAACTTGCAGTTTTTTATATACCTGGTATTCCTCCGGAAGTTCCTCAGAGACTGCAAGTGTGTAGCATCCTGGAATAAACCTTCATACAAAGGGTTAATAGATTTCAATCAAATAGACTATATAGCCCCATATTAAATAAGGCATGTGAATTTCTTTGCACTCATCACTATTAATTGAGCTAAGAAATGCACTCAACTGGTTTCATTGTTTAACTTACCAATTCTTAGCCAATGAGCAGCCCAACTTCGAGTTGGATCCATGACTGAAATAATCCTGCAAAAACGAGAAGCCAGATATCACTTGAAGTTTGGCATACATATTTGTAGATGCTACTAGTAGATATAAGAAGTCCTGCCGAATAGGGTTTGTTAGTTTGAGTGGAAATCACTAAAAGAGAATAGCAATGGCAAATTTGTACTCACAGTTGTAGGAGTTGCCGAATAAGGGAGAGAATTTTGTACCTTGCTCTAGGAGGAAAAGCAACCTCATAGGTTATACTTTCCATTCTAATCTAAAGGAATCCCTTGTTTTCGAAAGTTTAAACCTTATGCATTAGATGAATGTCTTGTTATTCATTTCCTTCAAAATTTATGTACCTTAATTCTCTGTAAATTTATAATTTTTGATGTTCTGATGAAGTGATTATTTTCATTTGCTCAAATCTTTATCTATATAAATTCTTCTTGTAGATTGAACACCAAGGAAAGAGCTCGCACCAGCTCCATTGGTAAGCACTGGCTAGATATCACATTTAACTGCTCTAATATACTTTGTGCCGAAAAGCTGTTCACTTTCCATAGATCAATTAGCCCGTTGAAGGCCATCAATGATTATCAAACAGAATTCATAAGATTGGGTTGCATGGCAACACTCAGTAAAACAATTTCAACTATCTGATTGAAAAATTGAGCCCATCTTCTAACAACTGATAAGTTAGATATGAATTTTCCTTATGCTTAATAGCAAAAAGTAAGAAATAGATCTCATAAATTACAGGATTCATGCAATTAGAACCATTAAATTAGGGACTAGTTTTGGCCAAGTAAATGACATTTTTATTTTCGCTCTGACACTAGATGATTATTTTATTTATCTATCTATCTAATTTTCCGCTATATTTTTTTATCTTTTAAATTGCATCGTCTTTGACCTTTTGACTCACTACTTATATCTTACTATATCGATCAAAAACCACTTTTCTTAAAAAAGAACTCCAAATGGAGCTAATTTATTAAGAACTGAATGTTTGTATAAATGCATATGTTTATTACATCACGTGTTAAGCATTTAAGGCTATTGCAGTTTGCATGAAATCAGCAAACTACTTAAAAGTCATTAAGCATGTCTAATGTTTTTGAAATCACCAATGAACTCAATTGCCTTCAACTTCTTTTCTTGTAGCTCTTACCTGACAACCATTACAGTACATTAACACACACTCTCCTTGGAAAATGAAGCAAATTCACAGGTGAGATCTTAATTTTTCTCCTCGCTAAAGTTCCTTTAAGAAAGTTTTCAATGAAAAATTAATTCAGTTACAATGTTGTCTTATTTTAACCGATTTAATATTGTTTTATTTTAGCTGCTTATCCTGAATTATCTAGAAGGTTTAATCATCTGCATTTGATTATTTCAGCTGAACTTTTATAAATTTGAATTATAGTAGCAAGATATATTTCCTTTGACTGCATTTTGTACGATATAACTCTTGATTTATGCAAGCAATTAATCACATGTTGTTGGGTTTATCTTCGTACTGCAAGTTGTTATTATGTTGATTTATATATGATCTTATGAAGAAAGAAAGAACAGATTGCAATTGCAAGATTTATTATTTGCTCTCCAAATTGAACAATCTTAATATACACTTTAGGAGAAGCTAAAATCTTGTGGTAAATAGTTAATAGATAAAAAATTGCTCTCCAAAAAAGATGAGTGTTTTGGAAACACTCGTCGTTTTCAAAGTTTTCCAACTAGAATTGTAATATGATTTATTCAAAGTTTTCCAAATTGAACGTTTGTTTTGTTTGGCTGGTTGTGAATAAATCTCAGAAAGATATGAGACAAGTAATAACAGAGGATGTGAGGTACAAAATAAAATGCTTTTCCTATAATTTCAAATAGAAATTACAATGCTTGACTTTTTTTAAATTGATATTTTTATGTTCTCGGAGTAGGATATCATTAGCTTTGATACATTTACAAGTTTTTATTCCAACAAAATCACAATAAGTACTATTTTAAAAAAATACAACAATTCTCGATGAAAATGTTTCTAATCCTTGTAATTTTTAAAATACAAGGATTAGAAACATAATTGAATAAATCTTTGTTTTGCTAGATATGGACAAATCATGGATTACAAAGCCACGAAACTCACCTGTGTATGACCAGGGAGTTAAGAGTTTCATTGACTTTGCCTTTCAACATGGGGCAGTTAGTGGCATGATTTTATGTCCCTGGCCTAAATGTGGATTTAGTAAACTTCAGAGATGAGCGGAGGTGTACGATCATCTTATTTGCAAGCCTTTTCCAAAAGGATACACAATTTGGTATCTACATGGGGAGTACCATCCAAATGAAGCAACCAATGTTGAATTCAACCACAACATTTCTTCACAAAGCAATGACGTTATTCATGATCCCATTAGGAATATAGTAAATGATGCATTTGGAGTCCATGACTATTCTGAACAAGCATCGCTCACATTAAATAAAGGGAGCATACATAACAATGCTACACCAAATTTAAACCAAAATCGGAATGTAGCGGATGAGTTTTATGACTTATCAAATGATGGCCAATAACCACTTTATGAAGGATGTGCAAATCACTCAAAACTATCCTTCATATTGAAATTGTATCACATCAAGTATCTTTGCGCAATAAGTGACAAAGCAATGACAATGATATTGGAGCTATTGAAATTCACTTTTCCAGATATAAAAATTCCAGGATCTTTTTACGAGGTGAAGAAAACCATCACAAAGCTTGGATTGAATTACGAGAAGATACATGCATGCCCAAACAATTGTATGCTTTATTGGGGAAACACAGAGGATGAAGAGAGACAAATTTGTAAGTTTTGTAGTACCTCTAGATGGAAAGTGAAGAATGGAAGGTCAAACGATATTTCTGTCAGTAACAGAGGTGGAAGAAAGGTTCCCGCGAAAGTGGTTAGATATTTTCCATTGAAACCTCGATTGCAACGATTGTTCTTATCTATAAAAACAGCTAAGGATATAACATGGAACAACTTGGACACCAACAATAATGGATTACTAAGACATCCAAGAGATTGTGAAGCATGGAAGAAGTTCGATTCAACCAACTGTCATTTTGCAGCAGATCCCCGAAATGTGCGTCTTGCATTAGCTACAGATGGATTTAATCCTTACGGCAGTATGAGTCAAAGTTACAGTATTTGGCCAATTGTTCTCATTCCATACAACTTGCTGCCATGGATGTGCATGAAGCAGACATCATTTATCATTTCAACAATAATACCTAATAAACAAATGCCAGGAAATGATATAGATGTCTACTTATAGCCTTTGATAAGGGAGTTGAAAGAGTTGTGGTTTAATGGGGTTGACACATATGATTCCTTTAAAAAAGAGATGTTTAAAATGCATGTTGCTCTGTTGTGGACAATTAGTGACTATCCTGGTCTCGGAAATCAATCTGGGTGGAATGGTTAAACGGGTCGTGCTTGTGTACATTGCAATTATGATTCTGATCCTTGTCGTCTGCCTTACAGTAGGAAATGGTGTTTCATGGGTCATCGACGCTTTCTTGATGCTGGCCATAAATTCAGATTAAACAAGATTAGATTCAATGGAGAGCAAGAGCTATGGGATCCTCCAAGAATACTATCAAGGATAGATATATTAGAACAGGTTAAGGATATTAACGTCACATTTGGTCGGTCCGTGAATAATCAATTTGTGGGTAAAAGAAGACGTGGTGCAAGCACTTCTCGAGATGAACCACAACAATGGAAGAAAAAGAGCATATTCTTTGAGTTCCCATATTGGGAACATAACTTGCTACGTCACAACCTCGATGTGATGCATATAGAGAAGAATGTCTGTGACAATATGCTTTTCACGCTGTTGAATGATAGTTCTCGCTCGAAAGATCATGTAAATGCCTGTAAAGATCTCAAACATATGTATTGCAAGCCAGATCTTTGGCCAAATGATAATGAGAAGTTTGCACCAGTAGTTTACACAATGAACAAGCAAAGGAAGAAGTTATTTTTAGACACTATAAAGAACATTTGTGTGCTAGATGGATACGCAAGTAACATTTCTCGATGCATTGATGCCACTAACCTTAAAATTGTTGGGACATTGAAAAGCCATGATAGGCATATACTTCTACAGCAGTTTCTACCACTAGCTATGCGCTCAGTGCTTCATGATAACATATCTGCGGTATTGCTTGAGTTGTGCTCATTTTCTGACAAATATGTGACAAAGTATTGAGTGTCACAGAGTTAGAAAAACTACAAACACAAATTGTAGTCACATTATGCCACATGGAAATGCTCTTCCCACCGTCATTTTTCACATTGATGATGCATTTGGTTGTTCATTTGGTCGATGAAGCGAAGCTCGGAGGTCCAGTCTACTATCGTTGGATGTATCCAATAGAAAGGTAATTAATGGTTAACTTCTTTATTTATAATTAATATTATCAAAATATGTATTTTTTTAAAAGTACACAATTCTATAGGTACTTGGGACTATTAAAATCATACGTGCGTAACAAGGCACGACCAGAAGGATCTATTGCAGAGGTTATATCGCACAAGAAGTTCTTACTTTTTGTTCCCGATATTTTGAAAATATTGAGACAATTTGGAATCGACCTAGACGTGTTGATGACGAACCTACCATTTCTCAGCATCTAAATGCTCGAATTGCAGAATTATTTCCGTATGTTGGGAAAGTAATTGGTGGTTTTACATGGTTCACTTTAACATCTATTGAGAAAGTACAGGCCATCGACACATTCTAATAAATTGCCCCGCAGTTGATTCATATGTCTAGTAAGTATTATTAATCGTGCATTTTAACCTCAATGTTGAAATTAATTTAGCTAGGTGCAAAATACCAATTCAAATGCCACAAGGAACTCAGACTTGTTGCAAGACGACAATTAAGGACTCGAACTAGAAATCCTATTGAGGTAGACAAGATGGTTCACAGAGAGTTTAATCAGTGGTTTGCAAATCGAGTAAGCTTCCTATTGATATAAATAAATTTATTTGATAATACACTTTCAAATAATTTTACTTTGCTTTTAGATAAGCCGAGATCACGACAAGATCCAGGATTTTGATAAAAGTTTGCTCTTAGCTCTTGCACGAGGACCCATTATCCATGCAAAATGATTTTCTGCATACAATGTTAATGGGTACAAGTTCCGTACTTTAGAACGTGAAAGGGGATTGAAGACCCAAAATAGTGGAGTTTTTGGCACTTTTGGAACAAGGAGTTACTCAAGTGCTAGTGATGTCAACATGCTGTATGGAGGTGTGCCATTTTATGGAAAACTGGTTGACATCATTAAGCTCAATTACAGTGGAAAATTAACGGTGACATTGTTCAAATGTGAATGGGCCAACACTACTCACCCAAGAGGTATAAAAATTGACAAATTAGGTTTTATATCTATCAATTTTGGAAAACCTATACACACCGGAGCGCTTGAAGACGATGAGCCATACATTCTAGCTTTTGAGGCACAGATGGTATTTTATGTTGATGATCAAAAAGAGGATGGATGGTGTATACCTATACATCTAAAACCTAGAGACTTATATGACATGGGTGAGGGTGAAGAACATACCATGGCCAATATTGAAGGGTACCCGAGGCAAAATTTGGATAGTTTATTTCTTGATGAAGATACTCATCTTCGGTTGAGTCGAGATGATGTAGATGATATCAATGACACATAATTTTGAAATATTTGTAAGCATTGTTATGAATTGTTAATTATTGGTTATTGTTGTTTTTATGTGACTTATGTTATTATTTACTTGCCTTTACATTTTACTGAACTAATAGTTTGCTTATGTGAATAGTTTGCAATATGCCAAGGACAAAATGACACATTGCCTCCAACATTTCGACGAATCCTAATGAGAACTCTAGCCCATCTAGTGCCCCATGTACAACTTCATCAATACCACCTATGGCAGCAGAAGAACATGTTGATGCTCCCGTGCAACCAGAACAAACTGAGAATACTAAGCGTTCACTTCCTAGGGGCAATAAAAGAAACGCAAGGGCATAGGACGTGCAAATCAAAGGTGAATTGTATGTTTCTTTTATTAATTACGTTCAGATTATGATTTTTTCCCCATGGGTTTATGTTATAAACAATAACAACATATACATGTTGTCCTACAATTTTTTATAATTGGTAGATGGGAGTGGGGAAGTGAAGGGACGGAAACTGCCAGCAATTGACATATTCTCTCTTCCACTGGGAGAGAAAGTTATTGTGGAATGGAATAATCGAAACCAACCAGTTGATTCATCTGGTGGGATGCTTACTCAATTCCTAGGCCACATTGCAAGTAATTGTCAGAATTTCCCCATTGGGTACGAGAAATGGCAAAAGGTTCCTGAATGCTATAAAGATCATGTGTGGAATAACATTATAAAGGTTTGTAGTTATATTCATAGTTGAGAATATATGGATAACATCATACCGAACTTTTCTAATGTGTGCTTTTATATTTATATGTAGACAAAAATGGAGGTTAACAATGACGGGCACAAGGATTATATTTTCAAAAGTTTGGCAAAGAAATGGCGGGACCATCGCTATAATCTATATAACTGTGCACAGTGTGATCCTGATGGTTCCCGTGAGTCGAACATTTGCAAAGAAACCTGTAAAAATTCCTTTGGATCAATAGGTTACTTTTATTGATTATAGGGCTTGGCCTGACATAAAGGTAACATACGTAAAATTTTGTTTGTTGCATAATTTTATTTAAATGATATGCATTTCAATGTCTATGATTTCATTGAATTATGCAGGTAAAAGCTGAAAAACAAAATGCACAAAATCGTACCAAGTTGACAATGCCACACACATTAGGCTGAAAATCGATTGCTCAACTTCAGAAAGAGATGGTTATCAATCATTTTATGAACAAATTTTAATATTTATTTATTAACTGTCAATATATACTTATTCAAGGCTTATATATCAAACACCGAAAAATTTTTGTAGGAAACACAACTTCATCGGCCTGTTACAAGGGTTGAATTGTTTCAAGTCAGCCATACGACCTCAGATGGGTCTTTTGTGAATGATGAGGCTAGGCAAAATCATGTAAGTAGTGCGTGGGGTTATACGTTATGATTGATGGTTGTTTGATAATTATCATTTATATAATCTACCACTTTTATTGTGTAGGAAGAGTTAATTATTCAAAGTCAAAATTCATCTGAAAATGAAGCTTTCATTAATGTTTTTGGGAAAGAACACCCGGGTTATCTTGTAGGAAGAGTTAATTATTCAAAGTCAAATAGCATTCCTTACCCAACAACTGGGAAATCAAGGCCAAAATGTTGCAACTAATGTAAGTTGGTTTTTTATCTTGTATCTTAGAGTTATTATTACAAATTACTGCCCAGATTTTGTGGGCTTCCTAATAGTTATAAGTGTTCAATTGCTTAACATTTATTATTTCACAAATTTTGATCAGGAAAATGTAGGATCCGCAGGTATTGGAAGACGTTCATCGCAGGATAGTCATTCGGCTCACAGTGAACATAGTTCAGATTATGATGCATAGGTAATATTGGTTTTACTCCTTATGGATAAGTTTGGAATTATGCCCTTTTACTCTTAAAAGTCATTCATCCACTTTATCCATTTTTTCCCAGTGTTCTAAGGAATATGCAATTTAAATGGAGCTCAAGCGTCGACTATATATATATATATATATATATATATATATATATATATCACATGGAATCTATGATATAAACTTTGGACTTTGGTTTTTGTTGTTGATCTTAGCACTTTTACTTTTATGTTCTAATTCTCAGCATTTTTAGTAATTGATGTCGCTAAACATTTAGAAGTTAAATTATTAAAAACTGTGTCTTTTGTTTTAATGTTTGAGTGTGGTATTGTACAAACTTTGCTAACTTTTGAATCGAAAGATTGAAGTTAAGAAACATCACTGCCATTTGAGTGTGGTATTAAAAATTGGATTTCTATTACAACTGGCACTGATGTGTTCAAAGCCAAATTGCAAGCCTTTAATCAGGTAAACATCAAGTTGTTTTCCTATCTTGTTTTATCTTAGACCCCCTTTTTTTGTGTAGTTAAAAATCTTTTTGGATTTACCTTTGTCTTGGTTGCAGAATATTAGTGAACAAATAACTGGTTACCTGAGGGGTCTAGATAAGATGATTAAAAGGATGCAGTTAAAAGCATCATCAGTTGGTGTCTTTGGAAAGGTAACTTTCTTTTTTATCCATAAATAATTTACAAGATTACCACCTTAGGCATCTGAGTTTCATTTTTTGGAAGTGTAAAAACTGGCTAATAGTCTTTTTTAACTGCAGGTTTTAGATTTTGCCAGAACTAGCAAAGAGGTTGTTTAAGAAATTTATCATTTACTTGAAATTAGCTGTATGTGTTTTGTGCAGTCATTTTTATTTGCTTTCTTTTCATTTCTTCTGCTATCATCTTTCTTCTGAATTGTATGATCATAATCTTCTAGATTATATTGTAAGCAACATAAAGAATTGTGTGAATTATACAAGTGGAGTTTTGAGAATTTTATAAAGACCTGTTAATTCCAGACATATCTTAATTTTACATTATTCCCCTGTATAAACATGATGGCTCTTTATTCAGTCAACATTTGGATTTCTCTATTATATTGTTGCTTCTTTCTATCTATTTTGCATAAATTCCTAGCCTAATACCTATTAGCAAACTAAAGATATATAGGTTACAAACCATTCTGCTTTTGGTTCATCTGTTACCCATCAATCCTGAAAAGCTATTGTTTACTTTGCCAACAATATCAGACCTAATTTTCTAGGTTTAAAGAATCTGTTAAGATGTTCTGCTTTAATGGTAAGGTACTTTTCTTTCCTTTAATTCTAGAAGAACTATTGCTTTAGGTCTGGTGCTTTTATTACTATAATGCTAGAGAAAAGGCCTGCAACTGCATTTGAATGCAGTAATAGTGAGTTTTGTGTTTTTTTTCAATATCATGATTGTTTGAACTAATCATATTGTTAGACAACATGGGAATTACCTTGGCTTAACTGCAAGTAGTTGTCTTTTACGCCATGCAAAGTGATGGGGTTGTAGTAGAAAATTATAAAGTTCTGGATTATAACAAGTTCTACTTGCTTTTCTGTTCTAATCTACTTCAAACTTTGTGCATCAGCTTCCCACTCCAATACATACATGGAACCTTCTTGATCTTCCTGAAGAAACTAAAGTGTGGATAAAGGTATATACCATCATGTTAACTTCTTCTGGTTATTTTGTTCCGCAATTTATCACCATAGCCATGTGTAAACTGACTTTAAATTGCAAACATATATATAGCGTGATGATCTTTCAGGAATGCAGCTGAGTAGTAACAAAGTGAAGAAGCTGGAATTTTTTATGGCCGAAGCCCTTGCGCAAGGGGCAGACTATGTTATTACCGTGGGAGGTATTCAAAGCAACCATTGCCGTGCAACTGCTGTGGTTGCAAAATATTTGAACCTTGATTTCTATATGATATTATGCACCTCAAAGGTTAATGCTCCTCCATTTAGACTTCTTTTAGCGTCAAAATACCATTTGCATATATTTTAGATTGAAGAGCGTGAATTTTATCATTGATCATGTGAGTCAGGTTCTGGCAGATAAAGATCCTGGTTTGACAGGCAATCTTCTTGTTGAGCGGCTGGTTGGAGCTCATATTGACCTAGTCTCAAAAGAAGAATATACGAAGATTGGCAGTGTGGTTTGCCCTTTACTGACTTTTGTTTTGATTTATTTTTTTCTGCTTGTTCCTGTTCATTACTCAGCAATCACAAAATGAATTACATCTTGGATGAAGTGTGTGCTAATTGATTTTCTTGTGAAGGAATTTTCAGGCTGTTATAGAAAAACAGAGTGACATGCTAATTGGAAGGAATGTCTTTGAGAGCTTAATGCGACTCGATCCAGCTACTAATTGCTTGAGTTCTGGATAGGTGGCTTTTAGGAGCAATGTTGCAGATTCTGATTGCTTTTAAGAGTGACATGTCCAATATGTTTTTTTTTTTTTGGTTAAGATTGATAAGCCTTTATGGTAATCTGCTATTCATTGCTGCAGGTACTTCCTCAATCTATTTGGGCTAAGGGGCTTCTTCAGCATTATTTTGGGAGAAGAAAATGGTTAGTATTATTGTTAATGCTTAAATTACTCAACATGTGATTTCTGTTTAAATCAATAAGCTGGGATTATATTTTCTTGATCTAATATTTGTCTTTTAATTTTCATGATCTGATTTTGTACAATGCTTGTGGATCGAGGTGGAGAACTAAAGGTATATTGGAAAACTATATGCCACAACATGTGTGTGAGCTTACTGATCAAGTGGAACTAAAAGTGTCTAAAGAGAAAATTACTCCCTTAAAGAACAATTTACAAAGAGTGCAGAAAAGAAAGCTAGAGAATGTAATTGCAGAAACTGAACAAACGGTTCCATTTCATGAGCAAAATTTTTGAAAAGTTCTTGAGGAGGATACTGGCAATCGATCTAGTTCAGGTTCACCAGAAGTTCTTTGTCAAGGTGCCCTACTTCGATTTCGTCTGGAGCAGGAACGGGAGCAATCGAGTTGGGCAGATTGTGAAGGGAATCATAGAGAACAATCCGGGAAGGGTGATTCCTCTTGAAAAGGTTTGGTGGCGAATTCTCTTTCCTTGATGATTTAATTCATTGCTTTTTTTTCCCATTGTTGCTTTGATGGGATTTGGATGTCTCGATAAGATGTGGGTTGCCTTTTGAATTTTATTTTTATCGAATTAGTTTATATATTGAATTCAATTAGGTTCGCAAAGCTTAAGATCTCGGTGAAATGGTTTCATTGAATTGGCTTATGATGATTTTTGTTTATCATCTGTTGCTTTATACCTTAGTCTATCAAAATGAATGGGAGTATATTGATAGCTTACCGGTTCTATACTTATATATCGGAGGAACTTTGAAATAGAAATTGTAGTGGTGGGGGCGGTGTTTTAGATTATGTTAGCAATGAATGCATCTTTGTTTTTTCGGAAATCAGCTATCAGCTGCTGTTTCAGGAATTGGCTATATATGTTTAATGAAAATTTTATTCATAAATTGGCTACTGTTTTATGAATTGGGTGCTTGTACTTAAGGTAACCTACTAACCTCTAGACAATACCATGTGAAATGTGAAAATTGTCATGCAAGGTGTGAACAATGACCAAACTTGCAAGTTAGATAGAATTGTCCAGACTGAGACCTTAAATGGTTTGAGATTTTCATGCGAACTTGCCTATCAAACTTTGTTTGTAGAATATTGTCAGCTACTGTCTTTTATAATTACAATATATGGAGAGAATTCATTTTGTCTAAGTACTTTGAGTATGCTTGTCAGGATATTCTTAATATGCAGAGCATGTATTTTTTTTTTTTTTTTTTTTTTTTTTTTTTTTTTTTTTTTGAGGGAGTCATAGCCTCTCTTGTTCTTCTTCACTAAGAGTAAGGGATTGTTTAAAAAATTTACAGGTTATATCCTTTACATCAACTGCGATGCCGTAGTGCTCTTCACTTTGTAGAAAGAAAACCAACAATCATAAGCTATGGTATCCAAACTAATTCAATGTGTTTTAATGTGTTTGTTGTTTATGATGTATATGGTTGAATCATCTAGTGACTTGAGGTTATTGAACATTTGTTTCCATTGGCGATTAATTTCTAAATTTCTTATTGTTCAGTTTCTAATCTTGTGGATAAATCCTTTTTTTTTTTTCTTATTGTTCTCTTTATCAATTATATAATAGCTGATATAATTTTTATTTAATTTGAGCACATATTAGATCATCCTAGAAAATCTGATGGTTTTCCTTTTTTTTTCTTTTTGTTGTGAAGGAACAGGAGATGCTTATAACTCGTATATGGCAAAGGAGTGGCAAAGCAAGAAAGCTATGTTTTGGAGATGTGACAAACATCACATTGTTCCAATTTTGTGAGACAATGTAGATCTCTATGTTTTGGAACCGTTTGGAGTTTCTCATGTATATTTTATATGTTAATGGAGAAACTTGTATTTGAATTATTTATTTTAAAACTTGTATTCGTACATACATTTTCGCATTAATGAAATGTAGCCTTGTGCTTTCATTAGTCAATGAATTTTGTAAGTCTTTAATTATATTTTTAATGTGTAAATTGCAGCAATTTTATTATTAATTCAAAATTATATTAAAAAAAATTGGATCCACAACGAGATTCTAAATATGAAAAGTCAAATTGGTTTAAGAATCCCGGCAGTTGAAACCGACGGCAACCGCAAATCTAAATTCCCATATTTTACATTTGGCGGTCGTTTGTATGGCAGTTTAAAACCGCCAGAAATTGCATACCAAAAAGGTCTGACGACGACATGTGGCGTCCGTTGGGACAGTGGTTAGAACCCGCCAATAAATGAAAACATAATTTGCGGCGGTTGTTCCGACTGTTGGTAAAAACCTCCGCGATCAAAATAGCCGACGCTTGAATAGCTAGCGGTTTATTAATGGTCACCAATTGCAATTAACAGTGGTTTCAACCGCTGAAAATTGCCAAAATAACCGCCACTAATTGCATATTTCCTTGTAGTGAACACAGCATAAGCCACACCTAAAACTGTCATTTGCATGAAGAATATTTCATCATCTTCCTTGAATTAATCCATCTAATACAAGATTAGTAGGAAATAAATTAGCTTTTAACCTATAAAACAAATATAAATAAGAAATAGCATTCCTAATGTAGAATATGCTAAATGGGTTCAAAGAGTCAACAATAATCAACTGGTAGGTTAATAAACATAACTAGCAAAATTTATTATACTACTTAATAGATTAGTACTACAAAATCAACAAAAATATTATATTAGAATTCCGCATAGCAATTATGAGCCTAAAAGGGCCTTATCTTCCACATTTAATGCCATATCATCACAATCATCTTATAGTTAGCTTGAAACTTTTTCTCTAAGATTCTTGTCTTTCTAAACACAATGTTTGGGTAATCTCCATTTAAATGCTTTAAATCAGATCTAGACGCTTGCAAGCATGTGACCCATCTCTTTTACCTCAAGTTACTCCACTTTGGTCAAAGTTGACAAGAGTCATGCTTTTGTAGGAGACATATGCATGGCTTAACTAGTGATCATAAGAACATTGTGATACGTATACACATGCATCCATAATTTTCCTTTATTCATATCTTTCTTCTTCTCATGCCAAGCTACACAAAAGCACTACCATTCAATCATTTACCAGGAAACAGAGCATGCTCTACAAACATTGCAGAGAAAGAGAAAGAAACTAATGGCATTTGTGCTTTCTTGTTTGGTTATGCACTTGATGCATTTAAAAACCTAATGGCATTTGTGGTCTAGAGATGTGCTTGTCTTGTCAATGGCCACACTTAAATCAATATTCAAGTTAAATCAATCAAATCACCATTCACATTTAAAGTAATCAATGGTCCACAAGAGAGTTTAAGGCCCTGTTTAGGTAGCACCAAAATCCTACATAATCCGTACAATCCGGCATAATATAATATTTTGACAAGATTATGGCATAATGGGTGTTTGGGTAGCTATTTTACACAACAGAATTATGGCATAAAATGGGAAATATGCCATAAAAAAATATTCCAGTAAGAC
Organism: Dioscorea alata; assembly: GCA_020875875.1. Classification (NCBI taxonomy): domain Eukaryota; kingdom Viridiplantae; phylum Streptophyta; class Magnoliopsida; order Dioscoreales; family Dioscoreaceae; genus Dioscorea; species Dioscorea alata. Next base: position 18,724,631 of record CM037023.1, read on the forward strand.
TGGAATATTTTTATATTGCAAAACTCGTTACCAAAGAAGCTCTCTCCATTCTCTCTTTTTTTCTCTCGGCCGGCTCTTCTCCAAGCCCTCTCTTGACGATCTCGGCCCGATCTCGCCGATCTCGCCGCCTCCTCCGCCAGAGCAGCAACCCATGGCCCGATCTCGCCGCCTCCTCCGCCTTTTTCTTGCCAAAAAAGTCGAGTAGTTCTCCAAACTTTTTCTACGAATCTAACCCAATTCTCCTGCCATCTTGCTTCAGATCTCTCGGCTGAGTTCCTTTGTAAGTAGTTTAACATCTATCTTTTGTTTATCTTGATGATTGTTATCCCTTTCAATTGCTGCTGTTTGAATTTTTATTTGTGGTATTGGATGGGGAAAGAGGAGAAATATAATACTCTGTAGAGTTATCAGGTAAGTCTGAAGCCTGAAGTCTCCATAGCTCCTTTTCTTATCATGTTAGTAAGCTCAATCATTGTTGTTGGACTGCTGATTGTCTTAACTTTTTTATTAACATCACTGCTAAATGCTTGCTCTTAAAACTACCGCTGTTTACTTTCAATTAAAGTTTAAGTTAGTTCTTACTGTGTATTAGCTGTGGCTTCTTGAAATTTGTTTGCTTTCTACTACCGCAGCTTATCTATTTTACTCTATAAACTATTATTTGAGTTGTTTGCCAACACGTCAAAGTATCTATATATATATATCAATGCCATGGCATTCATTTCTTTTCAAAATCATCGAAGAGAATGTACATACTATTGCTGAAAAGTAAATGGAAGATCCATTTATCAGGCCTAAGAAAGGAACAGTGATCGTCAACCATGCATTATGAGTAAGAGTGTACATAAACATTGCTAGTTACTCATCGACTGTTGTCCGTTTTGAGTTGCAAAGGAGAGATTTTTCTCTTAAACGGTCAACCAATGCTTGAAATATATAAGGCTCCATACGAAATTCTCTTTTGCAACGTTCTTCATGACCTTCGAGAATTTCTTGTACATATGCAGCACCTGTAAGAATGGATGTGTGATGTTCTACACTTCTTGAAGTCATTGGACATTGTCTCGACCAATAGTTTAGCATTACTAGATCATCTTCTTCAATTTTTTTCTTCCAAAGAGTCAAAGGATCCATAGTGAAACAATGGCTATGAAGTTTTTCAACAAAAAAAAAGTGTGTATAATGCAAAGAAATCATGTTGTGTATAAATAGGGGGAAATGACAACGGCTATAATTATAACGGTTATATTTCCAACGGCTATTTTCCAACAGCTAGTTTTCAAAATAATTTCCAATGGTTATAATCCAACGGCTATTTTCCAACGGCTAGTTTTCAAATTAACTTCCAATAGTTATAATCCAACGGCTATTTTTATTATGTAATAATTATTTATTATGCAAAACAAACACTCATTCTGTAAGAAAAAAATATGTAATAATTTATGTAATAAATTTTTATTTTGTTACCCAAACACCCATTCTGTAGGAATACAATATGGCATAATTTCTTTAATAATCAGTTGCACTTTCTACATAATAAAATTATGCCATATTTTTTTATTTTGCATCCAAACAGGCCCTAATTGTGAAAAGATCATTGAAATGTATTTCTGAAGAACATTTTTATGTTAATGTATATGTATTCTTGAGTAGCAGTAAAACATCTTTGTAGTACAAAATCATGCCCTATAGAGATCAGTAAGAAGTGGAATCTCAAGTTTTAATCAAACAGATATCACAATATTACAAGGGTTCGAATCCAATCCACCTAATACAAATCAAGAGGTTTCGTATTCACAACCAACCTCTCCAAGTGAATAAATAGCTTACAACCTTGATGTGAACTATAAATGGTCTAGTCTACCTAGAATACAAAAAACAAAACCATAAAAATGTATAATGTGTAGTCAAACTTTGAAAACCCATCATTCCTTCCTACTAGCTGAATTGCTCAAAACAAATGCTACCAAATTTTAGACATTAAGCATTCTCCTTCCTTGATTACATAGCTTTCCTACTTGACAATTCATGAACACTCAACTGGAACCTTATCCGTAATGCTAAGTAATAAAGCACCGATTTCAAGCAATAGACACTAGCTAATTAAATTCCGACCAGTAGTAAGCAAGTGCAAATAAGCTCACAACAACCATAACAACAAAAATAACATAAAACTGATAGCAATTAGCAAGCAACAGAATTAATAATACAACCTCAACAAATTTTTATTGCATATAAAAATACAAATAACTCACCGAACAACAACAAACTCTCAAATTCCAAGTCTAAGTCTTCAACCCTCCTCTCCAATTTCCTTTCTTCCGTCTTCGGCCAAGAAAACAAAATGAAAAAAAAAAAATTCTAATCAATTTCACCCCATATTCCACCAAAATATAGTTATTATTCTATAACTCTTTTACATTAAAAATTAAGGAAAACTGTAAATTATGGAAATCAATATACATACAGTATAAGGGAAGAAGAACATGGATTTACAACAAATTCTCAAATCTAATCATGAAAAGGAGGAGGAGAAGGAAAAAAAACGAAGAAAAAACATCACAAAAATTTTTGCAAGCACTTTGGTTTCAAGTTGAAGCTTGACAAATCAAAATCTTGAAGTCACCGGGGAAGCAAAAAACTCTCTGATCTATAAGTTTGTCTGATCTATCGGATGACTGAAGATGAGAAGAAGATGAGAAGAAGCAAAGTCACACGATCATTTCACCCGTGAATCCCTCACGTGACAGCCCATGTGCGGGACTTCAGATCCCATATTTCGGTTTCTGCCTGTTTTGGCAGAAAATTAAAATCCCTTATTTATGGGATTTGAAAAGCAAAGTAAAATCAATATCTAGAAAAACGAACATGGGATTTAAGAATACATGGGATTAACAAATTCAATGGCAATGAAATCCATTGAAACAAACACACATTTCATCCTGGAGCAAATTTCTCGTTTTCCTAATGTGTTTTCCTAATGTGTGCTTGACGATAGAGTTGCATTCTGTAAAATTATCAGCATTCATATACTTTAAAAAAACAAATTAAGTTCATATGTTTAACGTGCAGTGCACGGTTCCGAGACCAATTAACTCAACTTGCATGCATCAACAACCAATTTGAATTTAATATGTTTAACAAAATACAATTAAATTATAATAAAACACAAAACACAATATCAAAAGAACAGCATTTTTTACAATGTTGAGATACAATAACTTTTCAATTTTTCAACAGCAAAAAGGTATGGATAGTACCTTCTCTTTAGAAGAGTTCTTGTTTAACATTCTACAGTAAATTTTGACTACAAAGGTGCTGATGCACTTGCAATTAAAATGGCAAGTGGCCAAGTGCAATTGCAAGACACATACACCGATGGAAATGAATGTCATCCGCAGTTTAGCCAGAGGTTAGCCAGAGGTTTCCCCGCCTTGCATTTCGCAATGCAATCTAGTGCTAATTCTCTTATCTGGTTTTCAATGTCCTCCATGGGGAGACCACCATCGATAACCTGAAGAACAGTGATGTAAAGCACACAAAATTTATTCTTTGGCTACAACACAAATTCAGATTTCAAAATTTCGAGCTAAACAATGCCAAGAATATGTTATGTTATGCAATGCAATATATTTGTATATATTTTGAATATATATATATGCGCATTGATTGATAAAATTCATGGGTAACGAGTCATTATAATTTCCAAGTGACTCATGTATCCAAAGGCACCAGACAATGTAAATGCAGCATGGATGGTATACTTTTAGCATTAAAGCCAAGGGAATCATAGTTCATTTTGGTCCCTCAATAAAACACAATGTTCATTTTGGCCCACAATAAAACACAATGTTTGGTATACACGAACACAAAAAGGATTTTTCCAATAAGTTCAACACATACTTTCAACCAATACCAGTAAGTAATTATCAGACAAATAATTTATTCGGTATGATGTTATTCAAGAATAAAGCCTTGTTAAGATTTATCTTGTTTATCTAAAGGACGCATGACATATCCCATTAGTTTAAGCTTTTGTATTCACAAAAAATCCCTAAGCAACATGAACAGCTTATCTTAACACTATATACTTCAGAAGGAGAAGAGAAAAAAATATAGTAGTTAGCAGCTAGCAAATATTCTGCCAAAAAACCCCACTCCATTTTGACAGAGCATCAATGTAGACTTTGTCATCACTTCAAGGATAACTAACTGGTAATGCATTGATACAGTTGCAACTTTTTATACAATCAAAACGAAATTCTCCCAAGATTATTTGAGCCATTTAACCAATGATATAGGTAAAATATATATATATATATATATATATATATATATATATACATGGAAGTCAAAATATCTAGCTAGCAGTGGTATCATAGGCATGCTAATTGCCTTGCTTCCACAGACAAAACAGCCACTCCCATTAAGAAAACAAAGGAATACCTCTATATAGCTACTCAGGCAAGATTAAGTTGAGGACACATGTTTGTTCCTCATTCACGCAATCACCAGTTCAAACAAATGCATTGCCAGCAAAACGGGGTGTACTTTGATTCGGATGATGGACGTGGAAGACAGTTCAAAAAAAATGCATTTCATCAAAAACTAAAATAAAAAGATACCTTCCATGAAACATCTTGAAGGTTTGCATAATGTTGTGCAACTTTCCTCTGGAAGTCAAGGTGCTCATATCTCTCAGTGCCATAGCCTCCTCTTTCAGCTGCTCTCTGAGGGAAAAAAAACAACCCTATAAAATTTAGAACAAAGAATAATATGAAAATCAGTAAACAGAGTTTTCATCATCAAGGATCTTAATATAGTGCCAGAGTAAAAACAATCAATTGATTGAAACTGAACTCTGCCTTAGTCTTATGAAAACATAAGTGATAAAAATGTATACTTTCTTGGTTCAAGTCATGAAACATACAATTTAGACGAAAACAGAAACATAAAATATTGGATATTACCAATTCATTTTCGATATCAAGTTCATATAAACAGTAGAAAGGTGACAATTTACCATTTTTTGTGAAGCCTTTAACAACACAGCCCTGCTTAATTGGATACATAAACTTGGGTGTACTGTGTCATCAAATCTCTAGATATTTCCATTTCAAATTTTCATTAGTAGCAACTAATACTCATGAGTTTAGTGTGTCATGTGTGAACATCTTTTCTAACACCATAACCCCAAAATTTTGATGCAATATACCAACAAAAAATAGCAAAAGGTTTCCGTACAAGAAACAATTAAGACTTTCATGCATAGTCCTGAAACCTTGAAATCCAAGGTTTCAGGACTAGCTCGTAGTCCTATAGAACCAACACTTACAAACCATATTCCTTATTCTGAACTGATGCTTGCAAAGTCCTACATGTGGATTTTTTTAACATTATACACTAACATTCTAAAGTTGCCTAGTAATATAAAATAAGAAAAGGTTTGTGTACAAGAAAATAGATAAATAAACAAAGGCTTTCAAGTATAGTCTAGTGATCAAACTAACTTTTCAAGTAGAGGTTGATCTATTAAAATTATGGGAATCGAATGAGGTACCTCTGGTGATATGCCAAGGAAAATTACTTGATCTGGAGCTATTAATCCCACTTCCGGAGCCTGCAACAGAATATGATCTTGTCTCTCGACCAATATTTATATATAAGACAGGTATAGGTAGGTAGGCAAGCTAAATTAAATATCACCTTACACCATTCAATATCAAGTCCTTTAGCAGCTGAGAAAGCAACTCCAGAATAAGAATATCGATCAACAACAAGAGAAGTTCCACTTCTTAGCTTGCTTTCCATCAACGATCTAAAAATCAAACGCAACAAAAAATTACTTGATACCTTTGCTTCTAAGGTTCTATATACACATGCAGTTGCATTTAGATTAAATAGAATTAGAGGCACTTCCGTTGAAAACCACCAATCAAACTGAAAGTTGACCTAAATCAGTGAGACTATAGCTTATGACAAACAAGGCCAAAGCAGTGGCAGGACAAGAAATGCTGTGAAACACTGTCCAAACAACATATTATTCCACACCAATCAGCTGATTCCATGACATGTCGGACTATGGAAATATAATGTCCATATATGCTCGCAAGCTGCACCTCTAACAAAACAACTTGAAATGTGGCCGAAGTTGTATTTGAGTAATTTTACTAGCCGCTGAGCAGCAAAATCTTTGCCCTATATGTTATGTTTTTTGCTTAAAGATTGAATACTTCATAGATGAAACTGTTGGTTCGCTTGCATTTGTCATGACTGTCCAAGTGTAACGAAAAGATGTAATAAATAACAAAGTTGAAAAAACAACTAAAATTAGTACCATCTGTGGGTATGATCCCAGAGAAACATATAAGGCTCGTGAATACATCATAAGAGTGATAGAGTAGCAAAAAGTCCCACATTGGTTAATTTAGTAAATATAGATCTAAATATTGAAGCATGAGTCTCTTCCCCTATCAACTTAAGCTTTTAATTTCAATCAGGCTCAAATAATATTTTCGATTTGCATCTAATAATTAGGACATTGAGCAAAAACCTTTCATTCAACAATATATTTTCTACAGTTAAGAAGCAAGCACCGTTTTTTTAACAAAATACGAAAGCAAAGGTCACAATTTTGAAGGCTCATGTTCTTAATGCTGAAAAACGAAATTACATGCATTATATGATTTAAAGGGAAACAAAAAAAATGGCATTCAATAGAACAAAAGCATATAATTACTACATGATGAAATAGCCAACCTTTTCTCCCAACGGTTTGCACTGAATAATAGATGGATTGTCCTATCATCCAATTGGGTATCATTGGCAAGATAAGCAGATATCATCTGCCCAACACTAGTGCTTCGGTCGGGAAACCGCCATGCTTCAACTGATATTCCTTCACCCTTCAAGCGTGTGACTAGCTTGGTAGATTGTGAAGTTTTCCCACTGCGGTCTAGTCCTTCTAGAACAATAAGAGAACCACGTGAACTAAGACACTGACTGTTATCCATGTGAATTTGCTGGGAAGGATCCTTGATGGATAACCTTAGATACGAGTTCAGTGACCTAAAAGGACCTGATCCAAAATTTGTAGATGTTAAACACAAAAGTAATCAAGCAAGAAGGAAAGGACTTGTGAGCTAGACATGGTTAAATGTGAGCAATATTGAAAACAAGACACCACAAAAAAATGGGCAAATTTCAAGTTACCTGATCAACATAGCCATAAAATAATGAAAGAGAAAAAACTGTAAGAGCATGGCATGGTCCAACCATCAACCAACAAACAAAGAAAAAGATTCAAATTTATTCGTCAATAGTGTGGGAAGTTATCAAGCTTCCAAAGTATATGTTTCTCGGTCAAGAAAAATCCACAGTTACTAATTGATTTTAATTTATAAAGTAGAACTATACAATATTGCTAAGAACCACAACTCCAAGGACAAACTATATTCTCATTCATAAAAAAGTAAGCTCATAAAACAAATTTGAATCGAAGAAAACCTTGGAATAATGAATATCAAAACTGTTCTTCAAACTTGAGGGTTCAAAATTTAACACATCCATCAATGCAGATAAAAATGCTAAAAACAAAAGTTCCATCCTGGATGTATTATGAGACCACATCAAGCACTTGAACAATCATATTCGCAGATAGAAAAGATCAACTATTTTGTGGCGGCCAAAATTCTACTTCTATGTTGCCTTTGTATTTATTAGGTCTCTGAAAAAGTTGCAGCTAGGAAGTACATGTTCCAAAGCTTTTTCTATAACATCTAAATGAAACCTCAGTCTAGTGCATTATATCTTTTATGAGATTTGAATATCAATTGCCTAGATACAGATATAAGCTTGTTCAATATTATGAGATCACCACAAGTTCTACAATTCATGGATGCTTCAAACTCTTAAATGACTAATGCTATCAGCATGTTTGGATTATGAATGGTTTAAGTCATTATAACTACAACCAATGGTTTAAGTCTTTATAACTACAGTCAGATAACATTTCATCCCCATACAAAAATCTAACCAGAAATTTGAGCGTTCAGTGAGACAACCCATGAAAAAAGGACAAGGCCTACACAGCATTGGCATCACCAAGTATCAATATGTGGTACATCCTCCTGCTGCAGAACGGAAAAGATTCATGCATGAGAATAGTCGAAAGCTTTGAATTTTACAATCATCTCCATATTATCAATTTTCAATATAGCAAGTACATGGTCATAAGCCCATAAAAAGTTAGTTTCCTTGTACACAACAGTTAACATTTTTCATCTAATAACATATTACCATCAAACATATAATACATACTTATGACCTACAACTTACAAATTAAATGATCATGCTTAACACCTGCAAACATTTTAGCTAATATTTAAATCATTTACGGCCATAAAGGCTTTTGATTCATTATTTGCTACCAATATTCAACCAAAGACAATCTTTTAATATCACATTGACTAAAAAACTTGCAACAAGAAAAACAATGGAAATGCAATACAATTTTCAACCAAGCGTGTTGTTGAGTGAGATCCAACTCTTATCATGCACAAAATGGTACAAAGTGAAAGCTTTGGCATATCAAGCTAGTCCCTTGGTCGCAAACATGACGCATAGCAGTAGATATGAGGATCAAAGAAGGAAAGAGGAAAAGCAATGGAAAACATTGGAAATGGTGATGGATTACCTGAATCAGAGCAAAGCAGAGGGCTCTGACGCGAGACCTAGAAGGCAATGGCAATGGCTGGGAGATCAAGACGAGACCGAGAAATCAAAGTCCACACTGTCTCCCCGAAGTTTTGGAAGCAGGGATTCCTCCAGAGTTGGCCCTGCTTCTCTAAGAAAGTGTTTTCAGGCACCCTACTTGAATCATTTAGAGATTATTCTGCATCATCAACATTAATGCATATTTAAGAGATTTTGATTCCATCTTGTTGAAAAGATGCTTCACATGATGCAAGTGTAGTTTTATTCATTTGGCAAACAATCTCTTCATATTAGAGTTATTGTAGTTCCTGTATAATAGCTTTGTTATTGCCAGATGTATGGTTTTATAGTGTAATAAAAGTTGTGTTGCACCATGCTAGACTTGGTTAATTTCATCTCCTAATTCTAGGTTCCTTATCTTATTTATGAGCATATTATTACTGTTAGTTTCTTGTGAGAACTTAAAAGGTAGCCTTGTAGAGGATTCCGCTCTATTTAATGTTATAGGTATATTTACTTCATCTGGTAGATATCTAAATTATTATTATGTAAAAGGAATACTTGTTAAATCTATTTCATTGGGTATGTTTTGTAAGAATAATTCTTGGGGTATTACTATCTTTATTCTTACTAGTTCATATTTGTCATATATCATTATGGACATACTATCATTTATTTTTATTACATCTTGGTCTAACATTGTCATGAAGGCTATAACTTTTTTATATATTAAAGACAACACTTTAGTTCATGCATATTGTCTAAGTTAAACACAACTCCTATACTCTGATTTATATTAGCATCAACTAATGACATAGAGTAATTAGGATAATAGTAAAAAGTAATTCCCAAATACATAAATTGCCTATTACTCGCATAGCAAACTGGCCTGTCATTATTGATGATTTGTTCTTTACTAATATACATTCAAAAAGGACTATCTAATACCCACTCTTGCATGTAGTATTACTTTTGACTATCTTGCTCCTATATGACTATATTGTATTTGCTTTCTCATTTCACTTAGGATAAGTGTTAATTAATCATTTATTTTTGCTTTACTAATTATAGGGATCCATTGTTTACCTTCAATTACAAATGTATCCATTGCTTTTCTCCAATAGTAAGAGCACATACTGTGTTTTTTTGCTGTTTCCATAGTAATAATCTTTTTTGCCTATGTATGTATGCTTTATTTAGATTAAAATCTAATTGTTTAAGTTCTTCTATTAATTCTTTGTCTACTATTTGGGCCTTCTAGTTGATATCCTTATTGATCTATTCTTTCACCATACTGAAATGTTGCTTCTTTTCTTTTTCTTTTATAGTTTTAACTTATACACATTCATATTCGATGTCAATATTTCTAGTAGTACAAGGACTTGTTAAGTTGGTGGTTACATCTGATTATTATGGAATTATTTCCTATCTTTCGTTATTCTTGTATTGATATCTTTTCAAAAAATTAATTTTTTATAATCAAAGCTTTTAGCTCATGATATTGCTATGATTATGGTTTTATGTAACATTACTATTTTATCATCATATATTATATTATCCATGTTCATCCAATATTTTCTTGCCATATTTCTTATGGAGGTTCATTGGCAGGTTGAACTGTTATCCCTTAAATATCACCTTCAAATGTTTCAGATATTTTTGATTGATTTCATTTTCTAATTCTGAATTCTATTTGTTCCATTACTCCCAGTAACCATGGTTGACATCATAGATAGCAATAATTAATTTTCAGTATTCATTTATCTATTTTTAAAATCAACGTTTACTATTATCTCTTTAATTGGAATTATATCTCTATAGGTAATTGTATTATAGTCGATCTTATTTTCTTTATGCTCACTACCATGCTGCTCTGATTGGGTTCTATGTTTTCCGCAACTAATCATTTTCCTCCATATTTTAAGCATTGTTTCCATTGAATATCTTCTAAATCCATTTGTTGCTCTAATTACCCTTCTATTTTCTGTATGCTTTTCTACCATGCTACTCTGATTGGGTCTACGTTTTGCACTACTAATCATTGCCCTCCATATCTTAAAAGATTTGTTTAGGATTTGATTCCATTAAATATCTTTTCCTTCTTCATCATTTCATCATCAGATTCCAATTCATATGAAAAACAAATTCTACATCATCTAAATCTTTTCAATGCCTAATTAGATTAATTTGTTTTTATATTCGTCTCTTTCTATTTCAAATGGGCATCTACTAGCATAATAACCAGAAGGAAAGCATCAAAAATTATTTCACATGCACACCATCTTAATTTATGTTATTCACATAATCCATATTGCTTTTTGTACCTCTAACACCTAAAACATTTTATCTAAAGGAGAACTACATGGATACCCAATCATTGCTTGCATTCAACAGTATGATATCTAGCAATGGTTTAAAGAAAGAAAATGGTTAAGTGATGGCCATTTAATGTCATAGGATATGTAGATGTGAAGTTATATATATATATTTATATATATATATATATAGGAGCTACCTTAAAAAAATGACGAACTGACTAGATGCTAATAATCCAAATAAGCCCTCAATGCAAGTCCAAGGGTGACGAGAGCAATTCAATTGATCCAAGCTGCAGTGGAAGAGAAAAAATTACAGACAAAAACCTAAACAGTAAATAAATTCAATCCCACAAATTGAGAAAAGTCATATTAGCCATGAAAACAAAAACACACTCCATGGAGACAACAATGCATAGAATAAAAAATTATTTTACCAATTAATATGAAATTGCATGAAATACATCACAAGAAAACAAACATAAAATCAAAGAAGAAATTCTCCCAGTTCTATATAATCAAAATCTTTGACTTAACTAGATATCTGGTCCATGCAATGTTGTCAAGCAAGGTGCACTCAAGGCGCTAAGACCCTCACATTACCGAGGCACATGACGCCAAAAAAAAAAAAGTGCTTACCCAAGTACAGTAAGGCGCATATAAATAAATGAATAAAAATATATATAATATATTATATTATCCATTAAAGCTCTAAAGTAAATATATAAAGATGAAATGTCAAATTACTTATAAATCCTAATCATCCATCCAATGGATGATATTCAAAAACCTTATTAAATATGAGTTGTTGACCAATTAAAATTTTTAATACAGGTGGTTGGCTAATCAAAATTCATAGAAATAGTTAACTTCTTAAGACTAAGTCACACAACACACTAAACCAGCAATAAGAGCATAACTTAAAATGCGAAGGAAAAAAGCCAGCACACTGCAGTCTCACAAACCTGGTCAGATTAAGGCGAGATTCGAGCAGCAGTTTAACAAGTAAACATTTCAAGCAACTTCCAACAATATTGAAAAACCTGAAAAAAAAAACAAAGGCCAGAACCAATTGTGAAACAATATAGAAATTTAAATGAAGAGTAATCTATATAAAATGGAATAATAGACCAAATCGGTATGGAAGAATACTCAAGCTAAAGTTTTATCTATATGAAATGAAAATTATACGTAAAATAGTTAAATTGAAGAACACTCACATTCAAAACACATACAATCGAAAGTCAAAAAGTGTAATAATAAGAACCCATCTTTTGTTTACTACACGAAAGTTTTCACTAATCAAAGCTCAGAGCTCATGCGCAACTTTATCCACTGAAAGCCAAGCCAGCGTCAGCAAATGAAAGAAACAATGGTCTTAGTTTCTAAGAGTGCAATGATCAACATTGTAAATGGGCCTCAACTACATAAACTTGGGTTTGCATAGTAAAAAACACAGCAGAAAAATACTTCCTCATTTCAAGAGACAAATGATTATCTCTACATGCTAAAGCTAAGATGAGTAATGATATTTTAGGAAGAACCATCAGCTGAAAATTTTATTGTTAAATTTTTGTTAGGTCCTTTCACTAAACTTGATTTTATATATTCCCCGGTGAAGATAAGAACTGATGATGTGGGTAATGACTACGTAGAACCTAACTTCGTTTATATTTGAATCTTAGGATGCTATCGCATGAAACCTTAGGCTATAGGCTGATGGCCTTCAGAACAAAAACCTTCGTTTTTATCATTAAGACTATTTTACAAGAAATTTATACATCATTTAAAATGGATAAATAAATAAAAGTAAGAAAATGGTAGAAACACATAGCTAGCATTCAGGAAGAAGTTTAGTGTAAACAAAAATATCATCTAAAGAAATTCGCATGTTTAGCTATTAAGAGTTATTCTTGAATAAGAAAAAATTATGATATAGTTGTCCAAAAAAATACACCCATAGCATCATATTTTGCTACCATTGAAAAAGAAAAAAAAATTAAAAGTAGCTAGTAAAGAATTTAGTTCTTAAATAAGTTTCATGTAAAGTTGAACATAGAAGTAGTAAATCTCATATCATGCTATCAGTTGATTGCCGCTAAATAATTAGATGCTCACGATCTACATTGGGATTCCTCGAATTCATTGGCTGAATTTAACATTATCCAACATAATTAAATCGATTTTCAATCAGCTACATGTATGAGATAATCAAAGTATTTGATACTTAAATTGGTCAAATCTTAAAGGAATATTAAAGCCCTGATCAAATAATGTCTGATTTTTCAAGAAATTTCAAAATGTACTCATACAAAATTATGAGTTAATCAGTAGAGTTGTGATTAACAATAAGAACATCAATTTTAGTTTCATTACTTAAGATTACAATCAAAAAAATATAGATTTAAAAACTATCATACAAAGAGATCAAATAAGATGCTTATAGTATTTAAAGGTAGTCACAGGTTTAGAGTATAACACACAAAAATCTCCTTCTAAAATGGATTCTCTTATCCTTTTATAAGTATGGACAGTAAATTGTCTGAGTTCAAACAGTCATCACATGGATTTATCAATTGTTTTTGGAAGTGAAAGTTCAAAAGCAAGGTAGTAGCTAAATATGAATCTAATTTTAAAAATAAAACCTATAACAATGTTTACTTAATTCCTTCAACTCAGACCTACACTTGCACTCATATTCACTCAAAAGAAATAAAGCATAACGTGAATTTCATTACTTCATTGACACAAAATAGTGAATATACCAACAATCAGAACTTATGAATGAAGTGCCAATCCTCACCTGAAAAGGTAATGGATCAAAACAATACACACACAACAACATGGCAGATTCAGCCTATTTTAGCAACCATCAAACGTAAAGATACTTTGGACCAGGGTCTTCTAAACCAGCAAAATGAGCATCACATAAATGTGGTCAAGAATCAAGATCCATGCGAAAAGGCAACCATTAGGCATTTAGGCATTAGCACTGCACCAAGAATTACAAAGCCCTTATACAAGTGATAATCAATAGACTGGTGCACATCATGAACTTGAGATCAAACACAAATTATAAGTCTATCTAACCATCTAGAATATTGATCATACTCTTGACATAGTATCAAGAACCAAATTTCTCAACCTAACTGTCATCCAACTAATTTGCAATCATAAACCAATTCTCATACCAAAAAAATCAATCAAGGAAATCAATAAAGATCTAACACAAACAACTGGTTTCCCAACAGAAGATGAAAACCAGGATAGATTACAGCATAAAGCAAGCAAAGTAATGCCAATGTTTGCCATCTACAATGTGTCACAAACCAACATCCTCCTGTCTTAATCACTCCAGTTAATTGCCTAAACTAAAACAAAAACTAGCAGACACATTCGCAAGATTCTTGTTAAAAAAAAATGTATGTAATTCCAAGATTCCACAGAAGATGAAAACTAGGAGAAATTCCAGCATAACGCAAACCCATGAATGCCAAAACTATCTTAATCACTCCAGTTAATTACCCAAACCAAAACGCAATCTTGCATACACATTCACAACAATTCACGGAAACTCTCCATCCAATCGATCCAGAGTCACAAGAAAAACACAACAACAGCAAACCATTTCCAAGAATTTCTCACAAACCCTAAATCCCAACCGAATCAAGCAAAGAAAAAAATGGGAAGGTGTAAATTGAAGGCCTAAACAACAATCTTGAAACTAAACGATGAAATTGGACGAAAATTGAGAATCAAATGGAAAATACGAAATAACAGAGATCATACCATTAAATTGGAGACCTTGATGGTGAGAATCAGAGGGTTTGATCCAAGAAAACATAGAGAAATTGAATCGAAGAGAGAATTGGGGGATAAGAACAAAAACAAGAGATTTCCAAAGGGATGGGTTTTCTGGGAACTTAAAAAAGGGACCAGTAAAGTGACCAGAGGAATGGAGGGATGGGATTGTGTTGAGATTCGTGTTGTGATTGATGATCGGTGAGGAACACTGCTCTATTAGATGTTATTGATCAGTGATGGTTTTGTTAGGGTTTGTCTCTCTCTTGTTTTTTACCAGTTTACCCTTGAATATAATGCGAATTGTATATTTGACCTTGAAAATATTTAAACAAGAAAAAATTCAAATAATTTTATATAGGGATTTTTATGCAAAATTGGCAATATAATAATATATATCTAGAGTTTATATGATTTTACTTATATTTTTCATTAATGTTAATTTTATGATTAACCAAAAAAAAGTTGGAAGAAGTAACATATTATAAATGATTTAGGGATAAATAGCAATTTTTGAAGTTAGGGTGAACAAGTAAAACTTATTTTTGAGAGATATAAAATAAATAATAATAATAACTGCTACTACAACAGTATGACACCAAAATAAATATAACACAATATACCCATCAATTACATTATAATTCAATATATATATAATTTTTTTTCTATAATTCCATATACACTCTTGAAAATACCTCAATCTATTAGCACCGGATCCTCTGTGTATAGTATTAAACTATTGGCACCGGTCCTTATATATGGTGTTCATAATCTATTAAAAAAAAGGGTTCAAATCTCAGCTCACACACAATACTAACATATAAAAAGAAAAAATCTGCCCACATAAATTCAATTTTTTAATTAAATATGTATATTTATATAGACTTTGAATAAAAAAATATATAAAAAAAGAAAAAAAAAATCAAATAAAAAGATATCGGAGGACCAAAATTAAAAAAAAATAAAACAAGTGTCACGATACTTATTATGGTGTGGAAAAAAATAATTAAAATTTAAATTTAAAAAAAATCAAGAATATAGATATGGAATTTTTGAGTTTAAAAAATAATAATAATAAAAAAAGAAAGAGATAAGATAGGATTTTGAAAAAAAAAATTGAAAAAAACATCTCCGACATTGACGATTTGGTGGAACAAAATCTCCCATATCACGGAAAAGACAGAGAGGGAGGGAAAGAGAACAAGAAGAAAGAAGAAAAAGAGAGACGAAGAGAGAACAGAGAAGAAGGAGACTAAAAAAAGACAGAGGTTGAAAAAAATAAGAAGAAGATGAAGTCTTTATCCATTTTCTCCAATTCCAAGTTCCGATCTCCATTCCAAGGCATTGAGGAAATTAATGATTGATTCTTGTGAAGAGAAACTTGAGAATTTTCAAGCATCGTCGGAGTCTAGGCATGCTTATTCAGTTCCAATTGCTTCACACACGCCAAGCAAGAGGCCAGAGAAAATCAAGGACAAGACGGAGGACAGCAGCGTGGTGGTGACGATATATGGCTTCTGTCGCCGTCACCACCCCGACAAAATCCAAGAAACCTCGCTGCTAGTTCTCCTCTCCGATCCTAGATCTCGATCTCTATCCCAAGGTTTTGAGAAGATCAATACTCGTCGATGAAATTCTTAGCCAGATTGACTTGTTGGCAAGCAAGATGATGTTCATAACCTTAGCATGAATCTCGAGGCATGCTTGGGAAGCTTGTGAAGTGCTTATATCTCCAAAGAGGTAGATGCTATTATAGAATTCCATCCAAATATACATATATAAACATATACATGTTCTCGTTGCATCCATGCAAATGCCATCTTTATAACCCATGTTAATCTCTTGGTGGAACCCATCCCTTTGCATAGTTGTTTTAAATCATGTATATAGACAAGAGCATGCATGTTGTTCATCTCCTGTCCTATTTTTTTCTCTCTCTTTCTATGAACTCTATCACAAAAAATAAAGTAAAAAAAAAAAAAACTTAGGATGAGAAGGAGAACAACGAGGTGGTGACGATATATGGCTTATGCCGCCGTCATCACCCTAACAGAGTTCAAGAAGTCAATATTTTCCATATACTTAAGTTGCATAGAATTAGCTTAAAGATTCGTTAAGTGCCTATTGCTTCGACGAGATTCAATGCAATACCATGCATGACTTTGTCTTTGATGAACTACAATACGCATGCACTTTTGCTCAAAAAAATAAGCATGCTTCGTCCATTATGCTATGCCTACATGCATCTTCTTAGTTATGCTAGTTTGCAAACATGAACCAAAATTCATATACTTCATTTACTCATGCCATGCATTGCATTGAAGTTTTCTCTCTTTGTTTATGTAAAAAAAATTATATTTGTGGACACTAGGGGTGAGCAAAACCGGGTACCCGACCCGGATTTTAAAACCGGATCGGGTACCCGATTTTTCGGATCGGCAAAAACTCGACCCGTATCTGACCCAGTTTAAACCAGATCGGATATCGGATATCCGGATCCGAATTTAAAATTCATCTACTCTATGGATTTGTTTTATATAACAACATCAACATTCATAAAAAATGACAAATATGAAAAACTTATAACTTATAAAGAGGATTAAAACCTTACATTATTCACCCAAAAAAAAAGTCATAAAAAAATAATAAAGATCTTTATCAATTTTATACATTAAAAAAATCTAATATTTTTTAACCCTAAAAAAGTTTATATATATATATATATATATATATATATATATATATATATATATATATATATATATATATATATATATATAAGCAATTAAGTATATAACTCTTTAAGTTTTTAAACAAGAGATTTTTATTTTTTTTCTATTTAAGCCCTTGTAAAATTTTAAATTTATTAATATATATATATAATAAATTTTAATTTTATATGGTCTAAAGAGTAAAAAAAGAAAATCCAAATTCCATATATATATTTATATATATCTTAAAGGGTTTAAATGAGGAATTTGGATTTTTTTTCTTTTTTACTTTTTAGACCATATAAAATTTAAATTTATTATATATATAAGAATATACTAAAAACCCGATCGGATTCGGATACCCAGTTTTTAATTTCTCCCAACCCGGATCCAATCCGGCTTTCACCTTAAAAATTCGCATCGTGTACCCGACCCTCTTTTTCGGATCGGGAATCCAAAAAATTCGGGTCAAAAAATCGGATATTGGATCGGATCATCGGATCCGGATTTTTTTGCTCACCCCTAGTGGACACATATGCAAAATTATGAAAATATGTGAAAATATGATAACTTGAGGGTTTAACCGCAAAAAGCCATAAAAATATGAAAATGTGAAAGTTTGAGATGTTATGTGCAAAATTTGATAAAATAAAAAAAATGATGAAAAATAAGAGGGTTAAAATGCAAAAGAAAAAGAGAGAAAAAAGAATTTTAGCAAAGATAAAGGGCATGTTGGTAATTTTACAAGACCCCTGAAGTCTACCGTGATGTCCAATGCATGGCGACTGTTCTCCTCGAGAGCCTCTCCATTGCCTCTTGACAGTCACGGAGGTGAATGGGTTGTTGAAAACTCTTAAAGACCCTCTTGAAGCTAGTTGTGATATCCAATGCATGGCGAGTGTATATTCTCCTTGAGAGAGCCTCTCCATTGTCTCTTAACAATCACACAAGCTGAAAGAGTTGATGAAAAATTTTCAAAGAACTCTCTTGAAGCTCTCTCTAACACATGGCGATGACTCTCTTTGAGAGAAACCCCCCCATTGCCTCTTGACACTCATAGAGAGGTTATTGAGGACTCTTCTTTGGAAGATGTTGATCCAAATTGTGGCATAATCCAAAACATGCCACACTTGGGAGTAAAAAAAAAAGAATGATGTTTTCTGAAATGAAAGAAAGCTTTCCTCCAAGCAAAGACAAAAAAAAAAAAAAGAAAAAGAAAAAGAAAAGAAAAAATTTGAAATGAAATGACAAATGAAACTTTAAAGTTCTGAGATATAAGGAAATCAAAGGCTTAAATAAGTTCACAAGTCAAAGTCATTAGGGCTCCACAAGCATGAAATGCTGAAGTTCTCCACAAGCATGGGATGTCAAAGTCCTCTACAAGCATAAAATGCTAAAGTCCTCAAATGCCAAAATTAAAAGAGATCAAGTTCAAGATTACAACTTGAAGTCCAATCCAAGACTAAGCAAGCTAAAGTCATCATACAAAAGGTCACTCATGGATGATGTGAAAAAAAAAAGATCAAATCAATGATGAATGAACTCGGCAGTCTCAAAACATCAAAAGTCAAGACTCAAAGAGTTTCACAAGTCAAGACATTAAAAAAAAAATCAAATCAATCGACAGATGAACTTAGTAGTTTCAAGATGGTAGAAGTCAAGCTTCAAAAAGTTTCACAAGTCAAGGCATACAAAAAAAAAATCAAATTGTTCGACAATTGAACTCAGAAGTCTTAAGACATCAAAACTCAAGACTCAAAGAGTTTCACAAGTCAAGACTAAAAAAAAAGAAGAAAAGAGAAATCAAATAAATCAACAAATGAACTCAACAGTCTGAAGATATCAGAAGTCAAGACACAAAGAGTTTCACAAGTCAAGACATAAAGAAATCAAATGAATTGACAATTGAGCTCAGGAGTATGAGGATATTAGAAGTCAAAGACTCAAATAGTTTCACAAGTCAAGGCCTGAAGGAAGCTTCGCAAGCATAAAAGCTGGAGCTTATCAAAAGTAAAATTATGTAAAAAAAATCAAATTTGTGATTCATCAATATAGAGATCCACAACTTGAAATCCAAATCAAATCCAAGATAAAAAAAAATCAAATAAAAAAATATAAATTTAAATTGTTTAAGTTCCAAGTTTTAAGCAAATCAATAAATGAGCTCAACAACCTCAAGGCTAAAGCGTTAAAGAGTTTACAAGTTGCAAAAAAAAAAAGAGCTTTACAAGCATGATAGTCGAAGCTTATGAAAGTAAAATTAAGTTCGTAATCCAAATCAAATCCAAAGATGCAAATTCAAATTTCCAAGAAGTAAGTTCAAATGTTCAAGACTTAACTTTTAAATGAATCAACAAATGAGCTCAACAACCTCAAGGATAAAGTGTTGAAGAGTTTACAAGTTGTAAAAAAGCTTCACAAGCATGAAAGCCGAAGCTTATGAAAATTCTAATCAAGTTACAAATCAAATAAAAAAAATGCAAAAATCAAATGTTCAAGACTCAAGTTTCAAATGAATCAACAAATGAGCTCAACTACCTCAAAGCTAAAGCATTGAAGAGTTCACAAGTTACAACAAAGTTTCACAAGGCTGAAAGCCGAAGCTTATGAAAAATCAAATCAAGTTCCAAATCAAATTCAAGATGCAAATTCAAATATCCAAGATACCAGTTCACAAGTTTCTATATCATGTTTGAGATGCAAAGTTTGGCGAAGACCAAAAGTCAAAGTGTGCTTTTCGACGAAATAGTCGGAAGGAGATAAAAAGCTACAACCACTGTTGCGTCAAGATGATTAAATTCCAAACTTCTTGTAATTTCAATGAAGTCCATGTTTATCGAAATGAATGAAATTTATTTGTCACATCTTGTTTCCTTCTTCACACTTATTTTCTTAATCGGAGGTTCCTGCGACAATGTCCAGGGTAATTAACATTAGGGGCTTGCCCCTAATGGAAGTCATGAATCCACAATCCCTTGAAGTCTACAAAATATTAAAATTTGATTTGTGATTCATACTTTTTACTCGGTTAATCCCAATTAAAGGCCTAGTGGAAAGAAAGCCCCTAATGATTTGTCCTCCAGCTTTGTGGTTGCGAAGCTTCCTTCATTTCTTGACTTGTGAAACTCTTTGAGTCTTTGACTTCTAATATCCTAAGACTCCTGAGCTCAATTGTCGATTCATTTGATTTTTTTTATTGTCTTGACTTGTGAAACTCTTTATGTCTTGACTTCTGATGTCTTCAGACTGTTGACTTCATTTGTATTCATTTAATTTTTATATCTTGACTTATGAAACTTTTTGTGTCTTGACTTTTGATGTCTTCAGACTATTGAGTTCGTTTGTCAATTCATTTGATTTCTCTTTTCTTCTTGTTTTTTGTTTAGTCTTAACTTCTGAAACTCTTCGAGTCTTGACTTTTGATGTCTTGAGACTTCTGAGTCCAATTGTCGAACAATTTGATTTCTTTATGTCTGACTTGTGAAACTCTTTGTGTCTTGACTTATGATGTCTTCAGACTACTGAGTTCAATTGTCAATTTATTTTATTTTTTATGTCTTGACTTGTGAAACTCATTGAGTCTTGACTTTTGATGTCTTCAAACTATTGAGTTCATTTGTCGATTCATTTGATTTCTCTCTTTTTTCTAGTCTTGACTTGTAAAACTCTGAGTCTTGAGTTTTGATGTCTTGAGACTGCAGACTTCATTCATCATTAATTTGATCTTTTTTGCACATCATCAAGGAGTGGCCTTTTGTGTGATGACTTTAGCTTGCTTAGTCTTGGATTGGACTTCAAGTTGTAATCTTGAACTTGATCTCTTTTAATTTTGCCATTTAAGGACTTTGGCATTTGATGCTTGTAGAGGATTTCGGCATCTCATGCTCCTGCAGCCTTTATAATTTTGACTTGTGAAACTTTTTAAGCCTTCGATTTCCTTATATCTCAGAACTGTAAAGTTTTATTTGCCATTTCATTTCCAATTTTTTACTTGCTTTTTTTTTGTCTTTGCTTGGAGAAAGCTTTCTTTCATTTTGGAAAACATCATTCTTTTTTTAACTCCTGAGTGTGGCATGTTGTGCACTAGACCACATTTTGGATCAGCATCTTCAAAGAACAGTCCTCAATAACCTCTCTATTAGTGTCAAGAGACAATGCGGGTTCTCTCAAAGAGAGCTATTGCCATGTGTTAGAGCGAGCTTCAAGAGAGTTCTTCAAAAGTATTTATTAACTCTTTCAGTTTGTGTGATTGTCAAGAGGCAATGAAGAGGCTCTCTCGAGGAGAATATATACTCGCCATGCATTGGGCATCACAACTAGCTTCAAGAGGGTCTTTAAAAGTCTTCAATAGCCCATTCGCCTCCGTGATTATCAAGAGGCAATGGAGAGGCTCTTTCGAGGAGAATATATACTCGCCATGCATTGGACATCACAACTAGCTTCAAGAGGGTCTTTAAGAGTCTTCAATAGCCCATTCGCCTCCGTGATTGTCAAGAGGCAATGGAGAGGCTCTCTCAAGGAGAATATATACTCGCCATGCATTGGACATCACAACTAGCTTCAAGAGGGTCTTTAAAAGTCTTCAATAGCCCATTCGCCTCCGTGATTGTCAAGAGGCAATGGAGAGGCTCTCTTAAGGAGAATATATACTCACCATACATTGGACATCACGATAGACTTCAGGGGGTCTTTAAGAGTTTTCAATAGTCCATTCGCCTCCGTGATTGTCAATAGACAATGGAGAGGCCCTCTCAAGAAGAACAAGCGCCATGCATTGAACATCATGGTAGACTTTAGGGGATCTTGCAAAATTACCAAAATGCCCCTCATCTTTACTAAAACTCTTTTTTTCATTTAAACCCTCTAACTGTTCATCATTTTTTATTTTATCAAATTTTGCACATAACACCCCAAACTGTCACATTTTTTATATTTTTCATGGCTTTGTGGTTAAACCCCTCGAGCTTTCATATTTTCACACTCTTTCACAATTTTGCATATATATCCTCAAATATTTCATTTTTATTATTTCTCCATAGATTTTGCATAAAAGCCCAAATTTTCTACAAATATATTTTTTTACCAAATTTTGTAACTGAGTCTTTTCTAGTAAAATGTCCAAATATCGAACAATAACATTAGGGTTGAGAACAATCTAGGTTACCCTTTGGAGGTGTGACAACTCCTATAGGGTTAGACTACTTAAGGTTGAAGAGGGTTGAGAGGGTGAGTCGTGAGGTAGCGGAACGTCCCCTTTACCCTCCGCTGTGATTCTTCCTACCTTCATGTTCCATGATTTCTTAGCGGTCAAGATAGAGTGAAGTGCTAGGAGAGGAACTCCCCTGGGGCTGAAGTGAATCCTAGTGCTGGGGCTTAATTTAGACTAGGGTTCTTCCACCTGCAAAGGGTTAGAACTATACATAGGAACTGGTTTTATCACTAGGAATCCCTAGAACTTAAAGCAATCCCACGTAGTGTGAGGCTTAGAAAGACGTACTCCTCTAGGGCTTAGTTGACAGGTCAACGAGAGTCAAGAGTCGTAGTGAAAACCTAATGCCGGGGCATAGTATTGGGGTTAGTCACAGTTGATCTTAGGTTTGGGACCGTGTATCTAAAGATATCCTCGACTCAATTAACATCAATAGGAAAGTATAATAGCATAGTCTTGCACTAGAAGCATAAGTCCTACGGGTAGCTTGTCCGGGTACCCTATTTCATCCATTGTCAGTCCTTCTCTATTTACTCATTCTTGCACTCTCTTACCTTCCATCTTTCTACTTTTGATTGGTTTCACACTCACTCATCAATTCTACTCTTACTTTTCGTACAACGCATAGCTAAATAGTGAGTTCTTGTGTCTTAAATCCCTATTCCCTATGGATACGACTACCCATTCACCAGGGTAAAATTTATTACTTCGACAAGCCCGTGCACTTGCGGAATACAAGCAAGGGGTCGTGTCAACTTGATCGCTATTTAGTTAACCATTACTGGCATTCGTTAGTATGTTTTTATAACCTTTTACATTTAC